>JADWQK010002334.1:600000-993919 GCA_017933935.1 Sesamia nonagrioides | reverse complement strand
TAATAGTAGATACGTATAAAAGTGGTGGAATTGGCACTAAGAGATGTTGTTTTTATTTGATGAAGATGTGTTGCAATTTTAAGATGATATTGTTACGAATGCACCTCATGTCATTGGCATAAGGTTTAATATTGCGTGAAATGGCTTACGTAACTTTTAAGCTCTATATTGAGACCTAGACATTATAGAGATGCGATCTAAAATGCATTGCTAGGCCTAAGGTGGTCTATATTTAGAGCTAGAAAAGGAAATACGCGTTGTTTTTTTTAATATAAATTATAATCCAGCGCTTGACCGCAATCCCGCCTGATGGTAAGCAGTGATGCGATCGTTGATGGTAAAGCGCGGTAGTTTATTAAGAGCCTATTCACTCTAGCCTTGAAGATAAGTCAAGTATTGAGGTCAAGTTACAAACAGACGTAAAATATTTAAATTTCAGAGGAACATTATAAAAATATTTTTTAAAACGTAGCAAAAAGATATAATTTATAGATAGCTTTTAATCTGCGGTAAATAAATACACTTTATTTCTTTTTAATTTGGGGTACACTCTTACCGTGGCTAGACCTAAAAATAAAATGTTTAAAATAGAGTGGACGTTGTCTTTTAAAAAGCAAAAAAAGAAAAGTTATAAAAATATCTATAAAAAATATTTATCGCGTCCTTAAAAGATGTTAATATAATTTTCTATCGCAAAAATGTTAGAAGAAAAAATAGAATTTACTTTTATGATTATGATCCAGATCTAAATCATTTTCAATAAATTGGAATGAAAATTGTATATTTATTACTCTCGGGTTGAATTCAATTTAAGTTATCGAAAAATTATTGCTTCATTTAATTTTTATAACACCTCAGTTTTACGATAATTCCTGAAGATCATGTTATGATCATTAGGTTGTTGCATGTTATATCATCGAAATTAGAATTGACATTTAGGTATGAGTTTTACATTTCAGCGATATCGTTCATAGTTCTATCATATATATATCATATTATTCTATTTATCAATTAATTAAAAATCAAAATATTGGAAAACAATCTTATCCATCGGCAATATTTACAAAATATTTAAAAGAAAAACTATACTAACCTAGTAAAAAGCAAACAATCAAACCACAACACAGAATGTTAAATCACCTTTTTAATTAAAAAACAATAATAAAAAAAAAACACTTTACACGCACCATTTCGAATACTATCCGTGCAAAAAGGACCGATTTATACGATTACAACAAAGTGCAAGCGAGAGAAGCAAGGCTATATCACCAATCGATCAGGTTGCCATGGTTACCATACAGCTTACAACACAAGTTTGCCGCAAGATACAGTTGCTAGCAAACGTTTTACAGGCGAAATCTTAATGGTGGGTTGTATAGTAATGGAAGTGATTTATTAGCACTCGGATTTGAACATGGCTTCACCCGTATTTTCCTTGAAATATTATGACAATACCTACATATTATTTTACTTGAAATATGATATCAATGATAATTTAGGAAATAGCTGTCATTATTCTATGGACATTGATGGATTATTATGAAAGCAGTTTTATATCGTTTGCTGTCACAATAGTTACGCATAGTTAGAACCCCGATAGTATACTGAGCGGTTTTACCTTTTTTTTTTGTTTTCGGGGGAAACCTTTAAAAGCCACCCAACCCCCGAGGAATGAGGTCGGGTAGTGTGGGATTTTTACCTCACTAAAACCATCCCGGTGATCACCATCTGCGCCTAGGTGTGGTCCCGTCACACATCCGTCCGTGTGGTCCGTGGCACATCCCAGAGGAGACTCTAAGAGGGCCTCTTTCCAAACTTCCTATGCACAGCAGCACGTGACCACTATGCCACCGTCTTCCGTGGGATTACTTAGTGGGCAGGCAGAGTCCCCGCTCTGTGTGCCCGCGACCCCAAAGGTCCACCTACCTCAATAAGTAGGCAGACTTTGATTTTCCCTATAATCGATTATGGTGACATGTGCTATCTTGACCTGAATTTGGTTTTGCTGGATAAGCTTGATAGGTTGCTCAATAGTGGTATCCGGTTCATATTCAATCTGAGCATGTATCCAGCTACAGGTCTGAACTGAAATGGATGCCCATTCGCCAAAAAAGAGATTTGCGAGCCTTGACCACGCTTTTCTCCCTTCTTAATTCGCCCACTCCTCCTTCTTATCTTGCGAATCACTTCCAATATTTATGTTCTTCACACTCTAAGAATCTGCGATCTTCCAATAATCTTCTCTTACTCTGTCCTTCTCATACCTCTGACTTTGTTCACTCTTCATTTCATATTCAGTCAATTCTCCTGTGGAATGCGCTTCCTCTTGTTATCCCGCTCCACTGCCGTCATCCTTCCTATTCCTAAGTTTTCTCTCGGGACGTGAACACATGTGTGCACTATTTAACCAAGTCAAATATCGAGTTATAATAATGTTTTGTCTTTTTCTTGATATGTGATGTCTATGAGAAAGAAAAGGAGAAAATATCGCTCTTGAATTTAATACCGGCACCCTGTACACAAGCCAGTAAAAAAACTGTGTACAAAGTTTGTCTTTGGAAGTGGTGAACCAAAATTTCGGTGCTCTTGTGTTTTTGCGTATTTTTGGTGCATTTTTGAGGATAAAAAGGTATGTATTATTGTAACCTAACCTATACCTACCTATTAAAGAAGCATATACATATATAATATACGGTGTAAAAGTAAAGGCAAGTAAATAAAACGTGTTCGAAATTGTTACTGGGCTTTGGTGACTGAGAATTCTAATTTTTCATTCATGTAAGCTGTTGTATTTATTTCGCAATCAAAACAAAAAAAATGCATTCCTTGTTTATTCCTCAACAAAACCTGAAAGTTTCAATGAAAAATAGTGCTTCATAACATAATAGGACGGAAAAGTCCAAACTATTGCGATTTCGGTATTTCACCCCCGCCATGTTCGCGAGCGGAGGGGGGTGTTTTATTTCAACATCTTAGAGCTTAAGGGTTAAGTGAATTGGCTTAATAAACTAGTGCGCTTTACCATCAACGATTACATCACTGCTTACCATCGGGCGGGATTGCAGTCAAGCACTTGTTTATAATTATAAAAAAAAAAACACCCAATCTCGCCCTAATCTCGCCTGATGGTAAGTAGTGATGCAATCGTTGATGGTAAAGCGCGCTAGTTTATTTAGAGCCTATTCACTCTAGCTTTGACGAGCACTTGTGCCTCGAGTTACGCGGTATAAAAGACGAGGAGAAACACTTCGACCGAATGGTAGTAGTGTATTCAACGAAAATCTCAGCTACCATTAAAAGGTAACGATTATTAATGCTGTTAATGTTTTATTATTAACGGCAATTAAGACTTCTATTAAAAACTAGCTTAATTCCTGTCTTAACTGCGAAGTTATCAAAAACTTTGAAAGACAACTTTCGGTCGGAACGGTAGACAATTAGGTGATTTTGTACAAAGTTGTGAGAGATTTGGAAACTTCTGGAAACAATTTTAAGTTTAAATTATTCGGTTATTTGTATTAACAATTTTAATAGCGATTAACAATCTTCATTAAGGTCAGAATATGACAGCCTCCGTGGCGTAGCGGTAGCGGACGCGGCCGCTGCGCAACGTCGCGCGGGTTCGATCCCCGCGCAGTACAAATATTTGTATGCATGATTATGAATATTTGCACTGGTCTGGTCGTGCCTCGGAAAGCACGTTAAGCCGTTGGTCCCGGTTGCCATACGAACATCTAGTGGCAGTCGTTACGGGTTGTTGGAGCCCTCAAAAGTCCAACAATTGGTCTAACTGCAATGCTTCGATGTCGCCTTCGGGTTGTGGAGGTCAGACGGCAGTCGCTTCACGGAAAATGTCGAAGTTTAGCCATATCAGCAGTTGGACTGGTAAAGCGGACCCCAGATTCCAAAGCTGAAAAGGCTTCGGATGCGACTGGGATGAACGCTGGGATGATGATGATTAAGGTCAGAATACATTGTAAGATACTAGATTTTGTAAGTGACTTTGCCCGTGTTTAGGGCGTAAATAATCCCATGGAAACGCGCATGTGGAAACAAAAGTATGTTTGGGACAAAAGTATCCTGCGTTAATCCGGGTTATATGTATAATATTATGCAAAATTTCAATCAAATCCTATTAAAAGTATAATAATACTAATTTTTAAAATAATATACCCGGTGGATTCTTCTTTTTAGAATACTGCCCAAAAAGTCATGCCATAATATATAATTAGGTATATATTTTTGAACATCCTATATGAGACCGTATACCAAGGTAGTTAAGGTTTACATAAAATAAATTGTTGTCTTCAATTGCGTTCCGCCGCACCTACAGCAGTGTGCGCTGGCCCTATGATCTAGCGTCAGCTGTGTTGATCGTTCGGTGACCACACTGCAACAATTTCTAAATGTATTTGGGAAAAAATATCATCATCATCATCATCTCATCGTTAATCCCGTTGCATCCGAAGCTTCTTTCAGCTTCGGAGTCTGGGGTCCGCTTTTTACCTGTCTAACTGCTAATATGGCTAAACTTCGACATTTTCCGTGAAGCGACTGCCGTCTGACCTCCACAACCCGAAGGCGACATCGAAGCATTGCAGATAGACAAATTGTTGGACTTTTGAGGGCTCCAACAACCCGTAACGACTGCCACAAGATGTTCGTATGGCAACCGGGACCAACGGCTTAACGTGCTTTCCGAGGCACGACCAGACCAGTGCAAATATTCATATTCATGCATACAAATATTTGGACGCCTCCTTGCGCAGCGGCCGCGTCCGCTATCGCGACGCCATGGAGGCTGTCATATTTTTTTTTTAATTTGGGAAAAATATAACATGGTGTAAAAATGATTGCAATCGATTCAGTTGCTTATTCTGAATTCTCGCTGTATTCTGGTTTCGTTTAAAGTAAAAATAAGAGTGTATATAACTATGGCGAACCATACTAATTGTTTATGGTTCCCACGAGATTAACAAGCACACCACTAATGTGCAGATAGATCTCTATGGACAGTTTTTTTTGGCGGGAATGTCAAGATGAGTGTCACGCTCATATTTCATTGGACTTTTTGGAAGCGCTCCGGTACCACGGAGTGCCCCTGTATTTACGGGGCCTCCTGGCCAGCTACTTGGAGGACCGTGCTGTCCTCCTCGTAGACGGGGCTGGCCAGCTCCGGCGATACGCTGTTGGAGCCGGCGTTCCACAGGGGTCTGTTTTAGGGCCTCTTCTGTGGAACGTCGGTTATGACTGGCTCCTGCGGGGAACCCTCACTCGAGGCACGGGTGTTATCTGCTATGCAGATGACACTCTCCTCACTTCCCGTGGGAGCACCTTCCGGGAGGCGGCCAGTTTAGCGTCGGCGGGCGGATCCTTGGTGGCGGGAAGGATCCGCCGCCTGGGCTTGAGGGTGGCGCTGCACAAAACGGAGGCCGTGTTCTTTCACGGCCCCCGGCAACGCCCCCCACCTGACGCCCACATTTTTGTGGAGGGCGTCAGGATCAGGGTCGAGGCCCAGATACTTCATCTGGGCCTCACGTTGGACAGCAGGTGGCGCTTCGGCCCGCATTTCAGCGGGCTGTCGACGCGCCTGCTGAAGGCTGCGGGAGCCCTCTCGTGGCTGATGCCAAGCCTGGGGGGGCCCAGCATGCGGTGCCGGCGTCTATACGCCGGCATACTGCGGAGTATGGCCCTTTATGGGGCCCCTATTTGGGCGGACTCCATCCATAGGAGGGAGAACCTCACCGCCCTTCGTACGCCACAAAGGGCCATCGCCCAGCGGGCATCGCGGGCCTACCGCACGGTGGGCTTCGCAGCGTCGTGCGCTCTGGCGGGCACCCCGCCTTGGGAGCTCGAGGCGTGGGTGCTCGCCAGAGTGTACGAGTGGACGGCAGGGCGCAGGGCGCTGGGCGAGCGTCCGGCCCCAGAAGTGAGGGAAGCCGTCCGCCGGGAGGCGAGGGACGCCATCGTCCAGCATTGGACGCGGGACCTCGCCTCCGCGGTGTTCGGCCGCCGTACCCTCGACGCCGTCGGGCCGGTCCTGAAGGACTGGCTCGACAGGCGTCACGGAATCCTCTCCTTCCTTCTGGTGCAGGTGCTCTCCGGTCACGGCTGCTTCGGCAGATACCTGCACCGGATAGGACGAGAGGAGACACCGTCGTCCCATGGTTGTGGCGCGGCGGAGGACACGGCGGAACACACCCTCGCGGTGTGCCCGTCGTGGGCCGTGCCGCGCCGCGATCTTGTCGCGGCGGTTGGAGGGGACCTCTCGCTGCCCGCCATCGTCAGAGCGATAGTGGGGAGCGAGGAGGCTTGGGTGGCGATGGCCTCCTTCTGCGAGGTCGTGATGTCGCAGAAGGAGGCCGCGGAGCGCGAGCGGGAGGAGGATCCCCTCGCTCCGGCGCTCCGCAGGCGGCGTAGGGGGAGGAGAAGGCGGGATTTCGCCCGCTTTCTCCCTCCCTGAGGTGAGCGGCGGGCGTGAGGCCGACGCCCGCCCTACATCGCTCATCACGCGGGAGCCACGGCCCCTCCCCAGGAGGGGCAATTGAGGGAAATTGGATTGATTGGAGGGAATTGAAAAAAAAAAAGGATAAGTTAGGATAGATATTTAATGAAGAAAAAAAAATACTGAAGACTTGGCTGTATGGCGTACTATGCCTTTGCCTTTTCCATTCGCCCGAATGGAAAGAAATGAACCAAAAAAAAAAGAATCTCTATGGACAGTTTTTTTTGGCGGGAATGTCAAGATGAGTGTCACGCTCATATTTCATTGGACTTTTAAAATTATTTATAGTGTTGTTTACTAAATAGAAGAGCGTGATTTATGTAGTAAAAAGTGCATTCAGTGAATAACTCATAAAGAACAGTGAAATATTGTAGCATACTGGCCACATCATGTCTTTATGCTAAACCACTCCTAATCGGCCACACGCGGGAAACGAAAGGAGTTAGATTAGTTAGGATACGTTTAGGATAAGCTAGGATAAGTTAGGATTAATTAGGTTAAGTTAGGATAGAAGTTTACTCATGAAAATATTATGAATTGAACCAAAAAAAAAATCTCTATGGACAGCAGTTTTTGGAGAGTCAGATCGCTGATGACCAGTAGTGGATAACTTATGCTGACTTAAGCAAGAACATTAATGTAGGGTTGTAACGGAGGCTTGTTAGCGAAGGCGGTGGCGGATGCGGAGGCGACGAGTCTCACCTCCGCGTATGCGGAGGTTAACGGAGGCGGAGGCGGAGATGAAAGTACATATAGAAAAAATTGAAATTTATGGTGAATTAAAGGATTTTTTTTAATTTTAAATACGTACATTAATAGTAGTATCATTGGTAAAAAAAATATTACCTTCTTGTAATGAAAATTAAGGAGAAACAAATTGTGTTTGCCGCATTCCCGCCTCGCACTAGTTGATTCTTGACGATTTTGCGCTCAAACGGGGTTGGACGGTTGTCGAGCGTCGCAGCTTGCCCGTTATTTATTTTATAAATACGTAAATAAACCTCCGTTATAACTCCGCAAAAATTGTGCGGAGGCGGAGGCGGAAGCGAAGATACGATTTCTTGCGGAATTTCCGCAGTAACGGAAGCGGAGGCGAAGCTCCTTTACAACCCTAAAACTCAAAAAACTCAATGTAATACTGTGTTTCCTGTGAACCAATGTTAATTGTAACCTTGTACTTCTACACCACCATTGCGAGTGCAACTGAAATAAACACCTGCTGAACTACATATATCGAATTTCATTTGTATAAACAAGGCGTCCGACCACGCATAGATATCCATCCGCGGCATAACATTAGGCACAAAGCGCTTGAGATTATTATCCAGGGACCCATTTTGGTGTACCATCAGTGTTCACCTGGGGCCCTAGTCTGTTATTTTTATAAATATGTCATTCCAACACGATTCCATTGTCAAATCATTGTCATTGTGCTTAAAAATTCGTATTCTGCTAAATCCATGATGATCGATCAATTATCTCAGTCGTCTCGTAATGGAATGGTGATAGAATGACATTGCCGTATTGCCATTATTATAAAACCCAGTAATTGAAATATTTTTTTTTTTAATATTTCTCAATTTGAACATTTATTAATGTGGACGGAGTGTCAGTGATTGACCACTGGAAAGTCATAATGACGCCATTTTGTTAGTAGATTACGAAACTTGTCAAAATCGATCATTACGAGATCACTGAACGATCATTTTGACACTATTGTAATAGCAGACTAGGGCCCCTGATCGCTTTAATTTTTAAGCAGGTGCAAATTTGGCGATAAAATATTTTTATTGCGTCGTAAAATGTTACCTCATACTTACTTATCTATAGGTGACGGTGATTTTATTACTTTCAAGCTAATCTTCGCGGTTCATCCGCAAGTCTCGATCCTGTGAAATTTCGGGAT
Source organism: Sesamia nonagrioides (assembly GCA_017933935.1). Classification (NCBI taxonomy): domain Eukaryota; kingdom Metazoa; phylum Arthropoda; class Insecta; order Lepidoptera; family Noctuidae; genus Sesamia; species Sesamia nonagrioides. Next base: position 985,508 of record JADWQK010002334.1, on the reverse strand, counting down.
AAAAAGTGTCCCAAAATGTTAATTTACATATTAAATAACTGTGTGCCAAATGTGTGTATTTTATTTACTTGAAAAAACAAATAGTGACACACCCACATTTATCGAACAACCCGCATCACTGGCTGGCATTGGTCTCCGTGGAGTTCTTTAACGAGTCGCCCTCATTAATCATTTTAGTCTAAAGAAGTCCACTGCTAAACATTGACCTCGCCCAAGCACAAATTCGGGCTATGTCGGGGACCTTGGATCTTCTGCAGATATCATTACTTCTGATTCGATCCCACAGGAAAATTCCAAACATAGCCCTCTCCATAGCACGCGTTGGATATCGACATCTGAACACGACAGAACATAAAAAAGAAAATGTAATTAATCAAAATTGTCGACCACCAATAATGGTATTGTAGTTACATGAGACAAATAATACCATTCATCATTTCAAGGCTTTTAGGCTTCCATATCGGAAGGGTGAAAATCACCTGAAGATCGCCTGTCACCAGGATGTATCTCATGTGATAGCTAGATAGTTAAAATGTTCACAGATGATTTGTTCCCATGGGCGTAGCCAAGAGGGGGCAGCGCCCCCCCCCCCCTCCCCCTGGTAATCTTGCAGAACGTGTATGAACACCCTTAATTACTAATCAAAGTATAAAGAGGACTTATACAGGATACCTGGGACAAACGGGAAGCTACGCTATATCTTCTCGTCACCCAAGATACCACAGTGTCTCAAGACTAAAGTCTTTGACCAGTGTGTGTTGCCAGTAATGACTTACGGAACTGAAACGTGGTCGCTCATAATGTGCCTCATACGAAGGATCAGAGTCACACAAAGGGAAATGGAAAGAGCTATGCTCGGAGTTTCTCTGCGTGATCAAATCAGAAATGAGGAGATCCGCAGAAGAACCAAAGTCACCGACATAGCTCTGCGAGTCGTTAAACTTAAGTGGCAGTGGGCAGGGCACATTGCTCGTAGAACCGATGGCCGATGGAGCAGTAAGGTTCTGGAGTGGCGGCCACGTACTGGAAGACGGAGCGTAGAGAGGCCCCCAACAAGGTGGACCGATGACCTGGTGAAGGTCGCAGGAAGCGGATGGATGCGGGCAGCACAAGACCGGTCGGCGTGGAAAGCCTTGGGGGAGGTCTCTGTCCAGCAGTGGACATCTATAGGCTGAAGAAGAAGATACAGGATCATTTGCGTTTATTTACCCCACACGCTACAGTACAAATACCTAGTGCTTTATGAAGACGTGCTTGTGTAGTTTATAAGACAAAATAACCGGGGGTGATTCAACCCTAAAAACCTGACTTGCCCCCCCTAGCCCTGACTTGAAGGCCAGAAGCTGGGTATGCCAATGATTATAAGCCTCTCATCTCGCCTTATCCTTCTGTTAACCTATGAATTTAGTTATTATTTTGAGTAAGAGGCTTTTCGGTAGTTATATTTGTTTAATCTTTTTTTTTTTTCTTTCGTTAGTGTTTATTATTATTTTAGTGTATTATTATTGTAATGTGCGTTCTGTTTGTGCGGAATAAACTATTTTTCTTTCTTTCTTTCTTTACTACTCTCTTCTTCTTTACTTTACTTTTCTTTTTATTTACTTACAACATTACCTGGATAGAAAATATTTTTCTATTATTATTTTTTTCCGTTTCTATTACCTACTTAAAAATGTTCCCCAATAAGATATAATCCGGCCGGATACCCCGAATTTATCGAACAAAGTTAAACATTTACAAGCAAGCGGAAACTCGGAGAATAATAAGAAAAATAAATAATTGATTCCTCATAGCGAAACACCCTAAGGACACAAAAATGTATTATATAAAAGTATTATTTAATACGTATGGGCTGCGTATTATATTTAAGTTCTTTGGGAAACTTTTCATGGCTTGGAAATAGCATCCATACTAATCTCTATGCATACTAATATTATAAATGCGAAAGTAACTCTGTCTATCTGTCTGTCTGTCTGTCTGTCTGTCTGTCTGTTACGCTTTCCCGCTTAAACCTCTCAACCGATTTTGATGAAATTTGGCACAGACAATCTTTAGACCCTGAGAAAGAACATAGGCTACCTTTTATCCCGGAAATTTTTTATGTTCCTAGCTTTCCGCCCGCGGCTTCGCCCGCGTAGAGTTCGGTTATATCGCGCTTTTTAGATTTCCCTCGGGAAGACCAAATTTTTCCGGGATAAAAGGTAGCCTATGTTCTTTCTCAGGGTCTAAAGATTGTCTGTGCCAAATTTCATCAAAATCGGTTGAGAGGTTTAAGCGGGAAAGCGTAACAGACAGACAGACAGACAAAGTTACTTTCGCATTTATAATATTAGTATGGATAAACTAGCGCTTGACCGCAATCCCGCCTGATGGTAAACAGTGACGCAATCGTTGGTGGTAAAGCGTGCTATAAACTAGCACGCTTTACCGCATAAAAGAAAGAATACCGGGAGAGGGGGGATAGGCTGCCTCACAGAAAGGCTGACTGCTGCCCCACCCTGAGCTCAAGGCTGGCTACGCCTTTGCTTGAAAACACTCAAATTGTAGTCCGACGGAAACACCGCCGCTGCCAAACTGTTCCAGTCCCTCAATGTACGCGGTATAAAGAAGGAGGCGAAACGCTCCGTCCGGATCGTAGTGGTGTTAACAACATAAGGGTGGAAACTTGCCGTACGACGGGTCGTCCGATGGTGGAACGGATATAGGGGAATAAAATCATGCAATTCCCTTGCACACTCCCCAAAATACATCCTATAGAAGACCGAAAGGCTGGCTACTCTACGCCTGGGCTGGGCTTTGGAGACCGTCTCGAGTTAAGCGCCTAATGGGGTTCAAACCTACGATCTGTACAACTTATATATCCCAGCCAATTCCACTAGGCCACCGCTGCTCTTCATGATCCAAAAGGCATTCAAAACTGATGCAAAACTATATAATGAAAGAAACAGAAAATTAGTTTCAGTCGTAATGAAAGTAGGCACTTACTTTAGAACCAACTAGGTACAAAAGACTCGTTGGAACTGAGCGCTAATGAGTATCCGACTGCTACTAACAAAAGCGGCCATGATGGCTTAAAAAGAAAAGATAGAAATGTATTTATTGAGAACCATAGAAGAAGAACATAGAACTATACTAAATTAAACACAATTTAAAAAAAATAAAAATCATGTGTGAAATTCACACGTGGCAGAAGTGAAGCTGATAAAAGATTGGTTTCAGTGTCATTATCATTTCAGCCGAAAGACGTCCACTGCTCGACATAGGTCTCTCCCAAGGATCTCTACGACGACCGGTCTTGCGCCTCCCGCATCCATCGGTTTCCCGCGACCTTCACCAGGTCTTCGGTCCACCTTGTCGGGGCCTATCCACGCTGCGTCTTCCGGTGCGTGATCGCCACTCGACAACCCGTCGGCCCCATCGGGAATCGGTCTTACGGGCGATGGGCCCAGCCAACTGATACTTAAGTATTGCAATTCTTCGGGCTATTTCGATTACTCTCGTTCTTTTGCGGATCTCCTCATTTCTGAGATGATAACGCAGTGAAACTCCAAGCAGAGCCCACTCCATTACCCTTTCAGTGAGCTTATTCGTTGTTTCGTCTGTGGATGGTCACGCATCCACAGACGAATTAACGAACGAATAGTAAATTCTGGAATAAAACTTAGTAGAAGAAAGTAGTTGGTATAGTATAGAATAGCATATACAATATTTAAAAAAAAAAACAATGACCAAATAAAATATTGTTACGGGCTAGGGGTACTAAAATGCCGGTTAAGGGTTACGAAGTTTATTGGCAACGAAGGTACAGTCGATTGTAGGCAAGGACAAGTAGAATGTCGCTGACGTTGCACCGAAGTCTTCCCTTATCTCCACGAAGTCCGTGTTGTAACACCACAGATGTTACTTCACGTAGTACTCGAAGTTCTCGTTATAATTGTCGCAGTAGATCTTCTTTAAGATCGCTTCTTAACTGTCGAATTCAGACTGACTCTGCCCCGGCGTCACGGCGCTATACAACGTGTAACAAAAAGGGTATATACATACCAAGGGCATGGCATCTTTAGATGATATCAAACGATATCGGAAGGGTTTCAACTCAAAATAAAATACTCAAAAAATTGGTACCAAATTATCGGTTGAGTGTGTTTCTTAAAATAAAATCATAACAAACGTACCGGCACACTACATATGTTAATAACTACTCGTTACCCGTCACCTTACTTGCCAAAATCCGATAAATGTCTTCAATATCTCTGTGCGACTAGTATGATAGTAGCCTATCACAGGCGGTGTTTTTCCTCATAACTTTCTAACATAAAGAGATGTAATTAAAAAACCCTTCCAATATCGTTTGATATCATGTAAAGATGCCATGCCTTTGTTATGTATATACCCTTTATGTTACACGTTGTATATAGGTAAGCTGATCGAACATTCCAGATTCGTCTAGACGCAATAATAATAGCGCATAACTTCGAGGTCGTCGACACTTTGTTGACAAAATTGTTGAGACCTGTACCATTCGATAGGCCATCCTAAGTCTAGCAATGCGTTTTATATTGTACCTAGAAAATGCCTAAATCTGGGGAAATAGGGCTTAAAAGTGACACACTGCATGTCACGCGATATTGAACCTTATGCCATTGACATAAGGTCCATTCGTAACAATATGAAATTTAATATAATCATCGTAGTAACAATACTAATGAATTTTTAAATAATATTTTTTTTCACGAATTAATTCCAACTTCTCCAAAACTTGGTATTTAAAAAAAATTACAACACCATTTTAAACGGTATTATTATGAGTGATGCGACCACATGCCGCGTGCCCTGCCCCTCTTCGCCCGCGCATGTATTACCTACCGCACATGTGTTAAGTTACCTCGCTTTTCCGAAATAATATTTATTTTTTAGGTATTTTTTTTTTAAGTTGTTCCCAGTTTTTAGGCATTAGTAGAATCAGTTTTCGATACCTAACAATACCTTCACGGATCGGACAGGGTTTTCTTAACGTATTGTATAGCGACCTTGGATACACTCACCGTGGATAACCTTAGGTATGTTGTTGACACTACTACAATCCGGACAAAGAGTTTCGCCTCGTCTTTTATACCGCATACATCGAGGGACTGGAACAGTTTGCCAGCGGTGGTGTTTCCGTCTGACTACAGTGTCTAAGTGTCTTTAAGGCTAAACCCAATAGGCTATTAATAAACTAGCGCGCTTTACCATCAACGATTGCGTCACTGCTTATCATCAGGTGGGATTACGGTCAAGCCCTAGTTAATACTTAATTATAAAAAAAAATCATTGCTCACTGAAACGAGCGCACACAATTCGAAAACGAAGTCATTTTATTAAAATAAATCATCGGGGATTTACAACGAGACACCCTTGGTCGGGGATTTAAGATATCCCTATATTTGTAACAGGTTGGTAGGTGGTAATTTATTAGATACTAGCGGACGCCAGCGACTTCGTTCGCGTGGTTTAGTTATGCTCCGCTCCCGTTAGTCGCAGCGTGATGTTATATAGCCTAAAGCCTTCCTGGATTAATGGGATATCCAACCTAAAAAGAATTTTTCAATCGGACCAGTAGTTCCTGAGATTAGCGCGTTCAAACAAACTTTTCAGCTTTATATATTAGTGTAGATAGATATATTGTTTCTCAAGGGCGTTTTTGTCGGTACGTCATAACTTCCTTAATACTTTATGAATATACATTAAAGAGGTATCATTGAAAAACTTGTCTAAACCGCTACACCAGAAAAATATTTAAATCACCCACATTTTAGTGGTTTTTCGAAAATTTACGATAGAAAATCAATGTGCCAATACTTTGCACGGATCATCTAGTTCTATAATGTTTTTGACGCTGTACTACCGGGAACCGAAATCGTTTCCTTCTCTCTTATTTCTAAGTTCCCCTATGCACGTTTTCTATTCTTTGGCCCAAACAAGATAAATTGTATTGCTTATCTGTCTTTAGATTGTCTGACTGTATTCAACAAGTATTGTTCGTAATATGTCTATATTAGCAACAAGTTAATATTAACTTGTTGATCTTTGGAACAAATACTGAAAGAAAATGTTAACTGGTCCTGAGCTAGATAACAAGTTACCTTGTAATACTGGCTCTTGGTTAGCCAGCTTTTTATGATAACAAAATACTCTGTAGTTTATATTTATCTGTCAATACTAATGCTCAGGGCATTAAAGTAAGCAATAGGAAGAACTCTAATAATTATTATTGACCTTGATGTTCCACATTTTTGCTAAAGTGGACCTTTTTAGCACAGCCACTGAGGCACATTTTCCTGCTAGTTTTTTCACGTCGGATTTTACACATTTATTTGATCTTAACTTTTTTCTTCTTATCTATTGTAGGTATTCTTGTCTGGTGTACTGTGTGTCTTTTAATCTCTGCTAAATAAAGATTTCTTTTTTATAAGCTAGTGCTTGACGGCAATCCCGCCTGATGATAAGTAGTGATGCAATCGTTGAGGTTAAAGCGAGCCTATTCATTAAAAAAAATTAATGAATAGGAAGGAAGACGGCAGTTGAGCGAGGTGATGCAATGTTAAACCCAACAACACGTCCAACGATGCTGCACCAGAGAGAGATTGATCCCCGTCGCATTGTACCCGTGATATTATGATCTACCGCCAGCTGTCTTGTGCGCTCGTTAACCACACTGCCTAATTTACAAATGTATTTGGGAAAAAATATAACATGGTGTAAAAATTATTTAAATTTATTCAGTTGCTTACTCTGAACAAACTATATTTTAAAGAAAAAAGAAGATTGTATAAAGCCGCGGACAGTGAAAAGTGTGTACCTAAAAACTCCTTAGCAGTAAGCCAAGTAATTGCTTAGCTCGAAACATCTACCATTTCTTGAAAAAAGGGCGTCTTTTTGTTGTTGCTTTCCACTTTTTTTGATTGTTCCTTACAAGAGGCGATTCTTTGAACATACCTGTGGATCAATGAATCAGGAATTTCCTTCAAAGTTTTGGTCCTATCCAAAAAAGGTCATTCAGGAACATGAAGCTAATTGCCCATTACAAAGGATAGTAGGTGCTGTCGAAAAAAAAAATGATGTACAGACGACAGCACATCAAGCTACTACAATCTGTCAGATTTTCTCATTAGATTTTCAACTTTATCTCGAAAGCATTAAGGGTCAAGGTTAATTGGGAATATCTGACAGTTAGGTGCAGCTTGACCTGCTGGAGGTCAGATGGCAGTCGTTTCACGGAAAATATTGAAGTTTAGCCAAAATCAGCAGTTAGACTGGTAAAGCGGACCACAGATTCCAAAGCTGAAAAAAAAGTTTCGGATACAACTGGGATTAACGCTGAGATGATGATAATGATGAGATGTAGCTTGACTTGCTGTCGTCCGTACCTACAAGCGGATTCATAGATGATCCATACTATCCATACTAATATTATAAATGCGAAAGTAACTCTGTCTGTCTATTACGCTTTCCCGCTTAAACCTCTCGACCGATTTTGATGAAATTTGGCACAGACAATCTTTAGACCCTGAGAAAGGACTACCTTTTATCCCAGAAAAATTTGATGTTCCCGAGGGAAATCTAAAAAGCGCGATATAACCGAACTCCACGCGGGCGAAGCCGCGGGCGGAAAGCTAGTATTATTATAAATGCGAAAGTATCTCTGTCGGTCTGTCTATCTGTTTGGCTTTCACGCCAAAACTACTGAACCGATTGTAATTAAATTTGGTACACAGATAGTCTAGAGCCTGAGAAAGGACATAGACTATATAACATCCAGTAATGCCCAATAGGAGCAGAGCAATAACAAAAAATGTTGCGAAAACGGGGGCAAACGCGGACGTACATATTGCTCCTATTATTTTAACAGGCGCTTATTTTATATCAAAACGCGTACGGAGTCGCGGGCAATCGCTAGTATATTATAATTAAAAAAAAACAGTTCCATCGCAGAAGTTGTCGTAACCAATAATATATTCCCAATTAGCAAAATTAATCATAAAAGGAGTTTCTAACTCGTTAATTTCGGAAGAATTATTACTGGCCATTATTATAATTAAGTGTCAGAGACTGCCTTGAAAGTTTGTTTGTTAAAAACAGTTATGTTCGACCTTCAAGCCCACCGCTAGCTTGAAGGACGAACAGATTTGTATTTATTTACCTGGTCCGAAACAACATGGCGGCCAATGATCACGTGGTCTAGCACGAAGACAAAGAGTAGGTACTACATGTTATGTAAAGTCGATCATCGATGTATACGTGTCCAGTATTTTTAAGTAAATAAATATAAAAATATAAAGATTAGCGCGTTCAAACAAACACACTCTTCAGTTTTATATATTAGTATAGGTGTAATGTAATTATGCGGGCTATGTTGGGCGTCTCTCTTAAGGAACGCATCAGAAATAAGGTGATCCGACAGAGGACATGAGTCACCGACATAGCTGAAAGGATTAGCAAGCTGAAGTGGCAATGGGCTGGTCACATATGCCGCAGGACCGACAACCGTTGGGGTAAACGAGTCCTTAAGTGGAGACCGCGTCTCGGCAAACGTAGCGTGGGACGCCCTTGGGCGAGATGGAGCACCGACATCAAAAAGGTGGCTGGTAGTGGCTGGCGGAGAACTGCTCAGGATCGAGCTTGTTGGCGTGCCATGAAAGAGGCCTATGTCCAGCAGTGGATGAGTAAAGGCTGATGATGATAAATATAAACGGACAAATCACACAGATTGAGCTAGCCCCAAAGTAAGTTCAAGACTTGTGTTATGAGATACTAACTCAACGATACTATATTTATAATAGATACATATATAGATAAACATCCAAAACCCAGGCCCATCAGAAAAAGATCGTTTTCCATCATAACCTGGCCGGGGATCGAACCCGGGGCCTCCACGTCGAAGGCAGGCGTGTTGACTGCTGCGCCACGGAGGACGACCGTAAACAATCTATGTATAATATTTCAAAAAGATATCATGAAAAACCACAAAGTTATGAGCTTGTTATGTTATCTGTTTGTCCTAACAAAAGTATGGTCTACGTACTGCTTGCCCGGCCGCGCTGTCAGCGGCGCGGCGCGGGTGGGCTTGTCTCACCGCGCCTAGGACTATGATGTAACGTCAACTAAGTTGTGCCCTCGGTAACCACACTGCAATAATTTCTAAATGTATTTGAGGAAAAAATATAACATGGTGTAAAAATGATTGGAATCGATTCAGTTGCTTATTCTGAAAAAAACTATATTCAGGTTTCGGATAAAGAAAAAATAACGTTGTATATTTGTTTTATTCTTTTTGTCTAAAAATTATAATTTAACGCTTGACCGCAATCCCGCCTGATGGTAAGCAGTGACGCAATCGATGATGGTAAAGCGCACTAGTTTATTAAGAGCACTCTAGCCTTGAAGACATTGAAATTGTAGTCCGACGGAAACACCGCCGCTGGCAAATTGTTCCAGTCCCTCAATGTACGCGGTATGAAAGAGGAGGCGAAACGCTTCGTCCGGATCGTAGTGCTGTTAACGACGTAAGGGTGGAAACCCGCCGTGTGACGGGTCGTCCGATGGTGGAACGGAGATGGTGAAACTAAATAATCGCACACCCACCAAAATGAATCCTATAGAACACCGAAAGATTGGCTACTCTACGCCTGTGCGGCTTTGGAGACCGTTTTGAATTAAATCTGGGTCGCCTATCAGCCTGTTCGCACGCCTCTCCACCGAATCCAAAGTGGCCAGGTGACATTTTGCAGCATCAGCCCAAATGTGGCGCAGTGTGTGTGGAGGCACACGAATGGACCCGTGCTTTGTACAGCATTAAAAGCTCCGTACTTATTTACTTATTACTTATGTACATATTTATTGTATTATCTATGTAACTAGTACACTGTAGACCTATATTATTTCCATCTCGGTGGTAGGTCATAACATCGGCTGCCGGCAGAAGTTCGTCGTGTTCCGGCATGATGTCTGGTGAAGCCGTACGGAGGACAGGTCTGAGCAGTTGTATTGCGATGTATGCCGGGTACGATGCGCCAAATGTTGTTGTGTCGGAAGTTTAGTCGTGGAGAGTCTCCAGTTCAATCTCCCATTGGCGCAGCATCATTGGTCGTGTTGTTGGGTTTAACGTTGCATCACCTCGCTCAACTGTCGTCTTCTTTCCAATTCACTCAGTTTTTTGAGTGAATAGGCTCTTAATAAACTAGCGTGCTTTAACATCAACGATTGCATCATTGCTTACTATCGGGATTGCGGTCTAGCACTAATTTATAATTACAAAAAAAAAAAAACATATCTAGCGATCAGAATATGAATTAAAAAATCGCATTCTCGTAAAGATGAAGGCACGACAGATTCAGTTAACTAAAAAAAGGTGTTTTTAGTATTTGTTGTTATACTTTTGCGGCAACAGAAATATTATGATTTATCTGTGAAAATTTCATCAGTCTAGTTATCGTGGTTGATGAGATACATCCTGGTTATAGACTGAGAGTGGAGTGTCTTTGTGTTGCTCTGATTGCCTCTGACATCACAGCTAGTCTGCTATTTTTAAAAATCTGTCATTCCAACACAATTCCATTGTCATTATTTGTCATAACATTGTCATTGTGCTAAAAGTTCGTAATCTGCTAAATTCATAATGATATTATATTTATTAGGTTATAGAATGATATTACGGTAATGCTATTATTATAAAACCCGCTAGTATTAAGGGTCCGTCCTGTTAATCTGCTCATTTTGATCAATTTTGTTCCATGATTGTGAGAATATGTTACATAATATTAGTAAAATTATGTATGATATGGATGGTACAACTCTTCATCTAGGTGCTAGCTTGACTACTTTTTTCAAGAAACTTCATAATTAGTAGTAAATCTACAATTTCCAATACTCTTTTTCTCAAATTTCACGTTCGAGTGAAGTTTGACCATAGTTTCTGAAGAAACTACAAGCGATTTTGCCTATAAAAAAGTACTATTCACATCAGCATATAACTATCTTGGTGCTAGCTTGACCACTTTTTCGAGTTTATTTCATAATTCAGCCAAAAACGAAGACGGAAATTAAGAAATTCAAGGGAAAACTGCAGCCAAACAAGTATGTTTTTTCTATAATAAATCAACTTTTTTTAAAAATTAAAAAATGCCCCATTAATTTTAAGGTATTTTTATAATAGAAACAAAAGTTTATTTTCTAAAAAAAAATTTTTTTCATCATGAAAATCAATGTCAAAATCTACTATATCTACGAGCGCGCTAACGCAGCCGGCTCAGTGGTAACTCGGCTAGCGCAACGAGTGGACGTATCACTTTGTGTCGCTAGAGCTCGCGAGTTTTTTCGTAGGTTTATGTAAAAAATATACTGCGACTACCACAACTTGGTCCTTTAATAATTTTTCTTTCTTAGTAATATTATATTAGTTGTGAATTATATTAGGATATTTACGACTTATCCCTTGGATTGCTTTAACTAATTTTTAACCGACTTTAAAAATGAAGGAGTATATTTTTTTGAGTTCGTAGATTTTTCTATCATTTGTGAACCAATTTAAAAATATCTTAGGTTTTTTATTTCTCTATTAAAGTCAATTCACATAATGCTTTTGTTATACCTAAACTCATTTTTTTTTAAGATAATGGGGCGAAACAAGGGAGAACATTACCAATGTATCAATAAAAGAAAGAGGAATAGAGAGGGAATGGCAAGAGCCAGACAAGTGCTTAAAGAACGTACTTTTAATCAACTGGATACCACTTCGTCATCTACTATGAGTGTCGAAGTTGATGTAGGCACAGTACGTTTCTGCTATCTAATTTTTTTTTTAATAGCCTAATGTGTCTCCCTCTGCTATGCAAAGGGAGACACAGTAGGCTAGGCTAGGTAGTAGGGGGGAGGCCTTTTTACTTCCAAACCTCGCTGACCTGTGTTATCTCATGAATAACCTACAATTATTTATTAATTTTATTTCACAAGTCTTTCAATCAAATACAGCTTGCTTTTTGTTTTCTTTATATAATCATATGCTATTTATTGCAGAGTAAAGAAAATAATCGAAAGGGAGTAAGTTATTTATTTAGAAACATACAATTATAGCACTATTACAGAGCATTCCAATTCAGTGCTATAAGTAAGAATAAATTATACAAAACAAAAAAAAAAAAAAGACAATACATACATAAAGTCAGAATAATTAGTAAAGAAACATTTATAATATATTTACAATATATACTTAGACTATAATAAACAGGAACAATACCTATATCATTAATTATTATTAGTTGTTTGGCAACAAATTTATTTTCAAGCGATGTCTTTGAAATTGAGTCAAACAAGGTATGTACTGGATGTACTAACTATGCTGCATTTAATGCACATTAAGTAATAATAATTAATTTAATTCACCAGAAACACACATAAGTTTGAATTTTTGTTGTTTCAGCAGTCACCAGTTTCGTCGTAGTTATAGAAGGACGAAGAGTAGTTGATTTTCAGTATTTTTTTGACCAATTTATTAACATATTAGGTCACAATTCAAAATTTGGATGCAATGCATCAAACCTCGTTATAATTGAAGAAAAATTGCAAGGGTTTTGTTCAACATTTTCATTGTCACGTGCAATGTGTGGAAGTCAATTCCTGCTAAAGACGTGTCAAATTAAAACAAACAAACTGGACGTTAACCAAAGCGCTGTTTCGGGAGTTATAAGTATCGGATGTGGTCGAACCAACTTAAATGAGCTAGCTGCTTCCATAGATTTGCCACTTATGAATAAATCAAAAGTAAAGTTAAATAAATGTCACGTCAATTTATTTAACTGGTGGAAAACTACAGCCGAAGCCACAATGATAGAAGCTGGTAAGGAAGAGGCTTCTGTAGCTCTCGAAAGTGGCAATGTAAGTCCATCAGGTATACCAACTATAGCCGTAACAGCTGATGCTGCTTGGGGAAAACGTTCATATAAAACAAATTTTTCTTCCGCAGCAGGCGTTGGAGCTATAATAGGGGTGAAAAGTGGCAAATTATTACATGTTGGTATTAAAAATAAATACTGTTTTACATGTTCCCGTGCAGCTAATAAAAATATTACACCCCTGAAACACCGGTGTCAAAAATCATACTGGCTCTTCCACTAGTATGGAGAAATCAATAATCGTTGAGGGATTTAGAGAATCTGTGAAAACACATAATTTAGTGTATGCAAAACTTATTGCTGATGGTGACTCAAGTGTGTATAAAAACATATTGGAAAGCAGGCCATATTCAAACGTTACGGTTGAAAAAGTGGAGTGTTCCAATCACTTAATGCGCAATTATAATGGGAAAAATTTAAGTTTGATGAATATCTTTCATCAAACTTAATTTTTCCCATTATTTTTATTATTACGTCCATCCCATTAAACGAACGCAAGCTACTACATTCTGATCGAGTGAACCGATTACGCATTGCTGTGAAAGCAGCAGTAAGATTCCGAGGAACTCAAAATGTTCCATTTACTGAGCAAATCAAAAACTTACAAAAAGACATTATCAACAGCCCACAACATATTTATGGAGACCATTCACAATGTGAAAACTATTACTGCACAGACGAAAAACCAACTTTTGCCTATTGCCCGAAATTGTCGATCCAAGAAAATCTCGTTCAATGCCTCTACGAGACACTTCATTTTAAAATAATAGGAGGCTAATGCCGGCAGCTAGGTCCTGAAGTTCATCTAAGAGATTTCTTTAAGGTATTCTTACGGTTGCTTTAAAATTCTTTGATAAATAATATTTTAAACATGTTTTTGTTTTATATATCGTTTACCTAAATACTGGAAATCTGTCTAACTGGAGGTATCTATCGTAATCCTAAATGATGCATCCGGTTAGACTGGAAGCCGGTCCGAACATAGTTGGTAAAAAGGCTAGGCAGATGATTATGATATTGTATATGTAGGTACTTACACTACACTTTAATATTAGTATCCATAAACTAATTATTTAGTTATTGCAAAAACTCAAAAGGAAAATTAATTTATTTATATATACTTACTAGAGTAGGTAGGACATAGATATCGACGCTTGAAAGCCAATCATATCTTCTTCTTCTTCTTCAGCCTATAGATGTCCACTGCTGGACAAAGGCCTCCCCCAAGGCTTTCCACGCTGACCGGTCTTGTGTTGCCCGCATCCATCGGCTTCCCGCGACCTTCACCAGGTCATCGGTCCACCTTGTTGGGGGCCTCCCTACGCTGCGTCTTCCAGAACCTACGTGGCCGCCACTCCAGAACCTTACTGCCCCATCGGCCATCGGTTCTACGAGCAATGTGCCCTGCCCACTGCCACTTAAGTTTAGCGACTCGCAGAGCTATGTCGGTGACTTTGGTTCTTCTGCGGATCTCCTCATTTCTGATTCGATCACGCACAGAAACTCCTAGCGCTCTTTCCAATGCCCTTTGTGTGACTCTGAGCCTTCGTATGAGAACCATTGTGAGCGACCACGTTTCAGTTCCGTAAGTCATCACCGGCAACACACACTGGTCAAAGACTTTAGTCTTGAGACACTGTGGTATCTTGGACGACGAGAAGATGTAGCGTAGCTTCCCGAACGCTGCCCAACCGAGCTGGATTCACCGAGACACCTCTTTCTCGAAGTTGGACCTACCTAGTTGGACTGTTTGTCCCAGGTATACATACTCGTCAACAACTTCGAGTGCAGAGCAACCAACTACAATTGGAGTGGGTGCGACATGAGAGTTCGACATGATCTTCGTCTTATCCATGTTCATTTTTAGACCCACTTGTTGGGAAGCTCTGCTGAGGTCATTGAGCATTTTGCCCAAGTCTTCCAGGGTCTCAGCCATGACCACGATATCATCTGCGAAACGGAGATTAGTGATGTTCTCGCCGTTGATGTTGTTGCCAAGTCCTTTCCAGTCCAGGAGCTTGAAGACATCTTCCAGCGCAGCAGTGAACAATTTAGGAGATATGACATCTCCTTGTCTCACTCCACGCTGCAGTTGGATCGGTTTCGAGTCCTGATCCTGGAGACGGACTGACATGCTGGCGTTCTTGTACAAACACTTTATCACCTCAATGTATCGATGGTCAATTTGGCACCGCTGGAGAGACTGTAGCACCACCCAAGTCTCAATCGAATCGAATGCCTTCTCATAGTCCACAAACGCCAGCATAGTGGTTTGTTATACTCCTCGGACTTCTGTATAACTTGCCGCAGCGTATGAATGTGGTCTATGGTGCTAAAGCCTTTTCGGAAGCCTGCTTGTTCGGGAGGCTGGAAGTCGTCGAACCTGCGAGCGAGACGATTCGTGATGACCCTAGAAATCATATCTAAGCGACAAAAGTTCGTAAATTGAGTTATATACACCATTCGAACCGCCAGATTTTTCTGCGTCGTTTGGTGTATAATTGTATATAACTCAATTTACGAATTTTTGTCGCTTAGATATGATTGCCTTTCAAGCGTCGATATATTATCGCGTAATAATTATGTTAACCCTAAAATTTTGTTAATAGATTTCTAAATGTGAGGAATATTAAATTAAACTGATTACTTATTCTGATATTTCATTTTACCGTATATGTTTTTATTTCTTAAATTGCCTATGTAATAAACTATCATTACACCATATTTTTTTAATGTCAAAATGTATCAATATTCATCTAAATTGTGATAAATATACAATGTGCACTCGTTTCCGACTATTCACAAATCATACTTTATATAATTTAGAATAATATCTTCTAAAGGATCAAAAATGTTTAAGCGTTCACTAAGCTCGATATTTACGCGCGTGTGCGTCTAGCTGCTAGAACGATGCACACAAAGATAACATCGCAACGATTTTACCTAAACTGTAGCGAGAGAATTTTGTGCACGGACTCTTAATTATTTTCTGAAAAGTAGTACTCAGTTTAAACTATAAGTAACATGTAATCGAGTATCAGTAAATGGGTCGCATCCTAAAAAATAATTTAATGTCAATCAGATAAATTTATAAAAAAAATATTGAACACGTATTTTTTACTTCTTCTTTCATTCAAATACTTAGGAAGACTTATATTGATTTGAAATGTCGCATGACGTCACGACGTGGTACAAAATATACCACGGCGTGACGTAATTAGCCCCCACTCCGTAACTTTAATACGCTATATCTCAGTAGTTTTTGGTAAATTCGACAAAATAAAACATACGTGTCTTAATTTTTTTATTATCTATAAGATGGACTAATTATTTTTTTTGGTTTCATACCTTAGATACCTACACCCCTATTGATCGCTAGAAAGTCATAATGACGCCATTTTGTAATTACATTACGAAAGTTGCCAAAATTAATCATAATGTGATCACTGATCGACCATTCTGACACATTAATGGAAGAAAAATACAACGATGATTGCAATTTAAATGCCTTCGAGGCTAGTCTTTCAGCCATATTGACTGAAATCAGCTGTCTTTTAAAAATGTTTCGCTTCTTCTGTGTTTCAAAATACTTTTGTGTTTAAAATGCTAGGAGTATAATCAGAGATTATAATAAAAAGGTGCGGTAAGTTGAAAATTGCTTCTAGTAAGCAGAGGCTGTAATTATCAAATCGCACGTATTTAATACTTTATTTTATAACATATTTTCAAGAAAATAAATAAATAATATTATATAATAAATAAAAATAAATAAATATAATATATAATATAATAATAATAATAAATAAAATTGACGCCTTTTGTAAAAATAAAAACAGTACAACCGTAAGAAATGGCGCGCAATAATTATTAATTGTTCACAAATTAGCGACGCGCGCGCACCAGCGCTTTTTTAGTCTATGGTACAAAAAATAGGCAGTATTACTAATGAAATAAAATAGTATTTTTTCGTTTTTGTTAATGATAAATAGTTGTAATTTACTGCCAAAATTAATTAAAATAAAGAATTAAATGTTTATTTATTATAATTAATCTTCCAAACTTAATATTATTTATTCATAAAATGTTGACCACTTTTCTAATAAATAAGAATTATTTGCGAAGATTTAAAAAAAAGTTTCGTGCGTTTTCATAAAAAATGCGTTTTACATTAGAATAACGCACAATGCATAATGAGATACAATACCATATTGAAATTGCTGAAATAAGAGCCATGTGTTATGAAATAATTACCAATACAGAATAGAGAACAAAAATCAAATTATTCGATTCACTCGTTTTGAATCCACTTTGATTTATTTTAAAAACAAATTTTTTGCTTTCACTTGAGTGAGATGAACTCTCAATTTTATACAATGGATATTATTACAGTTATAGAAACCACAGTTTCGTGATTATAACGAAACTGTGTACTTCACCGATACGTACAGCTTACACGTGCTGAAGCGATTAAACTTTAATCGATTATAAATGCGAGCGTTCTGGAATAATTTCTCGTTCCCCTTTGCCGGAGTTTCTTTGTCAAAGGTACGGGGTTCATAAGGCATAAAACTTGTTTAGAGTGAGCTGTGACATGACAGCCTCCGTGGCGTAGTGGTAGCGAACGCGGCTACTGCGCAAGGAGGCGCGGGTTCGACCCCCGCGCAGTGCAAATATTTGTATGCATGAATATGAATATTTGCACTGGTCTGGACGTGCCTCTAAAAGCACGTTAAGCTGTTGGTCCCGGTTGCCATACGAATATCTAGTGCCCTCAAAAGTTCAACAATTGGTCTAGCTGCAATGCTTCGATATCGCCTTTGGGCTGAGGAGGTCAGACGGCAGTCGCTTCACGGAAAATATCGAAGGGTCGCCAAAATCATCAGTTAGACTGGTAAAGCGGACCCAGACTCCAAAGTTGAACAGCTTCAGATGCGACTGGGATTAACGCTGAGATGATGATGATGAGAGTGAGCAGTCACTTGTGTCAATCCCTGACTATTAGTTGGAACGACAGTACAGTCCACGCTCATTTGGCTTTTTACGGTGAGGTTTAAACAGAACCGCACTACATCGGTGGTAGGCCATAACATCGGCTGCTGGCAGAAGTTACCACCCACCAGACAAAGTCTTTCCGCCAAGCGATTCGTCGTGTTCCAGCACGATGTCTGGTGAAGCCGTACGAGTCTGAGCAGTTATGTTGCGATGTGTGCCGGGTACGATTAAGTACTTCTTTTGTTTTGTATAGAAAGATCATAAAACTAAACAAAAAGCAAATTATATGAAGCAGAAATTCATATACGAGGTTAAAAAGCTCCTATCTCAGCGTAAAACTGCGATATTTAAAAAGTAAATGTCGCAGCAGTTAGTCTGGTATTTTTTTTATAATTTTTTGTCATTCCAACACGATTCCATTATCATTGTGCTAAAAAATCTTAATCTGCTAAATTCATAATGATCGATCAATTCGGTCAGTCCGCTCGTAATAGAGTGGTGATAGAATGACATTGCCGTATTGCCAATATTATAAAACCTGTTAGTAGAAACGATTGTCTAAAATCTACTAATCAATTTGAACATTTATTAATTTGGAGTGGAGTGTTAGTGATTGACCACTGGAAAAACATGATATTAGTAGTTAGTTGTGTATGCAGTTAGTATAACGACATTATGTTAGTAGAATACCACGTAACCATACACTGTGGTAGTGGTGGTATTGTACATTACGGAATTGTATCGCTGACAGAGGTGTTCGTCACTTATACAGCTGCACAGGAGCTATAAGTTTAGCTCACGGGAACACTGTTGGAGCTGCTGAACCTTGGAAAAACCTATCTTAGCATTGTGTAGATTCAATTTCTTAGTGTTGTATAATTGCATGGCAAACGTGTGAGCACAATGTACGAATGTGCTGTAAGGCATTTATTTGTTGGGTTAGTCTTTTTTTTTATTGACTTGATTGTGCTCTGGCTGTTGAGATTATGTCATGCTCACTCAAATGTCTTCGCTGATGGTGGCGTGCGTGTTGGGTCATTGGGTTCCCTTCGATATGGTTGAGCTGAATGATGCTGATCCATATGTCATGTTCGTGAACGGACGCCGTCAGAGGGGACTGGTCATCTCTTAGCTGCCACGGCGTATTTTAATTTCTGAATTGTTTTTTGTGTGTTTTCCATAATGGACGCTCTCAGCGTACAATATATTTCTGCATCGTTCTCACACGGTAGATTTCAACATGAATGATGTAATCAAATATTTGTAACAATAGCTTGAAAATTTAAAAGAGTGTCCATGGAGTTTCTTGCCCGTTCTTCTCCATAGGTACCTACTCTTTGGAATGGGCGACTAGCTGCATCTTATTGACTGACCGACCTTCTGACAATTCAAAAGTGCCTGTAACTGGTTTATTTGAAATAAATGATTTGATTTGATTTTGATTTGAATATGAAACTTGTCAAAATCGATCATTATGAGATCACTGATCGACCATTCTGGCACTAATGTTATGGATAGGCGCCGCTGTGAATGGCGAACTTAGTGCCAGTTAGTGCCAGTAAAGAGATTAGATTACGCAAGTGAGGAATTGTAATAAGAATTATTCATATTAAATATTTCTTTTAACAATATTGTTCTCTAAGTATCACTGTAAAATTAGAGGCCGTGCATGTCGGACTCACGCACAAAGGGTTCCGTACCATTTATTCATGAAATTAAAGGATTTAAGTTATTTGTATGAAAGATTACGCGGTAATAAGCGGTTTACGATATACGAGGTATTAGAAAAAACTACCAACTAGATCTCGTTCAAAACAATTTTCGTTGGTAGTTTTTATAGTAATGTACATCATATCTTGCATAATTAATTTTGTGTTAAACTTATGTTTAATTATGTGGTTGAAAAAATAAACGTTTATTATTATTATTATATATTTTTCATTTATGTTAGAAGTTAGAGGGGGGGAGGGGGGGCAGTGCCTATCACGCAAACTATTCAACGGTTTAGAAAAAAAATATGTTAGAAACCTCGATATCGTTTTTGAAGACCTATCCATAGATACACCCCCACACGTATGTTTGATAAAAAAAATGTTTTCTACGTATGGGGAGCCCCCAATATTTATTATTATTTTTTTTATTTTTGCATCAATATCTTAATGCGGTTTACAGACTACATGTACCTACCAAGTTTCAACAGTATAGCTCTTATAGTTTTGGAAAAAAATGGCTTTGATATGCGGACGGTTTTTTGCCATTTAGCGACGGAACCCTAAAAATGGTTAAAAAGCAAACATGTGTGTAGAGATTTTCGTCCTTGTGTCTTGTTGTGATTCTGCAATGATTTATCTTAGAAACAACGAAGTTCGCTGTTACATTCATTTTTCTACAATTCAGATTAGTAATTAGAAATTGTTTTCAATTCCATGATTTATTTCCCCCATCTCCGTTCCACCATCGGACGACCCGTCTCACGGCGAGTTTCCACCCTTACGTCGTTAACACTACTAAGATTCGGACGGAGCGTTTCGCCTCCTCTTTCATACCGAGGGACTCGAACAATTTGCCGGCGGCGGTGTTTCCGTCGGACTAAAATTTGAGCGTCTTCAAGGCAATAGGCTCTTAATAAACTAGTGCGCTTTACCATCATCGATTGCGTCACTGCTTGCCATCAGGCGGAACTGCAGTCAAGCGCTAGTTCACAATTAATATAAAAAAAATTGTTTTCAATAAAATTTCTACTATAAGTACCTATATTTTATTTACTTATCCATCGAACATGACGCATGGATCAGCACCATTTAGCTCAACCATTTTAACCCATGTGTGTTACCGGTGATGACATATGGATCAGAAACGTGATCCCTCACTATAGACCTCATAAGAAAGCTCAAGGTCGAGTAGAGAGCTATGGAGAGGGCTATGCTAGGTGTTTCTCTACGCGATCGAATAAGGAATGAGGAGATTCGTAGAAGAACGAAAGTCGCCGACATAGCCCAGCGGATTAGCTCTCTGAAGTGGCAGTGGGCGGGGCACATAGCTCGTAGAGCCGATGGGGCAGAAAGGAACTTGAATGGCGACCATGCACCGGCAAGCGCAGCCGGACAGTCGGGCAGTCGGACGCCCACCGACTAGGTGGTCTGATGATCTGACCAAAATTGCAGGGAAGCGCTGGATGCAGGCCGCGTCCAACAGTTCTTTTTGGAAATCCTTGTGGGAGGCCTATGTCGAGCAGTACTTCATGTGGTTGAGATGATGATGATGACTTTGAAGGAAAGTCGATGCTTCAACACACACACGTCCATCAGCGAGACATTAGAGTTGGCATGACATACTCTCACCAATGACTGATTACAAGGTGAATTAAAACATCTTGAAGAAACCTGTACTTTAAGTATTAATTTACTCTAAAGCATAGATTTAAGTAGCTAAAACAAATTGTGTAACGGATTTACTTTTTTGGTTTAAGGTCGTACCCTCACCAAATGACCTCGAGCATTTGCTCCCTCTTCACTGCGCCCCACCTCTACAATACTTCGCAAAATATTACTAGCGCCGTCTGGCGGACGAAGTACTTACAAATACAAGTTAAATTCATAGACCACAGAAGTAACAGACATGGCACTTTTATTTTTGTTTATTGGTGCGCCCAAATACTTTTGGTTATTATAGACTGAAACAAATGTTAACGATACTTCATAATAAAAATTTTGCGTATTTTATTTTTTAACCGACTTCCCAAAAGTGTGGTTCTCAATTCGATTTATGTGTGCTCGCTGATAACTTTATCGTTAATGAACCGATTTTGACCATTTTTTTATATGAAAGAGTATGCTGCCTATGTAATCTCATTGTTACCACGTCAGTGTCGAAAATGGAAATTGTACGAAATTTAGGCCAATTATCTAAAATTGTAGGCACGCTTCGGGTGAAAACTTGATACTCGTATTTATATCGGATGATACTATAAAACCGGGAAGATTTGGGCCTGACCTGATGATGGAGATGTCAGAGAATCAAGGGAATCCACATCGGAAGCAACTGTCATGTGTTTGGGCTTACTTAATTTGTATTGATTAGACCTTTACAACTAAATATGTTACGACTGTAACTTTAGGGTTGGAAGTTAGTTTTGTAGATTGAAAGTTAGCTAAGTCAGATGGTCAAAGGGATAGAAAAATAATACAATAAAGGTTAATTTATCATTATTTATTATTTTAAGGGAAAACGTAATCAGGGTCAAATAAATTTCTGCAGACAGGAAACCTACATAAAAAAAAAGATTTGATGTTTTTTTTTTTGGGCTCAGGCAAGACTGAAATTATATTATAATTATATATTATTAAATTATATTATTATATATATTAATATTATTTACACAAAGCTTCCTTTTGCAGAAAAATAATAAACATCTGACTAATACAATATCCGGTCAGACTGGACGCTGACGGCAGCATATCTGGAAAAGGCCTGCAAGCAAACGACGTATTTCGTTTGCTTTAATTCCTATAAGACCACAATGAAAGTATGAGCATGTCTAGAAATAACGCAATGAAATAACACAACTTAAATTCAGTCTCTTGATTTTATTTGATTTTTGCATAAGCATGACGCGTAGGTAGTGTTTGTACTTCATCATCAGATCTATTGCAGACCTTCATTTAAACCTATATGGGTGTAAAGTTTTCATCAATATAAATGAATTAAGTCCAAACACAAGGTAACTATTGTAAACCTTTGAGGAGTTCCCTTAACTGGCCTTTGTCTTCATCATCAGAGCTTTAATGACAATCACAACTCAGTTAGGTGTAAAGTTCTTATCAATATAAATTTATTAAGCACAAACACGAGGCAGCTGATGTGAATCGTTAGGAGATCCCTCGGCTGTCTCCCGGGTTCATCATCAACTCCGAAATTTACTAAATTGTAGTGCGTTACAACATTTAATGAAAAAAACATAGAAATGCCCTAGGCGCCCCTATGATTTTTTAAATTTCTCCTAGGTTTCCTTAGTCTTCCATCATCAGACCCTCATTTCCTTAACATGAGACTACCTTGAAGATATAATCATTCTAATAAAAAAAAAAAATGTGGCACTCGGGAACTGCCGCGGTAAAGCTATTGCATAGCATTTTTTATCAACTTATGCAATAGGGTATTTGACTAAAAAAACCTAATTAGTCCGTCAATCAGATTTCCAAAAAATACTCATCATCATCATTTCAGCCGAAAGACGTCCACTGCTGGATATAGGCCTACCCCAAGGTTCTTCACGACGACCGGTCCTGCGCCTCCCGCATCCAGCGGTTTCGGCGACCTTCACCAGGTCGTCGGTCCACCTTTTCGGGGGCCTACCCAAAAAATACTAGACACATATTTTTTTCTTTTTTCATATAAACAAAAAATGAAGACGACACAGTCCTTGAAAACTCGTGTGACGTCACTGCACGCTACACTTTTTAGCGGCCAGTGACGTCACCAGCCATCACTCCTGATCTTTGATGCCTATTATATTTGTCAACTTTTATTGATTTGATAAAACAAAATATACGAAATGTAAAAGGTATATAATAAACCTATCCAATATTTTTCTATAATCTGAATGACGGACTAATTAGTTTTTTTTAGTCAAATACCCTACGATAAATCAAATATATATATCAAATACACTATTATTTATATTATAGTAAAATTATCCGCAAACAAACATAAAAACATATAACCTCCTCCCTTTTGAAATCGGTTAAAAAAGGAACACCAAAATGAACATCAATAACAGAGATACTTTATGATAGTATTATACTCTATGCGACATGCGGTGCGTGAGCGAGCAAGCAGATGCTTTCTCGCTCACGCGCCGACCGCTATGCTAGCGGACCGCGCGATGACGAACGACACGGGTTCCCCCTTCGAGAGCTTGTGGCATACTGAATCTCTATAGCTCGGGCAAGAGAAATGATGGGGAATACGCTCAGATTGTTGAATAAAATTTTTGTTTTGGTCGTTTTAAAAAAATATTTCTACAATAATGTTCGTCATGAAATTGCCTATCCATTAGTGTAAGAATGCAATCTAAATAATATTATTTTTTATTTCTCTTGTCAGAGGTTTCGTTGTGAAGGAATTATTTAAACATTATGCTTAGTAAAAAAAAAAATCTACAATTTTAAGAAAATGTATGTATTTTTAATAAGTTGATATTTCTTTTGGATAAAGAGTAGATAGTTCCGAAAAACTACATAAAAACGGCCTGCGGTGTGTTTTTCCCCTGGAACCGCCTTAATAAATATATTATTACCAGCTTTCCGCCCGCGGATTCGCCCACGTGGAGTTCGGTTATATCGCGCTTTTTAGATTTCCCTCGGGATTATCAAATTTTTCCGGGATAAAAGGTAGCCTATGTCCTTTCTCTGGGTCTAAAGATTGTCTGTGCTAAATTTCATCAAAATCAGTTGAGAGGTATAAGCGGGAAAGCGTAACAGATAAACAGGCCGACCGAGTTACTTTCGCATTTATAATATTAGTATGTATTATTAAGTCTGAAATCGCCATCGCATTCAGCAAGCGTGGTGATCACGCTCAATCCTTCTCTGTATGAAAGGAGACCTGTAGCCAGCAGTGGGATGAAAAAAGGTTGATGATGATGATGATGATGACCAACTCTCAGCCGCAAATTAGAGTCAGAATGTTTTTCTTTTTAAAATAAGGCCCAATTCCAACGGAGTGTGAATATGATTTTCCTGGGCAAATCATACAAATCATCTGGGCAAAAGCCTCTGGAGGCTTACAAATATTTATAAAACAGTCTATGATCCGCCTGCTAAATGAGTAGGTACATTAATATAATTTTTTTTTTAAACAAACCTTGGTTCTTCATATTAAAGAAAATGACAATAATGTGTATATGTATTCTGAGTAGATGTATAATTTTATTTATGTTATAGCAAAAAAAAACACGTTCAGCTGCGCATTTGGCGTGCTTGTCTCAAAAGGAGCGTCATGCGCTCCCTCTCTGTCTTTATTTTGAACATCTAGCAATTTTATGGTTGGTAACTTCGATTTGCGTTTTTTTATATAAGCAACTTTACACAAAAAAAAAATCAGAAAAAAATAAGCTTCAATGTGATATAAATGAAATAAGTTTACAGTCAAGACCAAAAGTCGAGTTGCAATCTCACAAAACTATGGCCAAGCAATACTAGTTGTAGTTACGACCTTCTTCTATAATAAAGTTTGATACACACTCATACACTTTGCTGTCCGCTTATGATTGTTAGGTACTACTTACTAATTTCAACGTCCACAGTAAGTGTTTCAATGGCCTAACGGTTTTCGCCTTGATAGGCGTTCAAGGTGGTTCGAGTTCAAATCTAATAACTTACAAAATATTTTTTAAATGTTTATTGGTAAGTTATGAATGCTGACAACAAAAATATCTAAAAATACCGATCCGCAACTTAAAGATGATAGCTTTTAAGATTTTTTCTATATTAGAGTCGTTATAAAAAGATGACGGTAGACTTGAAAGAATCTGAATCACTCCTTCACAAAAAATATTCCGCTACCTACAATAACTATTATTAGCTACAATAACTCAATATTACTTAGCTGTTGTTGGTTGGTGAACATATAGTTACCAGTTTGTGTTATTAGTTTTACTTTTTTAATCAATATGCAGGCATATGCAGCAATATATGTCAAATATCATATGAAACCGGCTTTTGTGTAAGTTGTTTTTATTATTATTTGTGTTACGGTGCAAACTAATCGCTTGTTGCAAATGTTTTAAAAAATTGTTATTGTTTTAGAGAAATACTGTAAGCCGTTGGAGGTCAAAGTCAAGAGGTTGGAGGACGAAGGTAGCTGTCGAGACAAGTGAAACGAAACGACAATATTTACCGTTGAATAAACTTTTAAATCTTGCGAAGAAGGGAGGTTGCATTCGTGGTTTAAAAATAAACTGGCGCGACTGGTGGAGTCTTATCGAGCTAAACAAAAAAAAAAAACTATTTATAACAATCACAGTGCAGAAGTGTCCTACAGAGTGTTTTAAATATATACCATTATATATCTTAATAACGGACTCTAAACCATCTCTAAAGTAATTTAGCTAAGTGACAGTAATATGTTCGGTTGGCTTAATGGCTAACAGATGTCGCCTTTTGCAATTTCAATACAAATTACTTTTGGTAAATTATAAAAACAATAATTTCGGAATTCGATAAGAAATAAGTTCGTTTACTTTTGAACTAAGAAAGCGCTTGAAGATTATAATGTCATGCCATCAAACTCCGAAAAAAGTCACTGCAGGATAACAGCACTAGTACCATGCTATACACGCAAATAAATTGTAAATGTAATAAGCACTATTTTGTGTTTTAGTATAGATTATTTTATGATTGCAATAATATTCAGGTTAAGCTTCAATCCTCTTTTCTTTAAGAAAATGAATAATTAAGCTATAACCTCTTTAATCATAATATATGTATAATATTATAATTTTCATATCTAACAACCAAAAATGTTTTTTGTATTTTTTACCATAACAATATCATAAGTTTGTCAAGGATTACTTTTATATAAAATATTACAATACTGCCGTTTCAACGTTTGTTTCATTTGTTAGTATAAGTATATCTATACCGAATAATATATAACTTTATAGTATATTGCATTATAATATACTTATTGTTTTATTTTTATATATTTTTTATTATATTACCTCTATAGTAAACTAAAACATATAATAAAAACCTTTTTTGGGATAAATATTCAATAAATTTTCCTATTCGTTTAAATATTATTTGCAAACATTTTTACTCTAAAATACAAATCAATTATCATAATTTTAAATTATATGAAACAAAAAGATTTGCCTTTATTAAGGATCGAACCCACAATCGCTCGCTTACGATAGCACCATTGTTAAGTGCGGCCGCTAACTTAACTTCAAATGAAGCAACGAAATTTTGCATTACTTTAAAGAAAGACGAAGACTGCGATAAAAAAATAATGCGGTAGTGTGCGTGGCCGGTTTAGCGTAGGCGACAGTAGTCATTAAGGTGGAAATGGACTTGTACAGCTGATAGTACATTATAAATAAATAAATAATAAATAAATATATACGGACAAATCACACAGATTGAGCTAGCCCCAAAGTAAGTTTGAGACTTGTGCTATGGAATACTAACTCAACGGTACTATATTTTATAATATACGAAAAGTTTAACCTGTTTATAACAAAATTAAACCTGTTTACACCTGGCTGCTCCGAGGCAATCAGCAGTAACTATAAATTTTCAGGTTCCTACTACTTAATCAAGTTTTTTTAATTTCTATATTGAGCACAAACTTTTTTTTGATGCTGTGGTAATGCATTTACGCCTCATACCCCGAAGGGCGTGTGTGGGACTCGCTCAGCCGAAGCCGGGAATACCCACTAAACCCACAGCGGCACAAAGACATCGCTTGAATGGCGGAGTAATGGGAAATCGGCACAGCCTGAACAACCAATCCCCCGCCGGCGATTCCCGCCAAAAGGCGGGCCCACAATGGTCCCCCCATAAGGAGGGCCGGACTGGGTACGTCTTCTAGTGCGAGAGGACGCAGCAGCCAAGGGTTTTTAGCGAGGTGTCCTTCCTCTTAGCCCCACTCGTTTGGCCTAAAGCAAACAGGGCCCCCAGCTCCTCTCAATGAGGAGACCGGGTTGCCCGACGGTGACTCGGAGTTCGGGTCACGTCAGCCACCTGGAGTGGTGGCCAACCCGCCGCATGTGTGACCGCCGAAGCGGTCCCCGCGTCTGGTTTTGGTCCGCGCCGGTAAACCGGTAACCCCCATATCTGGGGGTCGTTCCCCTATCCGCCACCTGGGGACGCGTCCGATGGTAGGCCAGAAACTGCACACGGAGATATTGAGCACAACCTAAGACAACTTTTGTAACGATTGAACTGTGGTCACAACGGTTCACCTCACAAATCCTTCTACAAGCGACCCTGAGCTTGTTAAATGTCTCATGTGGATTCCCTGCCACACTTCGGTCCCGAGACGGCGTGAGTCAGGGAATTGACTGGTTAAGTTGGGAGTTTTTTTTGTCATATAGTTTGTTACTTATGACACAGGATACTTGGAAAATAAACTTGTGATTCCATCAATTTATTGTTTCATTTAGTGCTCCTATCTTAACACCTTTTCTTAAGTAAATTTACTGCGGCACGGTCAGAGGTTCTTCGGACACAGAAGACGGGTAGCATTCCTTATATATTATATAAAATAAAATTAGCGAAATTCTGTTGTGTTGTAATTATTAAAGCGATATAGATTTATAAAATCTATATCGCTTCACAAAAGAAGCGATATAGACTTTATTTCCATACAATGAAAACGAGATGTTTCTCCATAAATAAATTAATAATAATTTAATTAATAATCTTGGCGGGTAATTTTTAATCGGCATCCGATATAAACATTATCCTACTAATTACAAGGTGAAGGAAAACATCTTGAGAAAACCTGGACTTTAAGTGGGAAATCGCCAACCCGCATTGAGAAAGCGTGGTGATTACGCTCTTCTCTGTATGAGAGCAGACCTTTGCCCAGCAGTGGGACGATAAAAAGGTTGATGATGATGATCCGATGAAAGTTATATGTACTTTCTAAATATATCTTGGACACCAGTGACGGAAGGTGAAGGAAAACATCTTGAGGAAACTTTTACTTTATAAGTCTGAAATCGCCTCGAAAGTCTCAATCCTTCTCTATAGGAGAGGAGACTTGTACCCAGCAGTGGGATCATAAAAGGTTGATGATGATGATGTTGATGATCCGATGAAAATAGACTTCTCTTAGTTGTAATAATAATTAAAATTAATAATCTTTAAAATTAAATCTTATTAATCTACATTATTGATGTACTAATTTAGCAGCGGGATCCCGTACTTTAATTATTTTTGTAATTTTAACATACGTTTAACTTTCACAACTATCTAAACTTTCACATCATTAATTCAATGTTCCAGAGGGAACATTATTAGCTGATTATGAGACGGTACCGTTTTACGTTACTATGAACCCCGTTTTACGTGTGTAAGTCATCATCATCATCTCAGCGTTAATCCCAGTCGCATCCGAAGCTTTTTCAGCTTTTGGAGTCTGGGGTCCGCTTTTACCAGTCTAACTGCTGATATGGCTAAACTTCGACATTTTCCGTGAAGCAACTGCCGTCTGCCCTCCACAACCTGAAGGCGACATCGAAACATTGCAGCTAGACCAATTGTTGGACTTTTGAGGGCTCCAACAACCCGTAACGACTGCCACTAGACGTTCGTATGGCAACCGGGATCAACGGCTTAACGTGCTTTCCGAGGCACGACCAGCCCCCTAATCGGCGAACACATTTTTGTCAAATAATTGCGACTACTTGGGATCGTTTGCACCGAACGGACCAATGAGCAGTTCGAACGATACCAACTGATCCCAACTAGTCGCAATAATTCAACAAAAATGTTTTCGCCGATTAGGGGGCAGACCAGTGCAAATATTTATATTCGTGCATACAAATAGATCGAACCCGCGCCTCCTTGCGCAGCGGCCGCGTCCGCTACCGCTACGCCACGGAGGCTGTTTTACGTGTGTAAGTAACCATGTTATATCTACGAACCACAAAATAACTCTTGGTATTTTTCCTTACGCCACTATCGCCCCACACTATCGCCTCCCCGCACAATATAATAAAAGGGAACGGTATTACTAACAAAACATTCACGTCAACTATCTTGCATAACAGACCAAATAAAAGACCCGTATTATATGGCGACGAAAAATATACAAAACCAACTGTAGCTTCACATACCAGCCAACGGTTCTAAACGACCAGGATACGCAGTACAACTTGACCTCCTGTTCTGTTCCACTTCTCCCTGCAAAGCTCATGATTGTATAGACAAAGAGAGGGGTCAGAGATCTTCTATACTGGTTTTGACTATACAATTTTGTAGAGGACATGCGCATAGAAATCCCGTAAGGCCAGTTGATGTAAGCCGGTTCCGCCGCCCGAACGCTTACTGCTTTGCCCGGGTACGACGAAAAAAAAATATTGAGAGAAAAAATCGCGAGTGAATTAAAAAAAAATAGAACTGAAAGTGTTAGTTTAAAAAATAATTATTTTATAATAAAGTGGTTTTATAATTATGGTATTTTGTGTATTTAAGTGGGTCAGTGCACCTGTTGACTACGCCGTAGCTGCGTAGCTGTGTAGCGTACTACGGTATGGGACAAAAAGTTACAATCCCGTAGAGGCGCAGGATTAAGCGCGGTTGAGCCTCTTTGTGAGAAATAAAGGTGTCGCAAAGAACATAGGTAGGGATTACTTTGATGTACATTTTCAGGCGTAATATGAATGGTACCGTTTTCTGCTTTATTTTGATAAAAAAACATATTCACTTCATTATTTTGAAGTCTTTATAAAAATGCTATAGAACATAGGAGAATTTCAAAGATAGAATATTTAAAAAGCTTATTGTACTAAAATATGTTTTGTATAAAAAAAAACATCATAACTTTAATAATTATTATGAGATGTATTTTTTTTTTTTTTTCATAATCAGGCTATAATTTTCCCGCTCCTGGGTCACAGGTCTCCTCTCGGTGAGCAGGAGTGGGCCGTAATCTACAACGCGAGCCCAGTGTGGGTTGGTAGATTATATAACATTATTATCTTGTATATAAAATTCTCGTGTCACAGTTTTCGTTCCCATACTCCTCCGAAACGGCTTGACCGATTATCATGAAATTTTGTAAACGTATTGAGTAGGTCTGAGAACCGGTCAACATCTATTTTTCATCCCCCAAATGTTAGGGGTAGTCCACCCCTAATTTTTTTTTATTTTTTAGACAAAATTTTTAATTTCTGTATTTTTATGATATAACATACAAAAATACATACAATCCTAAGTTTTCATCCTTCTACGATCCACCCTTATTTTTTAATAGCCATATTAGTAATTTAATCATTTTTCATCTCCGGTCGAAAACTGATCAATCGTCATTTAATTAGTTTTATTCCCGAGGGAAATCTAAAAAACGCGATATAACCGAATTCCACGCGGGCGTAGCCGCGGGCGGAAAGCTAGTGTAACTGCAAAATTATGCTTACTAGTATGACTTTTTTTACAATATAAAAATGAAAGTTTTTTTTTTCTACTAAATCAGATATGCGTAATTATGTTGATAAAAACACCAATTTATTTGCTAAGATACTGCTTAAAAAGAATCAGCTTCTCAATAACTACAATCAAACCTAAAAGACTAATTAAAAAGCCTTAATTAATTAATTACGTGATAATAATAAATTATTCAAAACTTATAAATAGTGTTGATTGTCTGTCAAATATTCGTAATCAACATTGATTCTTGATGCTTTTTTTTTTATTAATTATAAACTAGTGCTTGACTGCAATCCCGCCTGATGGTAAGCAGTGATGCAATCGTTGATGGTAAAATGAACTAGCTTATTAAGCCTATTCACTCAAAAAAACTGAGTGAATAGGAAGGGAGACGGCAGTTGAGCGAGGTGATGCAATGTTTAACCCAACAACACGACCAACGATGCTGCGCCAGAGGATGATCTGGAGACCCTCCACGACCAAACTCCCGACACAACAACCTTAAGCACATCGTACCCGGTACACATCGCAACACAACTGCTCAGACCCGTCCTCCGTACGGCTTCACCAGACATCATGCCGGAACACGACGAATCGCTTGGCGGCAAGACTTTGTCTGGTGGGTGGTAACTTATGCCGGCGGCTGATGTTGTTGCCTACCACCGAGAAAGACAGTGACAAAGTGACAAAGTTGAAAATCCAATAAAGAAATTTGACAGATAGTAGTAGCTACTTCTGCACTTTACACAAATCCATTCCGAACGTTGTATTCATCATCATCATCATCATCAACCTGCTATCGTCCCACTGCTGGGAACAGGTCTCCTGTCATATAGAGAAGGATGGAGCGTTATAATCACCACGCTTGTTCAATGCGGGTTGGCGATTTCAGACTTACAGTTGCAAAGTCCAGGTTTCCTAAAGATGTTTTCCTTCACCTTCGGTCATTGGTGAAAGTTAGATGATTTCAATGTACCTACCTACCTGCTAATTATTCTTAAGTTTACATACATGGCATATGTGACATCCACCAACCCACACTGGGTCCGCTAAGTAGATTACGGTCCACTCCATCAAAATCAAAATCAAAAGTCATTTATTCAAATTAAGCTGAGAGTCAGCCTAATTGTTAAAAAGAAGACAAAGCCACCACCAAGACCAGACAAAGTCTTGCCGCCAAGCGATGCGTCGTGTTTCGGCATGATGTCTGGTGAAGCCGTACGGAGGACGCGTCTGAGCAGTTGTGTTGCGATGTGTGCCGGGTACGATGCGCCAAATGTTGTTGTGTCGGGAGTTTGGTCGTGGAGAGACTCCAGATCAATCTCCCTCTAGCGCAGCATCGTTGGTCGTGTTTTTGGGTTTAACATTGCATCACCTCGCTCAACTGCAGTCTTCCTTCCTGTTCCTAAGTTTTTTAAGTGAATAGGCTTAATAAACTAGTGCGCTTTACCATCAACGATTGCATCACTACTTACCATCAGGCGGGAATGCAGTCAAGCACTAGTTTATAATAATTACAAAAAAAAGAGGAAGAAAAAGGTGTTATTTGACCTACTTTTGCGGTAACAAACAATGATCACAAAAAAATAAATTAAAAATATAATAAAATAGTATTGTGATGCACACAGCTGATCTAAATAGGTCTAGTTCAGTTTGTTAGCTTTTTTTTTTCGTACGAAATTTTATACTGTCCAACTGCTGGGCGTGGGCAAAGTCTGCCCTATATTCTTTCACCTTCCTTTGAGATGTGCCTTCTCCGTCAAATCGGTTAAGAACGATTCCAAAGTGACAATTTGGTATCATTAAGAGTACCATTAAGAGGGAACTCTAGTTGTGCTTTCTCTATAAACACGTATTCCGCTGTTTTCTTCGTGGATACCTAATGCTTTTAGAGCAACAATTTTTTTTCTACAATTTTTAACCGTGATTTTACGTGCCCCTATTATTTGATTTTTTCCGAAACATAATTAATAAAAGAAATACGATAATCAAAATCGCGAAAAATAACCCATTTTTATCGTGATGTTCAGATGACTATTAGACAAACGTGATAAGTCTTTGACAAAAAGAAAATATTAGAAGCATAGGTATACTTTTCCTCTAAATTTTGATATAAAAGTAATTGAAATCTGTCATCTTATATCATTAAAATCAGCCTGAACTGCAAATGTCCTGTTCGCACTTTACTTGGAGAAGCAGCGCGACGGCAATAGTTTCTTCAAATACCTATTTTCCAAATTCCTCGGCACTAGAGTCCCCTCTTAATCCCCTCTTCTTCTAAATTAATGCTTCGTAAAAACAAAATTCGATCTGAAAGCTCTCGGGGTTTTGGAGTTGTGTTGACGCTGGACGGAGCGTAGACTTCATAAGTCGAGAGCGTTCGAGCCTAATGTTGAGGTTCAAGATGCCTCTAACAATACGGTGATCAATGACCTCAGCAGAGCTTCCCAACAAGTGGGTCTAAAAATGAACATGGATAAGACGAAGATCATGTCGAACTCTCATGTCGCATCCACTCCAATTGTAGTTGGTTGCTCTGCACTTGAAGTTGTTGACGAGTATATATACCTGGGACAGAAAGTCCAACTAGGTAGGTCCAACTTCGAGAAAGAGGTGTCTCGGCGAATCCAGCTCGGTTGGGCAGCGTTCGGGAAGCTACGCTACATCTTCTCGTCGTCCAAGATACCACAGTGTCTCAAGACTAAAGTCTTTGACCAGTGTGTGTTGCCAGTGATGACTTACGGAACTGAAACGTGGTCGCTCACAATGGGCCTCATACGAAGGCTCAGAGTCACACAAAGGGCAATGGAAAGAGCTATGCTAGGAGTTTCTCTGCGTGATCGAATCAGAAATGAGGAGATCCGCAGAAGAACCAAAGTCACCGACATAGCTCTGCGAGTCGCTAAACTTAAGTGGCAGTGGGCAGGGCACATTGCGCGTAGAACCGATGGCCGATGGGGCAGCAAGGTTCTGGAGTGGCGGCCACGTACTGGAAGACGCAGCGTAGGGAGACCCCCAACAAGGTGGACCGATGACCTGGTGAGGGTCGCGGGAAGCCGATGGATGCGGGCAGCACAAGACCGGTCATCGTGGAAAGCCTTGGGGGAGGCCTTTGTCCAGCAGTGGACATCTATAGGCTGAGGAAGAAGAAGAAGAAAAACAAAATTGGCATATCCAAAAAAAAAAACTGATATATATCCATACTAATATTATAAATGCGAAAGTATGTCTGTATGTCTGTCCGGCTTTCACGCCAAAACTACTGAACCGATTGTAATGAAACTTGGTACACACACAGTCTAGAGTCTGAGAAAGGGCATAGGCTATATAACATCCCGCTATGACCTATAGGAGCGGAGCAGTAACAAAAAATGTTGCGAAAACGGGGGCAAACGCGGACGTACATATTGCTCCCATTATTTTAACAGGCGCTCATTTTATATCAACAGCTAGTAATGTTATAAACTAAAGATTCAGCACCATAGTGAAGGAAGCGGTACATACTGCCATAAGAGCTATTTATGCGTGGCACGTGAAATGAATTTCGTTTGGCTTGTCGTGTATTCACGTAATATTTAACTGGAATTTGAATATCACTGCGATCGTCATTTTCTACAATAAATCATAGAATGAACACTTGTAAACTCAAGTGATACTTTGCAGTACTGATACTCCCAGGACCACGGGATTTTCGAAAAAAATATCGTGGTCCCTGGCGCACAGACAAGTGAAGGAACTCCGGTGTATTTTTGTCAGTAAAAGTCTGACACACTCGTTCTGCTCCATCCAGAATATGTTGGTATTTATAATATGTAGGTATTTATTTTTACACACATTGTGACTATAGGTTTCAACAAACATATTGTTTGCAAACTATATATTTTATCTAGCTGAGATTAAATTGTGCGTCCCATTTGAATCAATTATTAATCTCAAATAGGTATAATACAAGCAAGCAACTTTGGTACATACACATTATTAATAGTTATGAGCTCATTAATACTTAGTAATTGTTTCCTTATTAACGATAATAATCACGTCGAAGACAATGTGTGTTCTAATGCTATCACATAGGTACGGACGACAGTAGGTCAAGCTACCCCAAACTGCCAAATATTCCCAATAAACCTTGAGCCTTAATGCTTTATGGATAAAGTTTAAAATCTAATAAAGAAATCTGACAGGTTGTAGTAGCTTGAGGCATTCCACGAAGCACAGCCAAACGAAGCACAGCCAGAGGAAGCGCATCTAACGCATTCCACTAAGCACACCCGTAGCTGGGCTTCAAATAATAATATTAAAATTATTAATTTTCTATTCCACGAAGCACACCTATGAAATATCACTCGCATAGTGCGAGGACAATGAAATAAAAATATCGATAGGAGAAAATATTTATTATTTAAAAGACGAACTTAAATTTCTAACATCTTTCAGTTTCATTATAATAATGTGTGTTTGTGTGTGTGTGTGTGTGTGTGTGTGTGTGTGTGTGCATGTGTGTGCGTGTGCGTGTGCGTGTTTGTGTGTGTGTGTGTGTGTGTGTGTGTGTGTGTGTGTGTGCGGTAAAACAAACTGTGATTTTTAATGTTAAAGTAGAGTATTTTTATGAAAATTAATTTAATTTAATGAAAATTTCTTATAACTACCTACCTATTATTGAATATTAATAGGTAGTTATAAGAAATTTTCAACATACATCTCTATGTAAAACAATATTTAAAATGTTTTTGATATTTTTCCAAGTTTTTATTGAAATTAGGAAACAATCTGTGGTTTTAAATAGTAAGAATGTCAATATGACCACACACACACACACACACACAAATAACATACACACACACACACACACACACACACACACACACACACACACACACACACACACACACACACACACACACAAATCCTCAATCCTCATTTTCATTAAATTAAATGAATTTTCATAAAAAATACTCTACTTTAACATTAAAAATCACAGTTTGTTTTACCGCACACACACACACACACACACACACAAACACATACGCACACGCACACGCACACACATGCACACACACACACACACACACACACACACACACACAAACACACATTATTATAATGAAACTGAAAGATGTTAGAAATTTAAGTTCGTCTTTTAAATAATAAATATTTTCTCCTATCGATATTTTTATTTCATTGTCCTCGCACTATGCGAGTGATATTTCATAGGTGTGCTTCGTGGAATAGAAAATTAATAATTTTAATATTATTATTTGAAGCCCAGCTACGGGTGTGCTTAGTGGAATACGTTAGATGCGCTTCCTCTGGCTGTGCTTCGTTTGGCTGTGCTTCGTGGAATGCCTCAGTAGCTTGATGTGCTGTCGCCTGTACTATGAATAAAAGTATCGAGAAAACATCCATTTGAAGATTTTTTATAAATTTTAAACTAGCGCTTGACCGCAAACCCGCCTGATGGTAAGCAGTGACGCAATCGATGATGGTAAAGCGCACTTGTTTATTAAGAGCCTATGAATAGGCTCTTAATGAACAAGTGCGCTTTTTTTTGTGGCTAGAGTGAACTGTAGCCTTGAAGACACTCAATTTGTAGTCCGACGGAAACACCGCCGCTTGCAAATTGTTCCAGTCCCTCGATGTACGCGGTATGAAAGAGGAGGTGAAACGCGACCAGACTGGTGTTATGTCTGGCGGGCACTTACCCAACGGTTGTTAGTATGCTAGTTGCACGGTAAACTCTGCTTGCGAGATGTAGAATTCGTGTGACGTCAGTATGACGCGTGATAAATAACGCTATCCTTTAATAATGTATGATGGCGTCAACACGTCAAAGTACGGCCCTGTAGTCTCATAAATACGAAAACCTACACCTGCTTCCTCTACAAGTCACAATATATACAACACTAGCGGCCGCCCGCCACTTCGTCCGCGTGGAGTTAGCTATTTGTACATTTTATTATAACCTCAAAATATGCAGCCTACATTTTTCATTTTTATTATGCTTCGCTCCTATTGGTCGGAGCGTGATGTTATATAGACTAATGCCTTCCTGGGTTAATGAGCTATCCAACGCAATATTTCTTTTTTAAATCGTACCAGTAGTTCCTGAGATTAGCGCGTTCAAACAAACACACTCTTCAGTTTTATATATTAGTATAGGTGTAATGTAATTATGCGGGTAATGTTGGGCGTCTCTCTTAAGAACCGCATCAGAAATGAGGTGATCCGACAGAGGACCAGAGTCACCAACATAGAAGGGAGCGAATTAGCAAGCTGAAGTGGCAATGGGCTGGTCAAATATGCCGCAGGGCCGACAACTGTTGGGGTAAACGAGTCCCCGAGTGGAGACCGCGTCTCGGCAAACGTAGCGTAGGACGCCCTTGGGCGAGATGGAGCGACGATATCAAAAAGGTGGTTGGTAGTGACTGGCGGAGAACTGCTCAGAACCGAGCTCGTTGGCGTGCCATGGAAGAGGCCTATGTCCAGCAGTGGACGAGTAGAGGCTGATGATGATGATGATGATGATTAACATTTTCTTTCTTTCTTTCAAGCATAGTGATCAATACACGTTCTATGTACAAAATGACTCCTATAGTGCCATAAGTATAGTAATAAAATTACATTAAGATGCAATCGAAAATGTATTCTATGCCAATGAGTATAAACACCATTCTACGCTACGCTCGCTTTACTTCGATTTCAATGCAATATTTTCCTGAAGAGAATTAAAATTTCTTTCGTTTAATAGCGTCTCCGATATTGAAACGCTTTTATGATGCCCTATTTAAAATTGTTTATCGAATAGAAAAAAATCATAACAACATTTAAATTAAATTCAATTATATTTAATTTGTATATTTTTCCGGTGTAGCGGTCTATAAAAGCTTTAAAATGATGCCTCATTAATGTGTATTGAGAAAGTTTGAAGGAAGTTATGAAGTACCGACATAAAAACCCATAAGAAATCTATACTAATCTATACTGATATATAAAGCTGAAGAGTGTGTTTGTTTGTTTGAACGCGCTAATCTCAGGAACCACAGATCCGATTTTAAAAAATCTTTTTACGTCGGATAGCCCGTTAATCAAGGAAGGTTTTAGGCTTTTATACAACATCACGCTGTGACCAATAGGAGTGGAGCATATGTTCAAATTGCTAACTCTACGCGAACGAAGTCGCTGGCGACCGCTAGTAATATATATGACTAGCTGCGCCACACGGTTTCACCCTCGTTTTTTTATATATGCCCGCTCCTATTGGTCGCAGCTTGATGTTATATAGCCTAAAGCCTTCCTGGATTAATGGGCAATCCAACGCAAAAATAATTTTTCAAATTGGACCAGGACTTCCTGAGATTAGCGCGTTTAAGCAAACAAACAAACTCTTCAGCTTTATATATTAGTATAGATAGAGGATAGATCAAAGATTCTATAACGGATGGATGAAAAGCAGAGACTTAATCATACGGTTCCGTCTGTCCCTTTTGGTGTACGGAACCCCAAAAAGAGGTTTATAGCAATTTTTTATCTGAAGTGTTTTTCATTGTGTAAAATTTCCAGTAAGGGACGAATTACTTTGATCCGAATAACCTTGAAAACGTTGTCAAAGGGTTTTCTTCAAAAATGGTAGTAAATTGTGGTATTTTTGTGGCTTTGTGGTATTATTAACCATCTTTTCAATATTTTTTTTCGTTGGTTTAGAATAAATTTTTCTCTGCCATTTTTAAGAATAGGTACTTAATATCTATTTATTTTTTGATCGCTAATAAAAATTACTAAAGTAACATTTCATCATCATCATCAATCTTTTTCTTTATAGTCCCCCTGCTGGGCACAGGTCTCCTCTCACACAGAGAAGGACTGAGCGTAATCACCACGCTTGCTCAATGCGGGATGGCGATTTCAGACTTATAAAGTCCAGGTTTCCTCAAGATGTTTTCCTTCACCTTCAGTCATT
Source organism: Sesamia nonagrioides (assembly GCA_017933935.1). Classification (NCBI taxonomy): domain Eukaryota; kingdom Metazoa; phylum Arthropoda; class Insecta; order Lepidoptera; family Noctuidae; genus Sesamia; species Sesamia nonagrioides. The sequence goes on along the minus strand of JADWQK010002334.1, from coordinate 946,470 downwards.
GGTGTCCAAGACATACTTAGAAAGTACATATAACTTTAGAAAAGTTACATTGATACTTGCCTGACCTGGAATCGAACCCGCGCACTCATACTTGAGAGGCTGGTGTTTTAACCACTAGGCCACCACGACTTTCAGTACCTAACATTTATTATTACAATATACATAACAGAAGTCGTTATCTCGAGGTTTCTGTTGTTTATCTCGCCATCGACTTCTAGAGCCATGACAAAAGTAAAATTATTTTTTCCTTGTAAGTGTTTTCTTGAAGTCAGTTTCTAATTTTTTTGTAAAAAGTTTTTATTTCATGCTTTTCAGTTTCTTAGTCAAAATTCGAAAATTACATTTTTCACCTCATAACAATAGTGGTGGCTAGGGTTGCCATTTATTTTTTACAAGGAATAAAGTATATTCAGGTCTGTGAATAATATTAAACAGTATTTTAGAAAAATGAACAGTATTTTATTCATTTAATTTTTTACATACATATTTTTGTCCTCGCACAACTTACTAAACTTAGGTAAATCGTTTTTGAATACTTCGTATAAGTATATCACACTAGCGGCCGCCAGCGACTTCGTTCGCGTGGAATTAGTAATGTTCAGCTCCTATTGGTCGCAGCGTGATGTTATGTAGCCTAAAGCCTTCCTGGATTAATGGGCTATTCAACGCAAAAAGAATTTTTCAAATCGGACCAGTAGTTCCCGAGATTAGCGCGAACAAACAAACAAACTCTTCAGCTTCATATGTTATATAGAAAAACAGTATTTTTATAGGTTATTTTTGTTCAACAGTAAAAAGTATAATTTAGTGAAAAACAGTAAAATACTGTTCAAAACAGTATAGTTGGCAACCCTAGTGGTAGCCATAACCCATGATAGACAAGTTCTCATCAATACGAAAAAAATCCCTATCTCAAAAACTACTGAACCGATTTTTTATGAAACTTATGGTATTTTCTAAGTTATACAATAAATAGCACAACAAAAAAAGAATTACTTAAATCGGGTTTGTAGTTCCGTAAATATGGGCGCACAAAAATAAAAACATGCATGCATACACTTGAAATATGGCTTACATACATACGGGTCGAATTTATAACCTTCTTTTTTTTTGAAGTCGGTTAATAAAGTATTTAAATCATTGAGAGCAGTGATGGCGTCGTGTGGTATCGGGCGCGATTTACACGTTGTAAGTCATAGGTTCGAACCCCATGAGGCGCTTTCATCGTCATCATCATTTCAGCCGAAAGACGTCCACTGCTGGACATATGCCTCCCCCAAGGTTTTCCACGACGACAGGTCCTGCGCCTCCCGCATCCAGCGGTTACCCGCGATCTTCACCAGGTCGTCGGTCCACCGTGTCGAGGGCCTACCCACGCTAAGTCTGAGGCGCTTTACTTTGTGTAAAATATTTCATCACCACTACTCTCAAAACGGTCAAGGAAAATATGGTGAGGAAAGTGGCATGTCCTAGAGCCAGAACCTCGAAGACATTTGGCATTTACCAACCCGTACTGGGCCCGCGTGGTAGATTACGGCCGACTCCCTCTCACCGAGAAGAGGGCTGAGGCCGTAGTTTCCGACCTAACGTTGTAGCAACACTTATTGGCATCCATTTTGTTTTCAACTCATAAGTTTTTAGAACCACAAATGAAGCAACTTGGCGTATCGTGAACTCCTTTGTAAATATTATACTTCCTAAATTATATTGAATATCTAACGCAGAGTGAATATGGTAATAATGGAATTTGCATGTGAATGGGTTTAATTTTCTTAAAGTTATATACCTACTACATGTAAGAATTTTAGATTGATGCGTGATACCGCTTGTCTATCGACGATCCATACTAATATTATAAATGCGAAAGTAACTCTGTCTGTCTGTCTATCTGTCTGTCTGTTACGCTTTCCCACTTAAACCTCTCAACCGATTTTGATGAAATTTAGCACAGACAATCTTTAGACCCTGAGAAAGAACATAGGCTACCTTTTAACCCGGAAAAAAATTGATGTTCCCGAGGGAAATCTAAAAAGCGCGATATAACCGAACTCCACGCGGGCGAAGCCGCGGGCGGAAAGCTAGTTATCTATATATATAGATAATTGTCCATAGACAGGCCGTATCACGCAAACAAACAGACGTTTGTTTGACGCGCTAATCTCAGGAAGTACTGGTCCGATTTATTAAAATATTTTTGCGTTGGATAGCCCATTAATCCAGGAATGCTTTAACCTATAAGATTACGCTGCGACCAATGAGACCAAAGCATAACAAATATTTAAAATGTCTGCAGTATATTTTGAGATTAAAATAAAATGTTCAAATAACTAACTCCACTCGAACGAAGTCGCGGGCGGCCGCTAGTGCTTTATAAAACTCAGAACAACCTCTCTTCTTTTCAACTCATTGCATGTTTTTTTACGAGAATCCATGCAATGCCCCCAATCTCTCGCTCTGGGCGGAGCGAAAGGGCGTGTCAGACTTTTACTGACTAAAACCCACCCGTGTTCCTTCACTTGCCTGGACTCTAGAAGTCATGATATCTGTTTAGAACAAACCTGGCAGATTTTGGGGCTATTTTATGTAAATTAGACTTTCGAAATTTCGATTCTCACCTTAGTTTCGATATATGACTTTTGTTTTTGAATTACCTAGCGACTTGGTTGTGGAGGTCAGAAAAGCTATCGCCCCTTTTAAATATAATGGTAATCACCTGAGTTCAGTTAGACTGGAACCATACCCAACGAAGCTGGGAAAAAGTTAAGCAGATGATGAAAATATATTTTGTTTTTGAATAATGTTGAACCGTCAAAAGTAAAGCCGTTTCTATTTTAAGTGTTATGTATTTTTTATCAGAGAACTGATGCAATCATTGATGGTAAAGCGCGCTACTATATTAAAAGCCTGTCACTCTAGCCTTGAAGACACTTAAATTGTAGTCAGACGAGAACACCGCCACTTCTAAATTGTTCCAGTCCCTCGATCTACGCGGTATAAAAGACGAGGCTAAAAGGCCTAATGGGGTTCGAACTTACGACCTACAACTTGTAAATCAAGGCCGATACCAGTAGGCCACCGCTGCTCTCACTGACGAATAAATATTTGATATTATAAGGGACTAGCTGCGGCCAGCGACTTCGTTCGCGTTTTTTAGTTATGCTCCGCTACTATTGGTCGCAGCGTGATGTTATACAACGTGTAACATAAAGGGTATATACATAACAAAGGCATGGGATCTTTACATGATATCAAACGATATTGGAAGGGTTTTTTAATCCTATCTCTTTATGTTAGAAAGTTATGAGGAAAAACACCGCCTGTGATAGGCTACTATCATACTAGTCGTACCGAGATATTGAAGACATTTATCGGATTTTGGCAAGTAACGTGACGGGTAACGAGTAGTTATTAACATATGTAGTGTGCTGTCACGTTTGTTATGATTTTATTTTAAGAAACACACGAAACCGAAAATTTGGTACCAATTTTTTGAGTATTTTATTTTGAGTTGAAACCCTTCCGATATCGTTTGATATCATCTAACGATGCCATGCCCTTGGTATGTATATACCCTTTTTGTTGCACGTTGTATAGCCTATAGCCCAAACAAACAAACAAACTCTTCAGCTTTATATATTAATATAGATATACACATCCATTATTCCATTTAAATGTCGGAACTAAGCCTATTGGATTTTCTTTCATAATATGTTGGATTAAAATTTCAGTCTTAATCCCTGCCAGGGTTGAGCAGTACTCTTAAGCAAGGTATTAATCTGGATAGAGATGAAGTAAACGATGTTACAAATCAAATCATTTATTTCAAATAAACCAGTTACAGGCACTTTTTAATTGTCAGAAGGTCGGTCAGTCAATAAGATGAAGCTAGTCGCCCATTCCAAAGAGTAGGTACCTATGGAGAAGAACGGGCAAGAAACTCCATGGACACTCTTTAAATTTTCAAGCTATTGTTACAAATATTTGATTACATCATTCATGTTGAAATCAACCGTGTGAGAACGATGCAGAAATATATTGTACGCTGAGAGCGTCCATAGAAAACACACAAAAATCAATTCAGAAATTAAAATACGCCATGGCAGCTAAGAGATGACCAGTCCCCACTGACGGCGTCCATTCACGAACAGGACGTATGGATCAGCATCATTCAGCTCAACCATATTGAAGGGAACCTAATAACCCAACACACACGCCACCATCAGCGAGACATTTGAGTGAGCATGACATACTCTCAACAGCCAGAGCACAATCAAGTTAATAAAAATGACTAACCCAACAAATAAATGCCTTACAGCACATTCGTACATTGTGCTCACACATTTGCCATGCAATTATACAATACTAAGAAATGGAATCTACACAATGCTAAGATAGTATTGTCCAAGGTTCAGCAGCTCCAACAGTGTTCCCGAATACTAAGTTTAGCTCCTGTATAGCTGTACAAGTGCCGAACACCTCTGTCAGCGATACAATTCCGTAACGTACAATATGCTTGGCTACATAGTGTGTAATACAGGCTTTGAATTAATAACATAAACAATTACATATTAAAACTACAAGAGGAAAAATCAAAGAACAATCAGTGTATAGAAATCGGACGCAGCTCAAGCCCAAGCCTTTTTGTCCTCAATATAATCCTTCACACTATAAAATGCTTTCTGACACAGCTTACGTTTAATGAAGGATTTGAATTTATTCAGGCTCAGATCTTGAACCACCTCTGGAAGTCCATTGTAAAATTGTATACATTGGCATCTGAAAGAGCCACCTATTTTCTTGAGCCTTGTTGTAGGTACAATAAATTTGTGCCTGTTCCTAGTATTTATATTATGGACATCACTGTATTTTTTAAACAATTTTATATTTTTATGAGCAAACAAAATATTTTCATAAATATATTGCGACGGCACGGTCAGTACATTAATCTCTTTAAATTTTTCTCTGAGAGAGTGTCTCGGGCTTAATTTATAAATTGCACGAACTGCTCGTTTCTGCAAAACAAATATTCTTTGAATATCGGCGGCATTTCTCCACAACATAATGCCGTACGACATTACGCTATGGAAATAGCCAAAGTACACTAAATGGGCCGTCTCAACATCAGACAAATTACGAATTGTCCTAACTGCGTATGCAGCAGAACTTAGTTTATTTGACAATTTTTCTATATATGGACCCCATTGAAGCCTAACATCCAGAGTTATACCCAAGAATACTGTGCTGTCTTCAGATTTCAATTCTTCGCCCTACTATTCTTAACTAGGTGTAGATCCGCGTTGGTGTCCATTTTTATGGTGCTATTTAGCAAGCATTGTTTACTTTTAACCTATTTTGATATATAAAGAAATGATTGATTCATTAGTGGCATATGAAAGAGGCTCGCGGTCCAATTATGCCAGCCACAAAATGGCAGGTTAGATATTTTTGTTCCCGACTGTAAAATCCTCAAGAATGTCCGTCGCCGTGGGCTGATCAGCGGAGTCTGTCGGCTTCGCCCGCGTGGAATTCGTTTATATCGCGCTTTTTAGATTTCCCTCGGAAATATCATTTTTTTTTTTCAATAAAAGGTAGCCTATGTCCTTTCTCAGGGTCTAAAGGTTGTCTGTGCCAAATTTCATCAAAATCCGTTAAGAGGTTTAAGCGGGAAAGCGTAACAGATAGACAAACATACATACAGAGTTACATTCGCATTTATAATATTAGTATGGATTAAAAATCACCCCGGCATTCCTTCCCTTATTTGAACCGCTTACATTGGTCTACCTCTACATACATACCAGAGAATTGTCATTGGAAATCAGGAATAATCGACAGCTGATGTTAGAAATATCTGACGGGTTTCTTCGAGTTCGACTTCTGAAAGTCCAGGACGCCAGGATCCCGAGATATGTTACAAGAAGACATAGGTAAAAATATACTATATTTATTCGTATATCACGACGAAAAACAAATGTTTCCACAGCCCAATACGTCCTCTCAGCTTGTTTGAGATCAAAAGAGACGGACCAATAGTCAATAATATCACAAAACAGATCGTTTGGAAAACTGATAAGCTTTGTAAAGCTTTTTTTTTTCTACTATTTTGCTGTTGCCGAGAGGGTCCTTGGTGATTATTGGCGCAGATAGCAGCCATTTTGCCTCCGCACAAGTCTTTTGTTTCCTGTTTTCAATGTTACGTTTGTATTTCTTGTGGGTATCCCAAAATAGATAAAAAAATAAGGTTGTTTCATATCATTTTGAATTACATTGCATGTCAAGAACTCTCCAATTAACTTTAAGTTTTTTAAGTTTTAAGTAAGCTTGACCGGCTGGGTAAAAGACTTCCTGACTGAACGGTCCCTCCGAGTTGTTGTCGACGGGTGCTCATCGGAGCCCATGTCGACCAATGCCGTTGTTCCTCAAGGGTCTGTTCTCTCTACAACTCTGTTCCTGCTGCATATTAACGATCTGCTGATGCCCGGTATTTATGGGTATGCAGATGACAGCACAGTTGTGGAGAGATACCTGCCGGAAGCTCGGGCTAGTAAGGAAACAATCCAGTCCGAAAGAGAGGCTATGGTAGAGCGTACGAGTGCTGCACTACAGGCAGTCTCCGAATGGGGCAAAGCCAATCCTGTAGCATTCAATGCCGCCAAAACACAGGCGTGTCTTTTCACCGCCAAAAGGAGCCCGTTCACCTTGGCTCCTACTTTTCAGAATGTATCCTTGGAGTGTACCAACCGCCTTCAGCTTTTGGGAGTAGAGATTTCCACGAACCTTAACTTTGGGCGGTTCATTCAGTCCAAGGCCAAGGTGGCTGCCAGAAAACTTGGCGTTATCGCAAAGGTCCGGCGGTACTTCACACCGGGGCAGCTTCTAATGTTGTACTAAGCCCAGGTCCGCTCGTGTGTGGAGTACTGCAGCCACATTTGGGCTGGTGCTGCGAAATGTCACCTGGCTACCTTGGATTCAGTGGAGAGGCATGCGAAGAGGCTGATTGGCGACCCAGACTTAACTCGAAACGCTCTCCAAAGCCTGGAGCACAGGCGTAGAGTAGCCAGCCTTTCGGTCTTCTATAGGATGCATTCTGGTGAGTGTGCAAGGGAATTGCATGATTTAATTCCCCCATCTCCGTTCCAACATCGGAGGACCCAACGTACGGCGGTTTTTTCACCCTCATGTTGTTGAGACCACTACGATCCGGACGAAGGGTTTCGCTTCTTCTTTTATACCGCGTACATCGAGGGACTGGAACAATTTGCCAGCGACGGTGTTTCCGTCACATTACAATTTGAGTGTCTTCAAGGCTAGAGTGAATAGGCTCTTAATAAACTAGCGCGCTTTACCATCAATGATCGCATCACTGCTTACCATCAGGCGGGATTGCGGTCAAGCGCTAGTTTATAACTTATAAAAAAAAAAATAGAAATACCTGTAGTTAAAGGCAATTCCCATACATTATATATATGTAGGTGAGCAATGAAAAGAGAAATGTGAAAATATTTAACAAAATGCACGTTTAATTGTTGCACATAGTTCGGAACTAAGTTGTCACTTTTGTATTTCGAACTTTAACGTAACCTCAATAAAGTTCGAAATACAATTTTTCTCGGTGGTAGGCCATAACATCGGCTGCCGGCAGAAGTTACCACCCACCAGACAAAGCCTTGCCGCCAAGCGATTCGTCGTGTTCCAGCATGATGTCTTGTGAAGCCGTACGGAGGACGGGTCTAAGCAGTTGTGTTGCGATGTCTGCCGGGTACGATGCGTCAAATGTTGTTGTGTCGGGAGTTTCCACATCTATCTCCCTCTGGCGCAGCATCGTTGGTCGTGTTGTTGGGTTTAACGTTGCACCAACTCGCTCAACGGCCGTCTTCCTTCCTATTCACTAAGTTTTTTTAAGTGATTGGGCTTAATAAAGTAGCGCGCTTTACCATCAAAGATTGCATCACTGCTTACCATCAGGCGGGATTACAGTCAAGCGCTAGTTTATAATTAATAAAAAAAAAAACAAATACTGACTCAAAGATCTGAAACTAAAGGTAGATTTCGTTAAGAACCTTAATCTCAGTGTATTTGTAACCCAGGTTCAGCTTTTCCATTGACATAGGAATCTTAATACGAAAGCGCTATGTTTTTCTTTTGTTTTGTTGTTCATTTCACTGGTATATACAATATGTAAAGAAAACCCTGTCCGATTCGTGAAGGTATTTTTAGGTATCGATAACTGATTCTAATAATGCCCACAAAGACAGGCAAAACTTAAAAAAAAAATCCCCCTAAAAAATAAATATTATTTCGCAACTTTTTAGCACATTACAGCACATGTATTAAGTTACCTCTTTAGGTAACTTAATACATGTGCTGTAAGCAACCCCATTTCGCGGGCGGCGGGGGGGCTGGGCACGCGGCACCTGTGACGTGGTCGCGTCGCTATTCGCTTATAATAATACCGGTCGGTGTTGTCACTTTTTTAAAAATTACCAAATTTCGGGGAAATTGGAATTAATTCCCCGGAAAAAAGGATTATTTCAAAATTCATTAGTATTGTTACTATGATGATTATGTAAAATTTTATATTATATTTGGTCAAGTGTTTACCTAACCTTTATTATCCTTATGGGTCGGACAGGGTTTTCTTAACATATTGTAGAATATACATAGTTCATATTTTTCATAATGGTCCATTCTTTCGCCCGTGGCGAATTTATTATGCTTTCAACAGTTTGCAAAAGCTGCTGTAAAATAGAGAAGAATTTTCTTACTACGAGTATTTTCTTCTTAGAAAGCTTTTTTGGTCCAGCGGTAGAAAACGCAATTGCTTGGCGAAAATTATTTAGCGCATCGTTTTCGGCACACAGCGTAACACAACTGCTCCGACATGTCCTACGTACGGCTTTACCATCATGCCGGAACACGACGAAACGCTTGGCGGCAAGACTTTGTCTGGTGGGTGGTAACTTCTGCCGGCAGCCGATGTTATGACTTATTCTAACTTATCGTACGTATCTTAGATAAAATCTGTACGTTTATTGTATGTTTCACACGAGTAAGTTTCAATCATGTGGGAATATCGGCTTAAAAAGGCAGTGGCGTATCCTATATGCTATTTTTGGTAATAAACTATTTGTCTGCCTAAGCTTCATCCAAATCCCTTCAGTTATAACGCCAAAAGTAACAAACATCCATCCATCCATCCTCGCAAACTTTCGCATTTATAATTTTAGTAGAACGATTCCTAAGAGAATTTTGAAAATATTTGTTTTTTTGTATCTTTGCGTGTGATGGAGTGTTTTTGTTAAAACTGTAACGTATTTATTTCTTTTTGTTTTGTTATGTAAGTGAAGATTCTGTACGCTTTTACGATTCCCAGAGAAAATCTATCTATTGTTGAGCCAAATTCGATAAAGAATAGAGGTAAACAAAGCGTTGCTAGGCAACGAGTAGTTTACGCCTTAAAGACAGATGTTAACAACTTTTTCTACCTAGATAATTTTCATAAAAGTAATAATCATACTTCCAACTAATCTAAACCGTTTATTTATGTTTAGATAATTATCATTTGCATTGAACGCTTAACCGATTTGAATGAAATATGACACACATGTAAGCTAATTTCCTAATAGGTAAATTTTTTTATACATATAATTATAATTAGTCCATACTTGAAAGTATTACAATGCATGTGTTATGTAGTTAATTTGGAAGTAATTAAAATACGCAAAATTGTATTAACAAATACCTCAACTTCATTCATTGGTTGAATTCCACAAAATGTGTTTAATACCTGGATTTCATCCATCTTTCTTTTTTTGTAGGGCTATCACGTAATGTCGACTTTTGAATGGTTTTTAGAAATACCAAGTTATTACGCATCTTATTTTAGTGATTGTATTGAAATATGCTGCAATAGGAATTGTTAATAAATAGCTAGCATGTAAAAGTCTATAATCATGTAAATAACAGGAGATTTGTAAAACGTGAGTTGTGATAACCCTAAATTGGTTTGTTTACCTCTATTCTTTATGGAGCTAGGCGATGGTATAGGTTCTAGGCGATAGAGAGGCGATCAGGTAGCTACCATCTCAACTTCCAGTAATATGTATGTAGGGGAAAACGTCAGGAAGGCGGGGCCAAATCACTTTAATATTAAGGGATTACAATGATAATCTCAGATTACACAGCCTCCGTGGCGTAGCGGTAGCGGACGCGGCCCCTGCGCAAGGTGGCGCGGGTTCGATCCCCGCACAGTGCAAGTATTTGTATGCATGAATATGAATATTTACACTGGTCTGGTCGTGCCTCGGAAAGCACGTTAAGCCGTTGGTCCCGGTTGCCATACGAACATCTAGTGGCAGTCGTTACGGGTTGTTGGAGCCCTCAAAAGTCCAACAATTGGTCTAACTGCAATACTTCGATGTCGCCTTCTGGTTGTGGAGGTCAGACGGCAGTCGCTTCACGGAAAATGTCGAAGTTTAGCCATATCAGCAGTTGGACTGATAAAGCGGACCCCAGACTCCAAAGCTGAAAAGGCTTCGGATGCGACTGGGATTAACGCTGGGATGATGATGATGAATGATAATCTCAGATTAAAACAGATAAGAGCCACTGGTTTTAGGCATGACCAACACACACTCTATCAAGCTTGAGCAAAGACTGCCCGCGCAAACAGTCGCTCGCTATGTCAAACGCAACTCCAGTCGGTGTTGCCATTCGCTCCATGGTGTTACCTGCTCTTAATAAAAAAATCATAATTTATCCGGATACCGATCGATTAATCGACTTCAAAAAAGTTGTAGAGTAATCTATGGACAATTGATACTGACACAAAATAGATCACAATATTTAAAATTAACCAGTCACGCGTCATTTTGTATATTTACATAATCAGCTCCCACACCTGAAACACAGGCCTTTCAACCCCCTCTCAGGGGGTATATCGTGATCTATGTAGTAGTAGTAGGTAGATGTCATATATCCTCGAAGTTGTTGTGGCTCTAAGGCCGCTACCTCGAATCTTGCGGGCAGCGGGGCGGCGGCGACGGCGGCGAGTGAGCGGCAAGATCTTATGCGTAAAATCAAACGGACCGGACCGGTTCTCGAAAACAGCGGCGCGTGAGCGGGGCGGTGGCGGGCAGCGAGCGGTGTACTTCTCGCGCTCGAATCTTGCGGGCAGCGAGCGGTGATCGAGCGTTAGGAATAAATTTGAATCAAAAAGATGTTGCCGCCATTGTTCAGACATTTCTTTCGCGAATAAAAATAAATATCTCGTCGACACAATCGTGAACACAACGCTACGCGGCTATAGTGATGCGCGATCTACCCGCTAGTTTCGAGAACGGGTCTTCGATGCCCGCTCGGCTCCCGCGCCGCCGCCGCCGCCCCGCTGCCCGCAAGATTCGAGGCAGCGGCCTTAGACATGGCGGTTTCCTCACGATGATTTCCTTCATCGTTTCGAGAGCATTTTTTTTAGTATGGATGTGAAATCATCAAATGACCTCTCCCGCTCTGGGCAGGCTGGAGCGAAAGAGCGTGTCAAACTTTTACTGACTAAAACCCACCCGTGTTCCTTCACTTGTCTTTTTTTTTTTAATAGTTATAAACTAGTGCTTGACTGCAATCGCGCCTGATGGTAAGCAGTGATGCAATCGTTGATGGTAGGGCGCTAGCTTATTAAGCCTATTCACTCAAAAAAACTGAGCGAATAGGAAGGAAGACGGCAGTTGAGCGAGGTGATGCAATGTTTAACCCAACAACACGACCAACGATGCTGCGCCAGAGGATGATCTGGAGACCCTCCACGATCAAACTCCCGACACAATAACATTAGGCACATCGTACCCGGCACACGTCGCAACACAACTGCTCACACCCGTCCACCGTACGGCTTCACCAGACATCATGCCGGAACACGACGAATCACTTGGCGGCAAGACTTTGTCTGGTGGGTGGTAACTTATACCGGCGGCTGATGTTGTTGTCTACCACCTGTTACCTTCACTTGTCTTTGCGCCAGGGCTACGATTTCTCTTACACCAACTCGCAACCCTGGCCCAATCGTTTCGAAAGCAGTGGTGATGAAATAATTTACACAAATAACCTGTTGGAGCTCGAACGAACAGCCTACCTACAATATATATTTATTACATAAAAAAATGGCCTCCTTTAATTGGAGAAAAGGGAAAAAGTTTTTACAAGATTTCCAGGTAAAAGAATTTACACGTACGATTTTTATGTGGCACAAATTCTTCCAGATAAATTGGAAAGGTTTTATTCCAAGATACAGACCAAAATACAGTAGGTATTTTCCTTCGTGTCAGATTTTTACTGGCTAAAATCCACCCGTGTTGCTTCACTTGTCTGTATGCCAGGGACCAGGGCATCTCTCCTTCACCTCGTCTTCCTGGAGCCCGTCACGATGTGCTGACATCTCTTTGAGGCGCGCGTGAAACACAACGCACCGTCAACACGGGCAAGCACATTGGAATCATTTCATCTATCATTTTATATCATCTATCAGTTGGAATCATTTTGAAGCTTATTGCTAATCCATTACTCCATATGTGCAAAAATATAGACATATTTTTGAATACAAGCAGACGCTCGACAACGTAAATAACGCAATGAATGTTGTTGAACTGTCAAAATGAAAGCCATTACTACTGATTAGGGTGCTTCTTATTTTTCGACTTTTGAAAAGTAACTGCGTCAACCCGCCATTCGCTTCTGTCATCCAAAAAACGAGCTCATTATTTTTATTTTATTTTTAAATCAAATTTTAGGGGTCGCTACCGAGCATTAAAGTTTTAATATTTTGTATTTTTATTTTATTACTTTAAAGAGACATATAATAGTTTTAGGATTATTGAATCAAGATAAAATTTGCTTTTTCAACTGTCGACGCATGATTCAACACAATAAACACTCGATTTACACTTGCCCCTCTTTCCCCGCAACCTTCAGTATGCGCCCGATCGCCTCGTAAAGTCGTAATACTAGTACAACATCAGCACCAAGGAATGATTTGTGCTTGCTAAAAGATCTCAAGAGTTTTGAAAAAATAAACAAAGCCATATCGAAAAAAGCTATAACAAAGTTTCTAGGGCATATATGGTACCTCTCCGAAGAACTTGTTGCATTTTCTTTTTTGATGACGAAGTTTCATTGGAAAGTAAACAAAATATGGTTATTGCACTAAATGAAGAAAGTTTAGACTTTAGCTCTAAGCGGATTACCTTAGATGTAAGTCACATCGAAGAAAAAAAAATTAGAAGACTTTGTTACCAGCAACACCTTACGGTTATTTAGAATTCTCGGTATTTCATCCGCATTTTTAAAAAAAGATCCTTCTCTTTGGGAGGAAGATGAAGATTATAAAGCTTCTAGAAAAATTATATGCTCTATGAAAGTAGGGAATCTAGGGAATGATTTGGCGGAGCGGGGAGTGGCATTAATGGAAGAGTACAACAAATTAATTACCAACGATGAGGAACAAAAACAATATCTTCTCTTAGTTGTGAGAAATTTTATACAGAAGTACCCAAATACAAATAAAAATACGTTGTTATCATAGTTAATTTTTCAGTATCATAACTCCCTACTAATTATATGATTTAAGAATGATTATAATTTTTTTCACTGAATAAAAATTCTAATCAAAAATACATTTTTTTTTTATTTTGCTGGCCGGTAGCGACCCCTAAATATTACTTTAAAAATCTGAAAAAAATAATTTACTACTTTTTTGGATCATAGAAGAGAATGAATGGGTGACGCGAGAATAAATGGAAAAAAAATTTTTTTGTCCGTTTAAGAAGCACCCTACTACTGATAGTGTGTTACGTAATTACCCTACTGGTCCTTACTCACCCAGTCCTTGTACACCAAAAAACTTCAGGAAATACTTTTATGTTACCACTTTTTGCTTTACTTTTTCACGAGGGGCTCGTGGATGTAAAAGTAACAGCCGCTCAAGTTGATAGATCAAGTTAAGCTACGTTTGCCGCGGTGTGTTTATGGATGGGTTGCTGTCATTTGTAAATCTTTGACAGTCGTTACTTGTATTTTTTTTTTATTATTTTAAACTAGTGTTTGACCGCAATCCCGCCTGAAGCCGCCGTTTATAGAAGACAAAACAAGGATAAAAGTAAAAGTTTTCTATTCCCGCCGTTATTCATATTTTTTTTTTTTTTTAATTATTTTTCCAGAACGAAATTGACCTTCGCCATTCGATATTTAAAATTGATGACTATTATATTCATACGAAGACAAGCCTGAATAGCGAAGTCTTTTGTCATTGGGCTGAATGCATGATATCTATTGCCAATATCATGGTTAGATGTACGCGAACTTTTTGAAACAGTGAAGAATATTTTTCTTTTTTAATTACCGCCCGTAGAAAAGTCCTATTTTCTAGATAGATCATTATCCTAGAGCGCTAATTGGTCACCTACAAGCCCCATTTGGGGTAATAAGGACCTACTTACCGAATATGAGAGATCAATTTTTTTTTTTTTTTCTATAATCATTCTAATGTTCCCACAGGTGGGACGAACGACTCCTTTCCTATGAAAGGGAGTGGGAAAGAACTGCCATAATCCACTACGCGTGTCTGGTGCGCATGTCTCAGTATTGTTGATTTTAGTACATGATGGTTTCCTCGCGACGTTTTCCTTCACCGTTTTAGGAGCACTTGTGATTAAATAAATTACTGAAATTAAATTCAATTATTTTCGATTTCTAAAACATTTCTCAGATATGATTTTCCCAAATTAATTCATTTAGAATGTTGTGGTCTTATCAATGAAGCTGTATTTCCGAAACTTGGCGCTTATTTTAGATTTGTGGATTAACACAAACTGAAAGGCGGTTAAAACATTATTTCATGTTTCTATTTAGGTGTGAATAATGTTAAGATATTCCACATGGAGCACTATTTTCAACAGCACTTACGGGAACCGCACTTTACGAAATTTTGTTTCAGTGCGGTTAGTGTAAATGCTCAAGTGCGAAAATTTTCTCTTCATTTTATTGGAAATCTATACTAATATTATAAATGCGAAAGTAACTCTGTCTGTCTGTCTGCTACGCTTTCCCGCTTACATCTCTCAACTGATTTAATGAAATTTGGCACAGACAATCTTTAGACCCTGAGAAAGGACATAGGCTACCTTTTAATGAAAAATTTGGTGTTCCCGAGGGAAATCTATAAAGCGCGATATAACCTGATTCCACGCGGGCGAAGCCGCGGGCGGAAAGCTAGTTTCTTATAAATACATTAGAATAAACTGGTAGCTTTAATTGATCGCCCATTGTGTCACCCTTTGCACATACATCCAACAGTGTAAGTCAATATTCAGTTTATTATGAACTGAATCTATAAATAGTAGAAAAAATACTGCATAAATACAGAAAGATAGAGAATTTTATATGAGAAAAAAGCAAAAAGCTATCAGATGTGAGAATTGAGATACCGATGTGCGTCAACTATGGCGGCCATCCCAAATTCAGAACTCAAATCAGAACAAATCAAAGCCTAGAAATTCAAAACATAAATTAGGTATAATAAAACCACGGCTAATTTTATCATAAAATCATAATCAAAAGTCATTTATTCAAATTAGGCTCAGAATCGGAGCTTTTTTAACATCAATATTACATAAGATAGTCTCACAAAACGCCCGCTTTTCGTCATTATTTATGTCTTTAAATTTTATAATTTAATCATGCTTATAAATCAGTGACCCAGATTTGATTTAAATCTGTTCAGTACTTTTTGCTAGAAAAAATAACAAACATTCTTACATATGTACATACATCCTCACTAACGTAACCTGACTGAAAGGTGAGTACTTCGATTATTTTCCGGTGCAGCGGCCCATAAAAGCTTTAAAATTATACCTAATTTATGTATATGGTAAATCAATCCCTTAGCAATAGTTGTAGTGACAGCTCCCTCCATGGTCATCTTTTTCTTATTCTTCAGCCTATAGAGGCGCACTGCTGGACAAAGGCCTATTCCAAAGCTATCCACAATGAACTTGTGCTGCCCGCATCCATCGGCTTCCCGCGACCTTCATCAGGTCATCGGTCCACCTTGTTGGGGGCATCCCTACGCTGCGTCTTTCGGTCCGTGGCTGCCACTCCACAACCTTACTGCCTCATCGGCCCTCAGTTCTACAAGCAATGTGCCCCGCCCACTGCTACTTATTTTAGCGATTCGAACAGCTATGTCGATGACTTTGGTTCTTCTGCGGATCTCGTCAATTCTGATTCGGTCATGCAGAGAAACTCGGAGCATAGCTCTTTCCTTAGCCCTTTGTGTGGCCTTGAGCCTTCGTATGAGGCATTCTGAGCGACCCCATGCTCACTGCAACTAAATTATTTTTTAGGTGGTAGGCCGCCATAACATCGGCTGCCGGCAGAAATTACCACCCACCAGACAAAGAATTGCCGCCAAGCGATTTGTCGTGTTCCGGCATGATGTCTGGCGCAGCCGTACGGAGGACGGGTCTGAGCAGTTGTGTTGCAATGTGTGCCAGGTACGATGCGCCAAATATTGTGGTGTCGGGAGGATGGTCGTGGAGGGTCTCCAGATCAATCTCCCTCTGGCGCAGCAGCCAGGTCGTGTTGTTAATAATAATAAATTTATTTACTCAAAGAGACAGATTGTAATACGTACCTACACATGGTTAAAAAAAAAAAGACAGATTCTTACAAAATATGTTAGATAGTCTACAATCGAGTGGGTGAAGCACTGTTCTCCTAGCTAGGTTACAGAATAACCTGTGTTAAGGAGAAACAGTCTCGTTCCCCTATGCTTAAGGTACAGGTATATAACATAATATTGGGATTAATAGTGCATCGCCTCGCTCAACTGCCGTCTTCCTTCCTATTCACTAAGGTTTTTAAGTGAATAGGCTTAATAAACTAGCGCGCTTAAGCATTAACGATTGCGTCACTGCTTACCATCAGGCAGGATTGCAGTCAAGCACTGGTCATATGGTAATAGAAACGCTATGTAGTGTATAAAAAGATGAACTAAAGATACAATTATTGTAGTGTATTCTTAAGTACAATATATTCATCAGTACGTACCTCTGTTGACCACATAACCACTAACCACGGATTGCGGTTGTGGTCCACAGTGCTCTATATTTCATAGCTCCGATTTTGGAGGATCGACTAGCAAATACAAGGTGTAGGTCGTAGGTTCCAAACCCATTAGGCGTTTTACTATGTGTAAATGACTGGATTCAGTGGAGAGACGTGCAAAGAGGCTGATTGGTGACCCTGATCTAACTCGAGTTGGTCTCCAAAGCCAGGCGTACAGTAGCCAGCCTTTCAGTGTTCTATAGGATGCATTTCGGGGAGTGTGCGAGGGAATTGCATGATTTAATTCCCCCATCCCCGTTCCACCAGCGGACGATCCGTCGTACGGCTGGTTTCCACCCTTACGTTGTTAACACCACTACGATCCGGACGAAGCGTTTCGCCTCCTCCTTTATACCGCGTACATCGAGGGACTGGAACAATTTGCCAGCGGCGGTGTTTCTGTCGGACTACAATTTGAGTGTCTTCAAGGCTAGAGTGAATAGGCTCTTAATAAACTAGTGCGCTTTACCATCAACGATTGCGTCACTGCTTACCATCAGGCAGGATTGCGGTCAAGCGCTGGTTTATAATATGTAAAAAAAAAAAAAAAAATATTTCATCACTGCTCTCAAAACGGTATTCCGTACTTTAAAGGTGCAACGAAACCCTATTCAAGAGACTTTGGTGTCCGTCTGTCCCTCTCTCGGTCACCAGGCTGTATTTTATGAACCATAATAGCTAGACAGTTGATATTTTCAGAGATTATATTATATAGATATATATAGATATATTATTTCTGTTCCCGCTATAACAACAAATACTAAAAATAAAATGGGGGCTCCCAAACAACAAACGTGAATTTTTTGCCGTACGGAACCCTTCGTGCGCGAGTCCGCACTTGGCCAGTTTTTTTTTTATTCTATCCATTCGTGTAATGCTGGGGCTATATTAGCGGGTAAAGATTCGTATCGCGTTGCCGTGCAAAATATCCGTTGACATACACGATGTTCTTGTCTACATTGGCGGGTGAAGATTCAGAAAGCGGCCTACGGTGAATATGCGTTGTTTAATTGTGCGGCCGTGACGATGGAGGAAGCAGGGGCTTTGCATTATATGTCAGTAAATTATTATTTATTACAAGTGTTCAAAACATAAACAATGAAAAAAAAGCATAAAGAACATCAGTACCGCTTCATAATCTGAACGACACAGTGACGTAGGTGTGGCCACTCCAGCGAATATTGTCGCGACAAGTCCTTTGAAGCGCGCCACTTTACTGCCCCGATGCTACATCGTCTGTGCACGAATACATTGCGTTACAACGATGTACCCGGCCACATACATCGCCCTAGCCCGAATATTCGTCGTAGCCCGCTAATGTAACCCATAACACTTCACATTTCTCTTAGCATTCTCATCTCAGCTGCATACAATCGCCTTTCATTCATCCCTTTTGTGGTCCAACATTCTGATCCTTACAAGACAACAGATCTGAACAAGGTTTTATATATCTTCCCCTTAAATTTAAGGGGAATGTAGGAGTTGACTTTTAAACGTGAGTAAAACATAGAATAATATTCTTTTTCCACGCGCGCAAAATCTATATATATATATATATATATATATATATATATATATATATAAATCAATGCCACTTTCTTTGTAATTTTATAACTCAAGAACGGACTCACCCTTCCAAACCAAATTTTTAGGCTTTGTTCTGACTAATTAGTAGATGGTCTATGTGAAGTTTGAACAAAATCCGCTGAACGGTTCTTCATTTATCACGTTTTCACAAATTAATTCAATGAACGGTGGATCATCATCTCATTTTCTATATGTATAAAATTCAATGCCACTTTCTTTGTAATTTTTTAATTCACAAAGCTGTGTAATGACACCAGATTGGCAGTGAAAAACTTATTGCGAAATTTAATTGAATCTACGATTTTAGCTGGTATATCAAAAGGAGAAGTTTGTTTGTTACGGTGTATCCCTATGATCCCAAATGGTATGCCATTTCAGTTCAAACGATTACAATATCCTGTGCGTTTATCATTTGCTATGTCCATCAACAAAGCCCAACTTTATGTTGCCTGTTCGAGAGTCGGTACCCCACCAGTCGTTTGTTTATATTTGTTTATACATGCTAGAAATGTAAATACAAAGAATATTGTTTATCGAAATGGTTTTGGATTAAGTTTTAAAATTGCTAGCAATTAAAAAAAAATATTTTATATTTGAATAAATAATTTTGATGATTCAATAAAGTTTTTATTATTTCACTTTGTACGTAGCGAAGCACGTATCGGGTCGCCAGTAAATAAATATATTTCATATCCGTAGGTATACATCATGCTTCGCTTCTCCACGTGGTGACAAATTAACATCGTAATCAAAACGACAGGGTGGGGCGAAGGTAATAAATAAACGTCGAAAAATATCTGATACAGCCCGTTTATTCCAACACCCTGTATACATTGAATTATTTATTAGGGAGACAGTGGAAGCCGTTTAAAAATGCCTTCTGACGTCATCAAAAATTTAAAAGGAAAAAGTTTTTTCTAATTTCGAATGAGCAGCGGTGGCTTATTGGTATCGGCCGCGACTTAGATGTTGTAGATCGTAGATTCGAACCCTATCAGGCGCTTTACTTTGTGTAAATTATTTCATCACCGCTGCTCTCATGATGGTGAAGGAAAAAATTGTGAGGATACATGTCATAAAGTCATGGCATGTCCTAAAGTCAAATACTTCTAACACATGTGACTTCAACCAACCCGCACTGGGCCCGCGTAGTAGATTACGTCCCACTCCCTCTCACCGAGAGGAGGCCTGTGCTCTAACTGTGGCAACATTATAGGCTGATTAATTTCGAATCGGTTTAAAAGGATTTTCTAGTTTTGATCGAATTTGGTCTGCTTACTTTAATGTTTTAATTGTTTTTGATAAACCTACCATTAAAAAGGACATTACCCATTTATGGAATATCTGAATGATTACCAGAGGGACAATCTCTTCTGTTATATTATGAATTTTTACAGTCTAATTGCCTTTTTATGGCTTTGCTGGGTTATTGGCGCGGGTAGCTGACATGCAGTAAATAATTTAATGTTATATTCTCTGTCTTGTTATGTTAGTTTATTTACATGATTGTGGCCTGTAGAATCATAGGTCGTGGGTTCAAGTCCGGCTCGAAGGACCAAAGATGTAAGTATGCTGCTCAATGGTTCGCACACACCTTGGTTATTAGCTTAAATGATAGTCACAGATAGCCAAATATGATACTTCATTGTATAGCTTTCCGCTCGCGGCTTCGCTCGCGTCATCATCATCATCATCAACCTTTTATCGTCCCACTGCTGGGCACAGGTCTCCTCTCATACAGAGAAGGATTGAGCGTAATCAACACGCTTGCTCATTGCGGGTTGGCGATTTTAGACTTAAAGTCCAGGTTTCCTCAAGATGTTTTCCTTCACCTTCAGTCATTGGTGTCCAAGATATACTTAGAAAGTACATATAACTTTCGAAAAGTTACATTGGTACTTGCCTCACCTGGAATCGAACCCGCGCCCTCATACTTGAGAGGCTGATGTTTTAACCACTAGGCCACCACGACTTACTTCGCTCGCGTGGCTTTGGTTATATCGCGATTTTTAGATTTCCCTCGGGAATATAATTTTTTCCGGGATAAAACGTAACTTATTATTTAATCCGGACTTCTGACTTCACGTCAGCAAAATTTCTAAGCAATCGGTTTAGTAGTTACGGCGTGGAAGCGGAACAAACAAAAAACTCACTTATCGATTTATAATATTAGTAAGGACACATACATATTGATCTAACTCGTAACTAACGATACATTATTGATGTGTAAATGAGTACAGTCTATGAACGCTGATCGTGTACTGTAGCCTTGCACTATAATTTGTGCAATCCGACTGAAAAGTGCTGATCTATGTAATGTGAGCGCCATGTACAATAGCTGACTCTTACATCTAGTATTGCATACAATCAAGTGTTTTGTAACTTTTTTTTTTTTATTAGTTATAAACTAGTGCTTGACTGCAATCCCGCCTGATGGTAAGCAGTGATGCAATCGTTGATGGTAAAGCGCACTAGCTTATTAAGCCTATTCACTCAAAAAAACTGAGTGAATAGGAAGGAAGACGGCAGTTGAGCGAGGTGATGCAATGTTTAACCCAACGATGCTGCGCCAGAGGATGATCTGGAGACCCTCCACGACCAAACTCCCGACACAACAACATTTGGCGCATCGTACCCGGCACACATCGCAACACAACTGCTCAGACCCGTCCTCCGCACGGCTTCACCAGACATCATGCCGGAACACGACAGATCGCTTGGCGGTAAGACTTTGTCTGGTGGGTAGTAACTTATGCCGGCGGCTGATGTTGTTGCCTACCACCGAGGAACTGAATAGACATCTGTGCTGTTGAGGAGTTTGTTCCGCCACTTCTTCTTCCCAGCGAAAGCACTAGGAAGTGGCGAAGGACGGGCGTTTTGGTTTTGGCGTTCAAAAAGTGCCACTTTTTGTGCACCCTAGTCTCCGAAGCTGAATAGCTTCGGATCCGAATGTTTTTTCTTTCAATAATTATAAACTATAACTGCAATCCCGCCTAATGGTAAGCAGTGATGCAATCGTTAGTGGTAAAGCGCACTAGTTTATTAACCCTATTCACTTAAAAAAACTTAGGAATAGGAAGGATGACGGCAGTTGAGCGAGGTGATGCAATGTTAAACCCAAGACCAACACAACCAATGATGCTGCGCCAGAGGGAGATTGAACTGGAGACTCTCCACGACCAAACTCCCGACACAACAACATTTGCCGCATCGTACCCGGTACACGTTGCAACACAACTGCTCAGACCCGTCCTCCATACGGCTTCACCAGGCATCATGTCGGAACACGACGAATCGCTTAGCGGCAAGGCTTTGTCTGGTGGGTGGTAACTTCTGCCGGCAGCCGATGTTATGGGCTACCACCGAGAATGCTGAGATGATGATGATGATGATTGACGTTCAAGAAGTGCTGAGCCTGGAGCACAGGCGAGGGGTTTTCAGCCTGTCAGTCATCATCATCAGCAACCTTTTATAATCCCACTGCTGGGAACAGGTCTCCTCTCATACAGAGAAGGATTGAGCGTAATCACCACGCTTGCTCAATGCGGATTGGCGATTTCAGACTTAAAGTCCAGGTTTCCTCAAGATGTTTTCCTTCACCTTCAGTCATTGGTGTCCAAGATATACTTAGAAAGTACATATAACTTTAGAAAAGTTACATTGGTACTTGCCTGACCCGGAATCGAACTCGCACACTCATACTTGAGAGGCTGGTGTCTTAACCACTAGGCCACCACGACTTCAGTAAATTAAACCTGCCAGTAAATTAAAGCCAGTTAATTAAAGCCTGTCAGTAAATTAAAGTATTTTCTCTCTAAAATACTTCAATTTCGTCCGTAATCTACCACGCGGGCCCAGTGCGGGTTGGTAGATGTCATATGTTTTCGAAGCTTTGCCTCTAGGACATGCCGGTTTCCTCACTGTGTTTTCCTTCACCATTTTGAGAGCAGTGGCGATGAAATTACTTACACAAAGTAAAGCGTCTGACGTTCAAATCTATGAGATACATCATCATCATCATCATCAACGTTGTTAACACCACTACGATCCGGACGAAGCGTTTCGCCTCCTCCTTTATACCGCGTACATCGAGGGACTGGAACAATTTGCCAGCGGCGGTGTTTCCGTCGGACTACAATTTGAGTGTCTTCAAGGCTAGAGTGAATAGGCTCTTAATGAACTAGTGCGCTTTACCATCAACGATTGCGTCACTGCTTACCATCAGGCAGGATTGCGGTCAAGCGCTGGTTTATAATATGAAAAAAAAAATCAACCTTTTTATCGTCCCTCTGCTGGGCTCAGGTCTCCTCTCATACAGAGAAGGATTGAGCGTAATCACCACGCTTGCTCAATGCGGGTTGGCGATTTCAGACATAAAGTCCAGGTTTCCTCAAGATCCTTCACCTTCAGTCAGTGCTATCCAAGATATACTTAGAAAGTACATATAACTTTAGAAAAGTTGCATTGGTACCTACTTGCCTGACCTGGAATCAAACCCGCGCACTCATGAGATACGACTAGTACCTAAGTCCCGGTCGATACCACTAGGCTACCGATGTTGTGAAAAAACTGTTACCAAGCTAAAATGGAAGAGAGTGTAATAAATCTTTGTTACCGACTTCAATAAACTGTGATATCGCATTATTATGGAGTGTTTCACGAGATTACGGGAGATAACCACATTATAAATGAAATCATCTAATGGAGCGTGGGTGATATTAATATTAGCTTATCCTCACGGAAAGTTGGCTTGCGTTACCGTAAGATCAAAATCTGAGAGAGTGGGATTTAGATTTATTGGCCATGGGCGTACCCAGGTTCAGGCCTTTGGGGGGCAAATCAGGCCTGCCTTGCAAATCAAACTTTTAGAGTGGGTAATCTTTGTGCGCTGTAGTCATACGCAGTTTTTTGGCAAATACACCGTACATTTTGTTAGTGTCTACTGCATGGTTTATTTAAAAGTCAGAGATAAGTTCTCGTTTATACTTTGTTTAGTAATTAGGGGAGTTCATACATGTTCTGCAAGATTCCCAGGGGGGGAGCAACCCCCCCCCCCCAACTATCGCCACCCCCCCACCAACCCCGCCCTACCACACCCCCCATGTCATTAGCGCATATTCCGTTATTCATACACTAAACTAGGTTTAAGTTCAGTGTACCTTATTGACACTGAAAGAAAGAAAGAAAGTAAAACCGTTTATTTGCAGTAAACATGACGCAAGAGTTTACAAACACATAAAAAATAAGAAATAGTTGAGGGAAACATGCGTCACATTCACGCAAAACGGCTGTCGCTCAGCATTATGCTGCGACTCTATGCAAAAACAGAGCTCAGCGCCAGTTTTCAGCGACAGCCGGCGTCGACGTAAAGACGTCACCCGATGCAACAGACAATTAAAAGTAGCACCGAACCGGTAATACAGTAAAAATAAAAACGTGATAATAAAAAGATATAAAAAGTAAATCCAATTTTAAATGGTGAGAGTACAATTTCAAGAAACACAAACAGAAATATAAAAAACTAGCTTTCCGCCCGCGGCTCCGCCCGCGTGGAGTTCAGTTATATCGCGCTTTTTAGATTTCCCTCGGGAACATCAAATTTTTCCGGGATAAAAAGTAGCCTATGTTCTTTCTCAGGGTCTAAAGATTGTCTGTGCCAAATTTCATCAAAATCGGTTGAGAGGTTTAAGCGGGAAAGCGTAACAGACAGACAGACAGACAGACAGACAGACAGACAGACAGACAGACAGAGTTACTTTCGCATTTATAATATTAGTATGGATAAAATAAAACAGGATATATAAAAACTTCGAGAATATCATCCTCAAAAATGCCAACTGATAAGGTCATTATCACGTATTGTGAAACTTCTAGACGAGTCTAATCAAAAGTTGGGGGAAAACTCGACAACTATCATCGTTACAATAATTTTAGCAAATTGCGACACAATTTCAAAACACGCGGTTTTGAAAAATATTTAGGTATATATGTTTCGGTATTTGCCTGAGACGTTATTCCCTTCTGCTTACAATTTAAGTTTCTTTAAGGCTAGAGTGAATAGGCTTTTAATAAACTAGTGCAATTTACCATCAACGATTACAGCACTGCTTACCATCAGGCGGGATCACAGTCAAGCTAAGTTTATACCATTAACAAAAAAAAAAACACTTTTATAACTGGCAACACAGAACTAAACTGTGTCAGGCCGATTCAAATTTCGAATTTTAATTTAAACTGCGGAATAATTTAAATTATAACGCACTAACAGTAGGAAAGGCTAAGATTTTTACAGTCCAACAGCATTCATTGCGTTATTTACGCTACTGAGCGGAGATATTTTACTAACAAATGAAGCAATAGATCAGTAATATCCTTTAAATTGTTTTTAATTCTGATTGACGTAAAACGGAGCTGTTTCCACTCCGGTGTACTGACACTGCCACACATTTAGGCGGCCAGCGAGCGCCGCAACGCAATGCAAAGCAAAAAAAAATCCTTTCAGATCACTTTTGTACATTTTTCACGATCCACTGCACACTACGTGCGGACTATAGATATAGGTTGGTAGCGAGATTGATATCCCTGTTTTGCGAGGATGTTACCTAAATAATTTCTTCTTGCGTTTTTGCAATTTTTTGCGTTGTGTTTTGCGGAAGTAAACGTGTTTTCTACCTTTCTTTCAAAATGACCATAGATTCTAATTCTAAACCTACCTAAATATTATGTATCTCAAAAAATTTTCGTTCAGTACATATTCTATAGTAAAACGTATTCTGTGTAAGTTGAGAATTTGTTACAAAAAAGTTCTTAATACGTTTACCTGCAAAGGAATTTGAGCTCTGTTAAGTATAAAATTCAGTTTGTTTTTAAATAACTTGAGAATTATCTCAAACTCTTTTCTAATATAGCGTAGAAATTATTGCGGCTGTTTCATATATACAAAATATTGCAGTACAAATTAAAATTTATTACCGACGAAAAATTTCAACTCGGTAAGTTTTTTTTTTTTTTTAATCTTTTCCCAACACTAGGATTAGTCGTATCGTAGGTGCGTTTACAAACATTTTGACTCACATACACAAACAGCCAGACCCGGAACAGACTAGAGTTCCGGCCGGCTTGGGCAGAGGTGTCTTCGTGGTGTAAATTTCTCGCATCCGACCCTAGCAGAAGCCATGCTATAGAGCGAGAGGTCATGGTTAGCCATCATCTCCTTTTGCGAAGCAGTTATGCTCGCGACACTTAAATTGTAGTTTAATCGTAACTGACTAATTATTCCAGTCCCTCGATGTACGCGGTATAAAAACGAGGTGAAACGCTTCGTTCGGATCTTGGTCTCAGTAACGTAAGGGATGATACAACGGAGATGGCAGAATTAAGTCCAAGCCAAAATGCATCCTATAGAACACCGACAGGCTGGCTACTCTTCGCCTGTGCTCCAGGCTTTAGAGATCGTTCTGAACCAAATCTGGGTCGCCAATTAGTCCTCTGGAAAGAGGGGAATGGCGTGTTAGGTATCAGACTTTAATACCTAAAACCCACCTGTATTGTTTCACTAGCATGTGCACCAGGGGCCGTGGTATCTCTTTGGAGCTTCCCGCGGCCCTGGCAGGCATCGGTCCTACTGGACCTAGTCACTAGAGTACCACCTCTTGAAAGTATTTACTGAAAATTGAATTTTATAGTCAACATGTGCACTGGTCAATGAACCACACAAAAAACCATGATTCAAATAATTTGCAATTTTTTATTAGTCCATAATATACGACGTTATTTTTTGTGTATGCGAAAGCCGAAACACGTGTCCAGTATTTTTAAGTAAAGAAGCTAGGTATGTACAAAATTTCAAAAAAATATAATGAAAAACCACAAAGTTATGAGCTTGGTATTCTATTTGGTTGTCCCTACAAAAATATGGTCAAAGCTCCGCTCGGGCGGGCGAGCGCAGTGCGTTGACCTCTGGCGTCAGCTGTGGAACGAGCGCATACTATGTTCTATCGTAACCGCTCGGTAACCGCACTGCAACAATTTCTAAATATACAGGGTGTATCTGACATCGTAACGCAAACTTCGCGAAAAGGCTAGACCGCATGACACTAATAAAATTATGATAGTCATTTATGTCGTTAATGAACGGTTACAGAATACACAGTGTTTGAAAAAAAGTGTCGGCTCGGCTTTTGAACGTTGCAAGCGTGCCGCCCTGCAAGTTTGTAGGTATGACGTTGATCCCTGATGTGAACTCTATTAAATCAGCTGATAAGATCGTTTTTCGGGTTTTCTTTTCATTGCGCTTTTTTATGTAATTAGCGAATTACTTAATTTTTACTATAAAATCTTATTGGATTATAAAAATATAGCAATTGTGAATGGTCTAAAGTGAAAAAAAAAACTACATTTATTTTTTTTAAATCATGAAAAAGCCGACGAAAAATTCCACCACTGGGGGGTTCAGAATCATGTACTGGATCCATGGTACTCGTTTGTGCGTCGATGTCAGATACACCCTTTATTTGGGAATAAATATAACATTGTGTAAAAATGATTGGAAGGAATCGATTCAGTTGCTTATTCTGATCAAACTATATTCAGGTTTCGCTTAAACAAAAATACCGTTGTATATATATTTTTCTGTAAATATTGCGTCAAAAATCTACCAATATATTTTACCATTTTATAATAATTTACAGAATAAATAATAAAAAATACAATTTTATTTATCATTTTGAAACAAATCAAAAGTGACAATAAAAAAAACGAGTGAAGTGATAATTAAATATAATAGTAGAATTTAACTATTTTTAGTGCCTAAAAATTATGTAAAAAGATAGTGCTAAATGTCTGAGGGGCCGTCTCGACTACCGTCTGTGCTAACCCCAAAATGCAAGCCGCACGAGATGTGGGCCGCAATGACGAGGTCCATTGAAATTCTGGTCGCTTTCTTCGAGTATTATGCACAAAGGTAAGATTAGTACTAAGTTTTTAGTTATAATTTTATTATGTATTATGTCCAATCCAACTAGCCTCATACGAAGGCTCAGAGTCTCACAAAGGGCAATGGAAAGAGAGTTCTGGAGTGGCGGCTACGTACTGGAAGACGCACCATAGGGAGGCCCCCGGTCTTTGGACCAGTGTATGTTTCCAGTGATGACTTACGGAACTGAAACGTGGTCGCTCACAATGAGCCTCATACGAAGGCTCAGAGTCACACAAAGAGCGATGGAAAAAGCAATGCTCGGAGTTCCTTTGCGCGATTGAATCAGAAATGTGGAGATCCGCAGAAGAACCAAAGTCACCGACATAGCTCTTCGAGTCGCTAAGTAATTAAGCTAAATAATTAAGTTGCAGTGGGCGGGGCCCATTGCTCGTAGAACCGATGGCCGATGGGGCAGTAAGGTTCTGGAGCGGCGGCCATGTACCGGAAGATGCAGCGTAGTATCATTGAGTTAGTATCCCATAACACAAGTCTCGAACTTACTTTAGGGCTGGCACAGTCTGTGTGATTAATCCGTAAAAAAAAAAGAGCTGGTGAAGGTCGCGGGAAGCGGATTGATGCGGGCAGCACAAGACTGGTCATCGTGGAAAGCCTTGGGGGAGGCCTTTGTCCACTAGTGGACCTCTATAGGCTGAAGAAGAAGAAGATGTATTATGTACGGACGACAGTAGATCAAGCTACCCGGAACTGTCAAATATTTCCCATCAATCTTGAGCCTTAATGCTTTACAGATAAAGTTGAAAATGTGGTGAAGATATTTGATAGATTGTAGTAGCTTGATGTTCTGTAGTCTGTATATTACATTACAATAGTATATAGTATAGCATTACTATAATAATTTATAGGTACTTATATGCCTCATAGCGGGGGAGAATGACGTATAATGGACGTAATTAGTACAATTTGATCCAAACGAGACGAATTCATTGAATTGTGCGGCTCAACACGACAACTCACTAATGACCCTATTTGTGACAATAATTCATGACATCATCTGTGCTTTTATTAAGTCAATAGCATTTAATGTTGATGTCATACATCATTCGAATATAAAAGGGTTTGTGGTTTACAACAGCTGCACGGAACGAGGGACTCGATGAAACTACCGTCTCCATGAGATTTGGAAACAATGGCGCTGATTCTCTTGTTTATAAACTAATTTTAAGTTAAGTGCACCTATTTCTTTGTATTTCATTAAGAAAAGGATAGAAGATAACATAATCAATATACAGTATGTTAACTAACAGAGGGCGTTCCCGTTAACCCGAAGTAGTATAGCATACATACATGCTAAAAAAAATATTTTCATTCGAAAACAAAATAATAAAAAAAAAATTCCAATAAGAAAATATTCAATAAAAATTTTAAATTGACATGTAAAAGAAACACACTGTACACGCGAACATGAAAGACGGCAACGTCGCAATTTATTTATACATGACGACTACTATTTTGATTTTAAACAGGAGGTTTCAAATTTATTTCCAATTAGAATTTTTTTTATTCGGATTTTTTTATGCTTATTTTTCTATGCTGATATTTTTATTTTAATCTATTAATGATATACACACATCAAAAGTGTCTAGGGATCAAGCATTTTTATGCGGATTTCTTGAGATTGAGATGTGGCTTTGTAATAAATTTATGATTTTATAAATTTATATGGATCCTTTTTGGTGCATTTCATAATTTGAATCAGGAACTGTGAATCAAATTCGAGTAAAAGATGAAAATCAGCTGTCAATATTTTTCCTATAAAAACATACAACGCATTGAAGACATTATTAGTGCTACTGTTTCCCTACTACTGATTAAAACCAACGTTATTATGGAGCGGCGACGTCATTTAAGCAGGAAAGAAATGCTCAGAGCCGTGGGAATGATAGAAGCTGGTTCCCGGCAACGTACTGTGGCTTTAGCTCTGAATACAAGTCAGAGTGTTATCAGTCGACTTTGGACACGTTACCGAAGCACTGGTACCGTGGCTGAGCGCCATGGAGGACGGTATCGCTGCACCACACGGAGACAAGACCGATACATTCAAATCTTAACTCGAAGAGCTCCAACAATAATCGCCATGATGTTAGCCGTGAGGCTTCATCACTCTTCAGGGAACTTAATTAGCGACCAAACAGTCAGAAACCGCTTGCATGAAGTGAACCTTCATTCCCGAAGACCGCTACGGGTACCACTTATAGCAATGCACAATCGTAGGATTCGATATCAATGGGCTCTTGAACACAGAAATTGGGCAGAAGAACAATGGCGTTTCGTGTGCTTTTCTGATGAGTCTCGTTTTTGTATGAGACCGGATACAAGACGTATACGACACTGGAGAACCCCTGGACGCCAACAGCGATTAAAATCCTGCCAGGAAGTCCATCCTTATAGTGGTGGAACCATCATGGTATGGGCGGGTATTTGGATCGGCGGAAGAACTGAGTTGATTTGGATCAGAGGCAACCTCAACGCTCAAATTTATGCTGAAACGATTGTATCAGACGTCATAACGATGACGTCTGATACAATCGTTTCAGTACTTGTAGAGGAACGCCTCTACAAGTGCAAATCGGTCCCTTATTTCAGTTAATGCATGATAATGCACGACCGCACACCGCAAGAGTTGTAAGACAGACTCTCGCCGCAGCTAACATCAATGTCCTGCCCTGGCCTGCTCAGTCGCCAGACTTGAACCCGATTGAGCATGCATGGTATATGCTACAGAGAAGAGCTCTGCCGAATATGGAGGGTATCCAGTCGCAAGAAGACCTTTTTTTGTTGTTGCAACGAACATGGGCGGCCATTCCACAGCGTGATTTGGATGAACTCATTTTGAGTATGCCAAACCGATGTTCTTGTGTTGTTAGTGTTCGCGGTAGAAACACGGATTATTAATTGTTTAAGTTACCCAATAAAATTTTAGAGAAAACTGTTATTTCAGTCTTTTTTTCGAACTTTTGTGTTAGTGGTTCAAATGTCAAATATCCCTTTATTAGAAAAATGGCAAATTTCTTTATTAATGCAAAGGTGACTTGGTTTATCGTTACTGTGACAAACGAAAACACTTTATTTGATGAATCCTTAAAGAAAATTTTAATTAATATCAATCAGGAGAAAAGTAATTGCAAAAATATATGTTGATCCCTAAACACTTTTGATGTGTGTATATTAACGAGTTAAAGGGAACGCCCTCTGTTATTTAACAAACTGTATTTATGAAAATCTTTTGTTTGCTCATCCGTCCATACTAATATTATAAATGCGAAAGTAACTCTATCTGTCTGTCTGTTACGCTTTCCCGCTTAAACCTCTCAACCGATTTTGATTAAATTTGACACAGACAATCTTTAGACCCTGATAAAGAACATAGGCTACCTTTTATCCCGGAAAAATTAGATTTTCCCGAGGGAAATCTAAAAAGCGCGATATAACCGAACTCCACGCGGGTGTATACATATTTACAATAGACTTCCAGAGGTTGTTCAAGATCTGAGCCTGAATAAATTCAAATCATTCATTAAACGTAAGTTGTGTCAGAAAGCATTTTATATCAATATGGTTGAGCTGAATGATGTTGATCCATTGGTCATGTTCGTGAACGGACGCTATCAGAGGGGACTGGTCATCTCCTAACTGCCACGGCGTATTTTAATTTCTGAATTGTGGTTTTATTTTTTGTGTTTTCCATAATGGACACTCTCAGCGTACAATATATTGATGTAATCAAATATTTGTATCAATAGCTTGATAATTTAAAAGAGTGTATACTTATGTCCACTCTTTGGAATGGGCGACTAGCTTCATCTTACTGATTGACCGAGATTCTGACAATTCAAAAATGCCTGTAACTAGTTTATTTGAAATAAATGCTTTGATATTGATTTTATTAGATTTATCCTGTCAAATTAAGATACTTCATAGATAGCTTAGACGCGATTATAAACATGGCGACTAAAAATACGTCAATTTAAGTCAGGAGCGGACTAATTTGACAGGAATGTGGATGTATGTACACATGGTTTTCTTTCATAATAGTTTTTCATGAAACATTAAGAATCATCTATACATTTCTCCCATCTTAAAAAGTTTTTGTATTTAAAATACTATTATAGTACGTTCACCGGTTTTGTTTAAATAGCCAAGCGAGGACCGACAGTTCAACTACCTATAACTTCTTCTTTTTTCCGCCAAAAGGAGCCCGTTCACCTCGGCTCCTACTTTTCAGAATGTATCCTTGGAGTGCGCCGACCGCCTTCAGCTTTTGGGAGTTGAGATTTTCTCGAACCTAAACTTTGGGCGGTTTATTGAGTTCAAGGCCAAGGTGGCTGCCAGAAAACTTGGCGTCATCGCAAAGGTCTGGCGATACTTCACACCGAGGCAGCTTCTAATGTTGTACAAAGCACAGGTCCGTTCGTGTGTGGAGTACTGCAGCCACATTTGGGCTGGTGCTGCGAAATATCACCTAGCTACTTTGGATTCAGTGGAGAGGCGTGCGAAGAGGCTAATTGGTGACCCTGATTTAACTCGAGACGGTCTCCAAAGCCTAGAGCACAGGCGTAGAGTAGCCAGCCTTTCGGTGTTCTATAGGATGCTTTTTGGGGAGTGTGCTAGGGAACTGTATGATTTAATTTCCCCATCTCCGTTCCACCATCGGACGACCCGTCATACGGCGAGTTTCCACCCTTACGTTGTTAACACTACTACGACCCGGACGAAGCGTTTCGCCTCCTCCTTTATACCGCGTACATCAAGGGACTGGAACAACTTGCCGGTGGCGGTGTTTCCGTCGGACTACAATTTGAGTGTCTTCAAGGCTAGAGTGAATAGGCTCTTAATAAACTAGCGCGCTTTACCATCAACGATTGCATCACTGCTTACCATCAGGCGGGATTGCGGTCAAGCACTGGTTTATAATATATAAAAAAAAGGTGAGATTCAACCTCAATCCTTGATCAATGGCCTCTGTGGAATAGATACCACAATTGCAATTGCAATTTGCCAATAACACGTGTAACAAATTATAGAAATTCTTTTAAAATTTTATTTCACAATAATGGCGGATATCGCCAGTTACAGCTGAAAAAGACGGCGGCGTGAACCATCTATGAGGGAGATTTGAAGCAAAGTCATGATGTGGCCACTATGCTACGATATTTCAATGTTCTTTATGAATTACTAGCGGCCGCCAGCGACTTCGTTCGCGTGGAGTTAGTTATGCTCCGCTTCTATTGGTCGCAGCCGTTATATAGCTTAAAGCCTTCCTGGATTAATGGGCTATCCAAAGCAAAAATATTTTTTCAAATCGGACCAGTAGTTCCTGAGATTAGCACGTTCAAACAAACAAACATACAAACTCTTCAGCTTTATATATTAGTATAGATTTACTGAATGCACTTTTTACTACATAAATCACGCGCTTTTATTTAGTAAACGACACTATAAATAATTTTATAAGTCCATTGAACAACGCGCGTGAAACTCATCTTAGCTTTCCCGTCAAAACTCCCCAACTATGTCTTCATAAACTATTACGTCGTTCCAAATTATGACACTTTCATTTTAACTTACTCCATTAAATATGCTTAAACATAGTTAGGCAGAAGACAGGTAGTATTATACCGACTCTTTTATAAGCACTGTCATAATCCCTCAAAAGTTATTAATACCTTCGTTGCGAGCAAATAAACATTGAGAATAAACTCATTCAGAGTTACGTTGTTTAAAACGAAGCTAGACCAGTTTACTTAATAATAATTTATTAGACTACAAAGGTCCAATGGTTAATACAACAATAAATTATGAACTAGAGTTAGTTATATTAAATTGAACTATATTATATTTCATGAATTTAAATAACTGCACATTAAAATAAAAATTACATGAAATATTAAATTAATTATAAATACCTATCTCAGCATACAAGGTATAAGCGCTGGAACAAGCGGAGTAGTCCTAAGAAATGCTGGCTTGACGTTGTAAGAGATGACATGCGTGCCAACAAGCTCTTACCACAGGTTTTTTTTTTTTTGTTTTTGTATAATTATAAACCAGTGCTTGACTGCAATCCCGCCTGATGGTAAGCAGTGATGCAATCGTTGATGGTAAAGCGCACTAGTTTATTAAGCCTATTCACTTAAAAAACATAGGAATAGGAAGGATGACGGCAGTTGAGCGAGGTGATGCAATTTTAACCCCAAGACCAACACGACCAAACAATGTTGAGCGAGGTGATGCAATGTTAAACTCAACAAGACGACCAACGATGCTATGCCAGAGGGAGATTGATCTGGAGACTCTCCACGACCAAACTCCCGACACAACAACATTTGGCGCATCGTACCCGGCACACATCGCAACACAACTGCCCAGACCCGTCCTCCGTACGGCTTCACCGGACATCATGCCGGAACACGACGAATAGCTTGGCGGCAAGACTTTGTCCGGTAGGTGGTAACTTCTGCCGCAGCCGATATTATGGCCTACCACCGAGACTATGATGAGAGGATGCTAAAGATCGTGCGAAATGGAGGAGAATGTGCAGGAAAGCGGACACCGGGCTCCAACGCGAAAGCCGCGGATGCAACCGGGATAAACGCTGAGATAATGATGTGATCTCAGCATACAAGGTGATAAATAATTATAATCTTAAGTTCAATTCAGTTAAGTTCAGTTCAGTTAAGTGCTTATTTATCACCTGATGTGAAGTGCAAAATAATTTATAATTAATCAACTTAAAAAATTATCACAAAATTTAAAGTTGGCATAGTTTTTTATTATTGTATTATTTATCATAATAAATGTTAATAGCATAATTAAAGAATGTCAATTTGTTTCTTAATTTTATTTCTAGTTATAAAAGACTCATTTTATTCTTTTTTCAGTTACACAGTTGAAACAAAAAAGTTAATATCAACTATCAACTTACACACATCAAAAGTGTCTAGGGATCAACATATATTTTTGCAATAACTTTTCTCCTGATTGATATTAATTAAAATTTTCTTTAAGGATTCATCAAATAAAGTGTTTTCGTTTGTCACAGTAACGATAAACCAAGTCACCTTTGCATTAATAAAGAAATTTGCCATTTTCCTAATAAAGGGATATTTGACATTTGAACCACTAACACAAAAGTTCGAAAAAAAGACTGAAATAACAGTTTTCTCTAAAAT
Source organism: Sesamia nonagrioides (assembly GCA_017933935.1). NCBI lineage: Eukaryota > Metazoa > Arthropoda > Insecta > Lepidoptera > Noctuidae > Sesamia > Sesamia nonagrioides. The sequence continues at coordinate 911,562 of JADWQK010002334.1, read as the reverse complement.
TTTATTGGGTAACTTAAACAATTAATAATCCGTGTTTCTACCGCGAACACTAACAACACAAGAACATCGGTTTGGCATACTCAAAATGAGTTCATCCAAATCACGCTGTGGAATGGCCGCCCATGTTCGTTGCAACAACAAAAAAAGGTCTTCTTGCGACTGGATACCCTCCATATTCGGCAGAGCTCTTCTCTGTAGCATATCCCATGCATGCTCAATCGGGTTCAAGTCTGGCGACTGAGCAGGCCAGGGCAGGACATTGATGTTAGCTGCGGCGAGAGTCTGTCTTACAACTCTTGCGGTGTGCGGTCGTGCATTATCATGCATTAACTGAAATAAGGGACCGATTTGCACTTGTAGAGGAACGATGACGTCTGATACAATCGTTTCAGCATAAATTAGAGCGTTGAGGTTGCCTCTGATCCAAATCAACTCAGTTCTTCCGCCGATCCAAATACCCGCCCATACCATGATGGTTCCACCACTATAAGGATGGACTTCCTGGCAGGATTTTAATCGCTGTTGGCGTCCAGGGGTTCTCCAGTGTCGTATACGTCTTGTATCCGGTCTCATACCAAAACGAGACTCATCAGAAAAGCACACGAAACGCCATTGTTCTTCTGCCCAATTTCTGTGTTCAAGAGCCCATTGATATCGAATCCTACGATTGTGCATTGCTATAGGTGGTACCCGTAGCGGTCTTCGGGAATGAAGGTTCACTTCATGCAAGCGGTTTCTGACTGTTTGGTCGCTAATTAAGTTCCCTGAAGAGTGATGAAGCCTCACGGCTAACATCATGGCGGTTATTGTTGGAGCTCTTCGAGTTAAGATTTGAATGTATCGGTCTTGTCTCCGTGTGGTGCAGCGATACCGTCCTCCATGGCGCTCAGCCACGGTACCAGTGCTTCGGTAACGTGTCCAAAGTCGACTGATAACACTCTGACTTGTATTCAGAGCTAAAGCCACAGTACGTTGCCGGGAACCAGCTTCTATCATTCCCACGGCTCTGAGCATTTCTTCCCTGCTTAAATGACGTCGCCGCTCCATAATAACGTTGGTTTTAATCAGTAGTAGGGAAACAGTAGCACTAATAATGTCTTCAATGTGTTGTATGTTTTTATAGGGAAAATATTGACAGCTGATTTTCATCTTTTACTCGAATTTGATTCACAGTTCCTGATTCAAATTATGAAATGCACCAAAAAGGATCCATATAAATTTATAAAATCATAAATTTATTACAAAGCCACATCTCAATCTCAAGAAATCCGCATAAAAATGCTTGATCCCTAGACACTTTTGATGTGTGTATAACAATTTCCATTCACAGAATAAACGGAAAATTCAAGACAATTATTATGAAATAAGGTGGTCTTTCAAAATAATAGTAGCCTATTCTGATAAATAAGTGGTGACTTATTTACGAAATTCAGTGCTATTATATTTTCACAAAATAAAACCATTATACAATAAGCCTCTTATTACACTTTCGCAGAACAATACCATTATATAATAAGCGTCTTATTCTAAAACCCAATTTATGTGTTAACTTTAAAACAGGACTAAGTGCTTGGCCAGACTGCAAACGCGGGCGCGGTGCGTCGTAGTCAAACATATGAAACTTAATACAAGCGTCAACGCGATCACGCGGGCGCGGCGAGCGGCGCGGGCGACTTAACGCGAGGAGCACGCGTGCAACTCAAACCATAGTTCGTTCATGAAAGTGTCCGCAGTGAGTGCGCGGGCGGCAAGCTAGAAACCGCGCGGTGAGCGGGATCTCAAACCATTCCGTACTGACCGCGCGCGTCGGCACCGCGCTTGACTGTGGACAGACAAATCGCGCGCGTCACCGCTCCCGCGCCGCGTCCTGAGCCGCCTTTTCAGTCTGGCCAAACACTTAATACTCGGTTCAGAAGTAGTGGTCGAAACTCCATCCGTGAAAAAAATCCTTTAAATGGATTCGGGTATTACAGAATAAGGTCGTATGTCCATTGTACTTAACTTTTTTAAATTTAATTATGAATGAATGAATAATTAAATATTAAGCACTAGTTAGTGCTTGATCGTAATCCCGCCTGATGGTAAGCAGTTATGCAATCGTTGATGGTAAAGCGCGCTAGTTTATTAAGAGCCTATTCAGTCAAAAAAAAGGAGTGAATACGAAGGAAGACGGCAGTTGAGCGAGGTGATGCAATGTTAAACTCAACAAGACGACCAACGATGCTATGCCAGAGGGAGATTGATCTGGAGACCCTCCACGACCAAACTCGACACAACAACATTCGGCGCATCGTACCCGGCACACATCGCAACACAACTGCTCAGGCCCGTCCTCCGTACGTCTTCACCAGACATCATGCGACGAATCGCTTGGCGACAAGACTAATTCTAATCTTAATTTGACAGGACTGTACTAATTTATCTTCCGTCCTTTTCTTTACAGAATAGAAAGAAAAGGAAGCACTGTACAATAAGTCTAGTTTTTGATTATTATTAACGTACATTAGATGTAGATTAGATGCATAAGCACGTGTATTATTGAAGTCAATAACACAAAAACCCCGCAACCAAAGTTAATAATATTTTTATGGGGACATCACACGTGCGTCTTCTGCCTAATAAAAATTCTTCGGAAAATCGGTGTACAGTCACCGAAAGAGACAAGTAACTAGGATCGTTCAATAAAATTGAAGTATGGTAAGAAATTGATTTACAATACAAACTGATTGACACCAGCGGGGTAATTAAAGGGGTGTGTGTTCCGAACCTAGTTCAGACTCCAGCTCTTACAGGTTCAAGCATACGGCAAAATTGTATCTAGATAGTAACAATGTTCCTTTGTAAGAGAAATAAATCGTATTTATTACTATTATTTAAAAAGAAAATGTGTAACACACACTATCACACTACATTAGTGTTGTAGTGACACTACATAGTGACGACCTTCGTGGCGCAGCGGTCAACACGCCTGCCTGCGACGTGGAGGCCCCGGGTTCGATCCCCGGCCAGGTCATGATGGGAAACGATCTTTTTCTGATTGGCCTGGGTCTTGGATGTTTATCTATATATGTATCTATTATAAATACAGTATCGTTGAGTTAGTATCCCATAACACAAGTCTCGAACTTACTTTGGGGCTAGCTCAATCTGTGTGATGATGAATCTGTATAATAATATAATGTATAATGGATGAGAAATCATGAAATGATGTCTTCCACTCTGAACAGAGCGGAAGGCCGTATCAAACTTTTACTGACTAAAACCCACATGTGTTCCTTCGCTTGCATGTGCCACGGTTTCGACCAACCCGCAACCCTGACCCAGGCATCGTTCTTCGTGGATTCTGTAACGATTAACTGCTGACATCTCTTTGTGCCGCGGGAAACACAACGCGCCGTCGACCCCGGCCTGGTCCTTACCGCATGCGGGCTTGCGGGCGGCGAGGGTCATCTCGCCGCTTGCAAATCCGCGCCTGCGGTGGCAGGGAGGCCGATGTTATCACCCGACCAGGGCGTCTCCTGCTTCCTGCGGCGGCTAAAAATGTGAGGGAGGTGAGACACCCTCTCTCTCACGCGCTTCGTCTCCTCTTTACCAGCATCACTGCTTCGCAGATGTAGGTGACGGCCTGCCATACACTCTCGCTCCGGACCATGGTCTGGACCAGGACTTCTACCCCTCACCCTGGTGTTTCCCGAAACAGTCTCTCTGGCCATTCCTCAAAGAGGGGATCAAAACAGCGCCTCATAATAATGGAATGCATACCATGGTCTGCAGAAAAGAATGATATATAAGTACGAATATAAATAATAAGTGTGAGTAGATATATTAAGGTATATTATGTACATAACTTGACCAGTCCAGTTTGAATGGAGACCGCGTCTTGGCAAACGTAGCGTAGGACGCCCTTGGGCGAGATGGAGCGACGACATCAAAAAGGTGGCTGGTAGTGGCTGGCGGAGAACTGCTCAGGATCGAGCTTGTTGGCGTGCCATGAAGGAGGCCTATGTCCAGCAGTGGACGAGTAAAGGCTGATGATGATGATGATGATGATGTACATAACATTAGAACTGCTTACCTCCAGGCGGGATCGCGGTCAAGCACTTGTTTACAATATTAAAAAATATATATACAATACTAGCTTTCCGCCCGCGGCTTCGCCCGCGTGGAGTTCGGTTTTATCGCGCTTTTTAGATTTCTCAGTGTTTCTCTACTATATTATGCAGTTATTGTACATACAAACCTTCCTTAAGAATCACTCTATCTATTAAAAAAAACCGCGTCAAAATCCGTTGCGTAGTTTTAAAGATCTAAGCATACATACGGACATACAGCGAAAGCGACTTTGTTTTATACTATGTATTGATGTAAAGAAAACCCTGTCCGATCCGTGAAGGTATTGTTAGGTATCGATAACTGATTATAATAATACCTACAAAGCCGGTCTAAACTTAAAAAAAAATCCCCCTAAAAAACTAAATATTATTTCGAAAAAGCGAGGTAACTTAATGCATGTGCGGTAGACAACACGTTAGCCATACATCAGCGGGTGACGGGGGGCAGGGCACGCGGCACGTGGTCGCATCGCTATTCGCTCCGTCACAAATGGTGTTGTCACTTTTTAAAAATTACCAAATTATGGGGAAGTTGGAATTAATTCGCGACAAAAAAAGATTATTTCAAAATTCATTAGTATTATTACTGTGATGATTATGTAAAATTTAATATTTTATTTGGCCATGTGTTTACCTAACCTTTATTATCCTTACGGGTCGGACAGGGTTTTCTTTACATATTGTATATTCAAAGCGGTGACCACTCACATTCACCACATGAACGCCTTATCGACGCCTTCGCTACGCTCCAGTGAACAAACTGCCTAGTGCCGCCATATTGGCAAAAAATTCCATTTTTTTTTTAAATATTTATAAAGTAGTGCTTGACCGCAATCCCGCCTGATGATAAGCAGTGATGTAATCGTTGATGGTAAAGGGCGCTAGTTTATTAAGAGCTTATTCACTAAAAAAAACTGATATTAACTCAGTTTTTTTAGTGAATAAGCTCTTAATAAACTAGCGCCCTTTACCATCAACTATTACATCACTGTGAGTGTGTGAGTGATTAGGAAGGAAGACGGCAGTTGAGCGAGGTGTTGCAATGTTAAACCCAACAACACGACCAACGATGCTACGCCACAGGGAGATTAATCAGAAGACCCTCTACTCCAAACTCCCGACACAACAACATTTGGCGCATCGTACCCGGTACACTTCGCAACACCACTGCTCAGACCCGTCCTCCGTAAGCTTCACTAGACATCATGCCAGAACACGACGAATCGCTTGGCGGAAGTGTCTGATGGGTGGTAACTTCTGCCGGCAGCCGATATTATGGCCTACCACAGCGCAAAACTTTGGTACTTATAAATAAAGCCACCCGCTTTTCCGGCATTGGAAATACCGAATATTTTATTTATCGGATTGTATTTAAATCTTCTTATCTGTGATGGGTCTCCCACTAACAAAAACAGCGCTTTATTCGCTTTATTGGTGTTACGAGTATTAAAATTACTCAAAGTGGTGTTCAAGATTTACATAATCAGCCTCTCTGTAATTCTCTGTTCTCGTGAAATTTAAGTTCAAGGAATCTTATTATTTCTATCTCAATATGAAATAGACATCAGAAAATTATTAGTTTGATCCTGTGAAATTAAAAAAAAAACAAAAAGGAAACTATTTTTTTTCTTTTTTCAAGGTAAGATTCAACCTCAACTCAATGATATTTCAATGTTCTTTATGAATTGTTCACTGAATCCACTTTTTACTACGTAAATCACGCGCTTTTATTTAGTAAACGACACTATAAATAATTTAAAAGTCCAATGAAAAATGAGCGTGGCATTCATCTTAGCTTTCCCATCAAAACTCCCAAAAATACTTCTAATTTGCTTAAATTTTTGACAGGTACTTGACTTTTCTTTGTCGTCAATGTCATCTTGAGATATTGAACCTTTAACATTACGAGAATTGCCCTTTACATGAAAAAAAAAAAAATCAAGAGCAAGTGTTCACGTGACTCAATCATAAACTTTGAACGTTACATCTTAAAAACGTGACACTAACTGTGTTTAGAATTGAGATCTTTTCTGTTAGCATTGATGAAAGCTATCGATTTATAAAAGAATGGCGGCCTTTTTAAAAATGGCTTGACAGTAGGCTCCATGTAAAAACGTTCAATTCTGTTTTAATTTTGTAAACATGTTAATCCCAGTTGCATTCGAATCTTTTTCAGCTTTGTAGTCTGGGGTACGCTTTACCAGTCTAACTGCTGATTTTGGCTAAATTCGACATTTTCCGTGAAGCGACTGCTGCCTGACCTCCACAACCCGAAGGCAATATCGAAGCATTGCAGTTAGACCAATTGTTGGACTTTTGAGGGCTCCAACAACCCGTAACGACTGCCATTAGATGTCCGTATGGCAACCGGGACCAACGGCTTAACGTGCTTTCCGAGGCACGATCAGACCAGAGCAAATATTCATATTCATACATAATTATGTCTGTTACGTAATTACCTATTGGCTTCCCCGTCGACTTTAAATAATCCCAAGATGCCTGTACTTCACATAGCGCGCTACCATGAACAGCAAATTTTCACACGAAAAATGAAAGTCATTTCCTGGCAATTAGTTTTGCAGGAACTTAGTACGAAATACGTAGATGACGGCTTTTATGGTCACTTTTCACTCAGTGTACTTGAGGGAGTTCCCTTATTGACGGAGTCCATGAAGATCGATGACTTCCAGGGCCGCGTGTTATTCGAAGGAGATACCGTGGTCCCTAGCGCACAAACAAGTGAAAGAAGAGGAGTGGATTTTAGTCAAAAAAAGAAAAAAAAAGGACTTCTCTCATCGTTTTATTATACTTCATCATCATCAGCCTCTACTCGTCCACTGCTGGACATAGGCCTCCTTTATGGCACGCCAACAAGCTAGATCCTGAGTAGTTCTCCGCCAGCCACTACCAGCCACGTTTTTGATGTCGTCGCTCCATCTCGCCCAAGGGCGTCCTACCACTCGAGGAATCATTTACCCCAACGGTTATCGGCCCTGCGGCATATATGACGAGCCCATTGCCACTCCAGCTTGCTCCACTCCTGTCAGCTATGTCAGTGACTTTGGTCCTCTGTCGGATCACCTCATTTCTGATGCGGTCCTTCAGAGAGACGCCCAACATAGCCCGCTCCATAGCTTGCTGAGCGGCTTTAAACTTATGGACTAGTCTAACCGTTGACGGGTGTGTATAATCCTGTGAAAATATCGGGATAAAAACTATCCTTTATATTAAGAGGGGATTCTAGTGACGAGGAATTTTGAAAATAGGTAGGTATTTGAAAAAACTATTGCCGTCGCGCAGCTTCCAATCTCTCCCGGTAAAGTACGAAAAGGACAGTTGCAGTTCAGGCTGATTTTACCTACAAATACATGCGTTTACCAAAAGACGTTTCGTATTCCGCTGTTTTCATTTTCAAAACACGACAGATCTCAATAACTTTTATATCAAACTTTAGAGGATGAGTATACCCATTACCTACCCATGTCTCTAATATTTTCTTTTTTGTGAAAAACTTATCACATTTGTGTAATAGTCGTCTGAACATTGCGGTAAAAATGGGTTATTTTTTGAGATTTTGAAATATCATATTTCTTTTATTAATTAAGTTTTAGACAAAATCAAATGATAGCGGCGTGTATAATCAAAATGTGAAATTATAGGAAAAATCGTTTTTATGGAGAAAACGCCACTAGAGTCCCCTCTTAAATCTGTTTATAAACAATCTTTGTGATAAATTTTATTCGGATTCGTTAAGTAGATTTTGCGTGAAAGAGTATCAAACATTCATCTATAAATATGGACTTTCACGTTTATTTATACAATATGTAAAGAAAACCCTGTCCGATCCGTAAAGGTATTGTTAGGTATCGATAACTGATTCTACTAATGCCTACAAAGCCGGGATAAACATAAAAAATCCCCCTAAAAAAATAAATATTATTTCGTAAAAAGAGGTAACATAATACGAGGTCGCATTGCTATTCGCTCATAATAATACCGTCAAAATTGGTGTTGTCACTATAAAAGAAAAACAAATTTTGGGGAAGTTGGAATTAATTCGCAGAAAAAGCTTTCAAACTTCATTAGTATTGTTACTATGATGATTAAGTAAAATTTCATATTTTATTTGGTCATGTGATTACATAACCTTTATTATCCTTATCGGTCGGTCGGGGTTTTCTTTGCCCTGACTTGGCCTGTCTTCGCTCGGGTGCAATCCTGATACTAAATACACTACAGAAAAACTGTGAACGTTGTATAAAAAACATAGCGGCCCGCCGCTCCCGCCGCCCCGCAAACGCGACGCACTATAGGAAAGCCCCATACAAGGCCGTCTCAAAACCGTTTCACGTGAAAGTCGTTGTTATGGAGTAGAACTAATTAATTAATTTAGTCTTATAAATAAGCTTTCTTTTCTATATTTTTTAATTATTTTTTGCTAACCATAATGTATATAAAAAGGCATCAAAGCTAACTCATGTTCAATGATGTGATTTTGGCACAATACATTACTACAATTCAACGAGACATTACTCGAAAGTTTTTCTTATAAATGTATAAGTATTATACATTTTTGAAATGCTTATAATCTCCTCATAACGTTTCTTAAATAATATTATATATAATAAATAAATAAATTAAAATTAACCAATGTAGTTTAAGATGGTATAATTTTCAGGTTACTTTTTTTTTAACGAGACTTACCCGTTTACCGCTGTTTGCCGCTGTCGAGATATTGGTTGTATTACGATCTTTATACATTAGTTTACACAAGGAGAAAAAAAAAAGTTGCGCATACTTGCGCCTTTTCTGACACGGTACCAAAACATATCGCGAGATAATTTTTTTCCAATATCTTTTTACTGCTCACATAATCATCTGTTATCTATTAAGGTCAAATTGATAAAATGGTCATTATTATTTATAGTTATTTGTGGTTTTGATATAGTTTTGACCACCATATTTGATAAAATATGGTCACTATATCAATTAGGGTCAAATTAAAAACAGGTTGGTTATGGGAAGAGTGCAAATATTAGTTTCTTATCTTTTTGCACATAGCACTAATTCATTGGCCTATAAAAGAAAGGCGAACCCTGAAACATCCACAGTTGTTCATCAGAAATTCAGTTGCCTTAAAAAAGCAGTTAATACCTATTTTCAAATATTCACAGAAGTTATCTGATTTGAAAATAATGGGTGAATTTGTTTGTAGTAAACGAGAGTTGTGCAATTTGTTGATAAATGGGAATAATATAGAAAACTACTTGCAAGAAAATTTCAATTTGTCACCAGAGGATATGAATACTGTGGTCTCCTACATTCAAAGAAACTTGGTATCTAAATGTAACGAACGCTGGAGAAATGCATCCCGGAAAAGAGAACGCTTTGAAATTAATAACGTCGACTGGTTAAATGGTGAATTTCGTGTTCCACTGGAGTGTCGAGTCACAGTTAATGACCCTAATACGTCTGGAAGCAGTGCAGGTGGCAGACCATCGAAACCATACGAAGCATCTTCAGAAAAAACAAAGAAACGAAAAAACATGCAATTAATACAAGAGTACGGACTGGACTGTGTGCTCAATGCATATACTCAGGAGTTGCGGTCTATGGGTGAGACGGAGGAGGCCACAATTGTTAATATTATACGAACTGCGTCAAAAAATGATAAGAAAAAGTTTCTTAAATTCATAACTGAGAACCCTGAAGATGTTATACCTTTTACAAAGGAAGAAGCACTGCGGATATTTATTGACTTAGACCTTAACAAAGAACAGTATGGGAAACTTCGTATTTGTTTACTTACTTAAGTGCACTATTACTAACATAAGTGCAAAAGTCAATCTGCAAGACTTATTGGATCATACTGTGGCACGTATATTACTAATTGGTTCAGTTTACAAAAACGGTTTAAGACAGTTGAAACTATTCTGCAAATGGGGTTCTGACGGGTCATCAGGGCAAAGTGAATACAAGCAAGTTTTGCCCGAAGAAAGCGATTTCACATCAGATGCGAACCTTTTTATTGCTTCACTTGTACCCATTAAACTCATAGATGAGACAACTAATATTGTTATTTGGAAAAATGAAACTTGCTCATCCGTAAGATATTGCAGACCTATATTGATAGAATTTGCCAAAGAAACTCCTGAAAAAACCGCTTCTGTTGTGGCTGATATCAAAAATCAAATTGAAAACCTGTCTCCTTCCATGATAAATAAGAATGGTGAAGTAATTGAAATTACGCATAACCTATTTTTAACCATGATTGATGGTAAAGTAGCACAAGTTTTAACTGAAACTCCTTCGAGCGCTTCTTGTACAATTTGTGGTGCTACTCCTCGGCAAATGAATAACTTAGAGGCAGTTAGGACACGAGATGTGAATGAAAGTTCATTTCAATATGGACTGTCAACACTACACGCTTGGATTAGAAGTATGGAGATGATTTTACACATTTCCTATAACTTGTCTTTCCAAAAGTGGTCAGCCACTACACCAGAAAATAAAAAAAACAAAGACGAAAAGAAAAAACTGGTACAAAAGCGGTTTAGGGAGGAAATGGGACTGCATATCGATAAACCTCGACAAGGCACTGGAAATAGTAATGACGGCAACACAGCTCGGAGATTTTTTCAGAATTACTCTTGCTCTGCAGACATTACAGGTGTAGACGTAGAACTTATAAAACGAATGTACATTATACTACAAACTATGTCATCTGGAATGGCTATTGATTCAAAAAAGTTCGGTGAATACGCATATAGTACCGCCCAACTGTACGTAAATAATTATAATTGGTATTATATGCCTTCCTCCGTACATAAAATACTTATTCACGGAGAAAAAATCATTGAGTACTATGCTATATTACCTATCGGACAATTGTCCGAAGACGCTCAAGAATCCCGCAACAAGGATTACTAAAAGTTTAGACTTCATCATTCTAGAAAATGTTCAAGAGCGGCTACCAATACAGACGTGTTCCATACCTTATTGTACACTTCTGATCCATATATATCAAGTTTGAGAAATACCTCAGAAACAATATCGAAAGAACTTTTCGATGAAGCCAAGTCCCTTCTTGCTGTCAACGAAAATCTGTAGGAGATTGTTGAATTTTGTACATTATTTTTTTCTCGTTAGACACTGTTTATACAATGATATTTAATTCTATTTTATGTAAGTAAATTTAAAAAAAAGTATATTTTCTTATAAATGCATGTATTTTTTTTTATTTTTTATTTTTTAAATAAATTAATAAACATAATTTTCAAAATTATTATTTTTTCTTTTAAACCTTATACATTCACGTATATGTATGCAAAATTACAGATCATTTAGTTTTGAAATAACTGAGATACGGAGTTTTGAGACGAAACATACGCGATTTTCCCATAGTGCGATGCCCCGCAATTTATAATTCTGTAGTATCTTCGAAAATATTCATTTAAATCATAATCAACAATATATTTAAGGGATTAAATTGGATAAGAATTATTGTTGTATTTATTAAAATCGCTTTGAAAATTAGCCAAAATTTGTCGTAAAAAGTAATGATAAAAAAAATATTCAGGTATATCCATAAGAGATACACATATACCATCGCGGCCTTTTTTAGACCTTTTCAATGCGTACAATATTTAGTAGCATAGTTTGATAAATCTCGTAGGGTTCAGACTGCGTTTCACTGCAAATGCGGAAAAAATGTAATTATTTACGACATCACATTAGAAACCTCAAAAATAATAGTATTTTTCCACTACTTCATGGATGTTATCATACATATAAACCTTTCTCTTTAATCACTTTATCTATTTAAAAATAATTGCATCAAAATCCGTTGCGGAGTTTTATAGATTTAATCATACACAGGGACATAGGGAATGAGAAAGCGAGCGTTTTATAATATGTATTGATTAGTAGAATAATTGATACCAGTGTTCTCTTGGCTGGCATAATATTTATCGTACGCCCTTATACTGAGGGAGATAAATGGTCCTATTATAGCTTAACGTGAATGCTACATAGGGGTTGGTAGGGTGGTAATCTGGTTGGAGCATTGTTTTAAATGAAAACATCTGTAGCATCACAGGTGATTTGAAAGCGATGAAACGATAAAGCGACAGTAAAAACAGATAGGCATGTATATTCATTAGATGTATTGCGGGAGGAAATGAGATAGCATTATACTTGAACACAACGCCATCTATCAAAAATTTAAAGAATTAATAGGGGGTATGCCAAAGTATGAAATTACCTATTTGTACGCACTGAAAATCTATATTGATTATTTTTAAATTTTTAACAAATTGGTTTAATAAAAATAGTTACCATTACAATACATTGCTGCCATCTAATAGGAAGGTCATTAATGCCTTTGCAGTAGAACTCTGAGAATATAGACTGCACTAGAAAGCATTTTTGTGCTGCCCCATGGGAAGAAAACTCTTTGTCAAGTAGATAATTGCCCAAATCACAAAAAAAAAATTGTAGTCCGTTGGATCAAGGTCTGGCAAACACGGAGGATAACTTCTAACTGCCTTCCTGAAAATGATTTCTCGTGCTGTATGAGGTCTAACATTGTCATCATCATCATCATCCCAGCGTTAATCCCAGTCGCATCCGAAGCCTTTTCAGCTTTGGAGTCTGGGGTCCGCTTTACCAGTCCAACTGCTGATATGGCTAAACTTCGACATTTTCCGTGAAGCGACTGCCGCCTGACCTCCACAACCCAAAGGCGACATCGAAGCATTGCAGTTAGACCAATTGTTGGACTTTTGAGGGCTCCAACAACCCGTAACGACTGCCACTAGAAGTTCGTATGGCAACCGGGACCAACGGCTTAACGTGCTTTCCGAGGCACGACCAGACCGGTGCAAATATTCGTATTCATGCATACAAATACTTGCACTGTGCGGGGATCGAACCCGCGCCACCCTGCGCAGCTGCCGCATCCGCTACCGCTACTCCACGGAGGCTGTCAAGCCTATCACGAGCAGCCATGACAATGTTAGGTCTAACATTGTCATGGAGCAATAATGGTAAAGATCGATTCATGAGTCGTGGCTGTTTTACTGTTAGTTTTGTCAACATTGTTCAGAATTCGGCACAATAGACATCTGCCGTTATTGCGTGCCGTATTTACTTTAACCCCTAATAATTCCAAATAAAGAATTATCATCATCATCATCATCAACCTGTTTATCGTCCCACTGCTGGGCACAGGTCTCCTCTCAAACAGAGAAGGATTGAGCGTAATCACCACGCTTGCTCAATGCGGGTTGGCGATTTCAGACTTAATGTCCAGGTTTCCTCAAGATGTTTTCCTTCACCTTCAGTCATTGGTGTCCCAGATATACTTAGAAAGTACATATAGGTAACTTTAGAAAAGTTACATTGGTACTTGCCTGGAATCGAACCCACGCACTCATACTTGAGAGGCTGGTGTTTTAACCACTAGGCCACCACGACATTCTATTGAGGATTAACTAGTGCTTGACTGCAATCCCGCCTGATGGCAAACAGTGATGCAATCCTTGATAGTTTATGAGCCTATTCACTCTACTAGTGCAATAGTATCTTGTTATTCCTACATGGCATGATACTATTGCATATTGGCATTCTCATACAGAGAAGGATTGAGCGTCCAATGACTGAAGGTGAAGGAAAACCCTTACCCTTTTAGATTTTGAATGTGGATATTTTTTTTTCTCGTGTTATTGTGCTATTTTTGGTAAATTTGGCTATTTTTTTTTATAGTCTGCTCTGTCATCTTAATGTTCAATTTTAACTTTTTTTTTCTCAATTATAATTTGCACGCCTGCTTGCAGGCAGAATACAAGTAACTTCTGGGCTTTAAGAGCTTCCCTTGAACAATGTATTTTCTTGCAAATAAATATTTTGATTTGATTTTGATTTGATTTGATTTGAAACCTCTTGAGGAAACCTGGACTTAAGTCTGAAATCGCCAACCATTGAGCAAGCGTGGTGATTACGCTCAAATAAAGAATGCAGCACCCTAATTACTGCATGCAGCGCACTATTACTGTCAATTGAAATCATTTTGAAGCATATTGCGAATCCATTGCCCTATATCTTAAAAAATGTGTCTGCTCAACAATGTAGATTACGCAATGAATGTTGATGGACTGTCAAAATTAAACCCACTGCTACTGACATTGTGTAATACCCTGCTGGGAACGGTAGTGTCAAGTTCAATTTTGAGACGGGATTATTTAATTAGTCTGTTATTTAAACTATTCGGCATTGTTTTCTAAATTCACAAAGTAATTTTTTGTATATGCAAAACCCGAAACACGCATCCAGTACTTTTAAGTAAAGAATCTATGTATAAAATTTCAAAAAGATATCATGAGAAATCACGAAGTTATGAGCTTGTTATGATATGTGGTTGTCTCAACAAAAATATGGTCAACGCACTGTTCCCTCCCCCTTCGGCCTGTCTCACTGTGATCTACCGCCAGGTGTGTTGTGCGCTCGGTAACCACACTGCAACATTTTCTAAATGTATTTGGGAAAAAATATAACATGGTGAAAAATTACTGTAATAGATTCAGTTGCTTATACTGAACGAACTATGATCAGGTGTCGTCCAGTCCAGTCCGATTCGTTAAGGCATTGTTAGGTATCGTTAACTGATTCTAATAATGCCTACAAAGCCGGCCTAAACTTAAAAAAAGTCCCCCTAAAAAAACTAATATTATTTTGAAAAAACGAGGTAACCTAATGCATGTACGGTAGGCAACACGTTAGGCAGACATGCGCGGGTTTAGGGGGGCAGGGCAGGCGGCACGTGGTCGCATCGCTATTCGCTCCGTCACAAATGGGGTTGTCACATTTTTTAAAATTACCAAATTTTGGGAAAGTTGGAATTAATTCGCGGAAAAAAAGATTATTTCAAAATTCATTAGTATTGTTACTAAGATGATTAGGCAAAATTTCATATTTTATTTGGTCATGTGTATACCGAACATTTATTATCCTTTTGGGTCGGACGGGGTTTTCTTTACATATTGTATAATTGTAAAGTATATACTACTAGCTTTCCGCCCGCGGCTTCGCCCGCGTGGAGTTCGGTTATATCGCGCTTTTTAGATTTCCCTCGGGAACATCAAATTTTTCCGGGATAAAAGGTAGCCTATGTTGTTTCTCAGGGTCTAAAGATTGTCCGTGCCAAATTTCATCAAAATCGGTTGAGAGGATTAAGCGGGAAAGCGTAACAGACAGACAGACAGACAGACAGACAGACAGACAGATAGACAGACAGACAGACAGAGTTACTTTCGCATTTATAATATTAGTATGGATAAGCTTTTAGTATCACAATGATCATTACTAAAACCTGCAATTATTAACTTCTTTTTGCGAAATTTCACATTCGTGTACATCTTCAAACTAGTTTTTTTCTTTTTTTTTTTTAAATAATGTCTAGTAGTACCTAGTAGCCATTGAATAGATGAAGCTGTCTTTATAAGACAATTGAATTTCCACGGCGTATAAACACTTTACTTTTGTGATCTTCTTGTAGGAATCACAATAAATACCTTTTCTTTCTTTCAAAATTAGTCAAGATTACTCCTTTTTTGTGAAGAATCATGTCGGAACACTGTGATGCTTCCGCTACACCTTGTGTTGTTACGCGTAAGTTACCACGTTTAATAAGACATTTCGCAGGTGTGCCCTTTGTAGCAATATCTTTGCGAGCTGAGCCACATGCATGTACCTAAACACTGGTTTAACGAGCTATATTTCCACGCCGTAGCTAAGGTTCGTTTATAATATTAGTATGTTATACTCTGGTGGTGAGAGTAACGGTGACCTAGTGGTATAAAGTCCGGGACTTACAAGTTCTAGGCCGTAGGTTTGAACCCCATCAGGCGCTTTACTTTGTGTAAATTATTTCATTACCACTGCTTTCAAATGCAATGCAAATGCTCTGCAATGTCATTCTATCACCAATTACGAGACGACTGACATATAATTGATCGATCATTATGAATTTAGCAGATTACAAACTTTGAAGCCCAATGACAGTGAAATGACAATGGAGTCGAATTAGAGTGACAAATTTATGAAAATAACAGACTGGGGCGCCGGTTCCTTATCCTATTCCACCGTAGGCCAAAATGATTCATCGCCACGGAACCCTAATCCGGAATAAAATCTATTTTTTACAAGATTACATAGGACGCGATAGCTTTACAAACGGCTGGATTCAGTACAAAAAGATATGTAATGCTATTTATCTTTTGTTAAGGTAATAAGGCTTTCTTTTATTGTAGGCATTTTTTCTGTTCTTTTGTAGGTAAATGGAATAGGTAGAAAAGATTTGTATCTTTTATGACTGTACTTTTTCGTATTACCTACTTTGTTTGTGGTCGGTTCCTATCGCTCTAGTAGCGGTAAAAGAAATGATTTAGTTTGCACTAACTCTCAGTCGAAACGTGCTTTAACTTACTAACAGATTTTATTTATTTAGAGGACCTTATCGATACTAATATTATAAATGCGAAAGTGTCTCTGTCTGTCTGTCTGTCCGGCTTTCACGCCAAAACTACTGAACCGATTGTAATGAAATTTGGTACACAGATAGTCTAGAGCCTGAGAAAGGACAAAGGCTATATAATATTCCGTTAAGACCAATAGGAGCAGAGCAGTAACAAAAAATGTTGCGAAAACGGGAGCGAACGCGGACGTAATATTGCTACTGCTCCCATTATTTTAACAGGCGCTTATTTTATATTAACGGGGAACCACCGCGCGCTGTAAACTGAAGTCCACGCGGACGGAGTCGCGGGCAACAGCTAGTATAATATAAATTTAATAAACTGCTAAAGATATACAGTGTAAGCTTATATAAAAGTAGCGTAATGCTAATTGAATATCTACAGATACTCGGTTGAGTGAGAAAAATTATAAAATGATTTTTTTTTATCCCGACTGATGGTATGCAGTGATGCAATCGTTGATGGTAAAGCGCACTAGTTTATTAAGAGCCTATTTACTCTAGCCTTGAAGATACTAAAATTGTAGTCCGACGGAAACACCGCCGCTGGCAAATTGTTCCAGTCATGTTAGTAATGTAATGATATTAATGTGTTTATGATAAAATTATAGAAGTAAACTAATTAGCTTATAAGGAACAGATAGTAAAGTTCACTCATCCTCCATAGAAAATGGAGGATCCTCCGACCACACGCGTGTTGTGTCTGGCGGGCACTTGCCCAACGGTTGATGTTGGGAGGTTGTATGTATGCTAATTGCACGGTAAACTCTACTTGCGAGATGTAGAATTCATGTGACCCGTTGTTTATTTTGTGGCATTTGTAGGTGCCGCTACATTTATATACCTAGTAAATAAGTAGTGGTCAGGTGTAGGACATCTTGTCCTTGTGTAGACATTTTTTACGTAAATAAACGTATTTTTAGTCGCCATACTTTTAATCATGTCTAAACTGTCTATCAAATCATCAACTCAGCGTATAATCCCGGTTGCATCCGCGGCTTTCGCGTTGGATCTCAAGGTCCGCTTTACCGCTTTACCAGTCTAACTGCTGATTTTAGCTAAACTTCGATATTTTCCGTGAAGCGACTGCCGTCTGACCTCCACAGCCCGAAGGTGATATCGAAGCATTGCAGTTAGATCAATTGTTGGACTTTTGAGGGCTCTAACAACCCGTAACGACTGCCACTACCTAGATGTTTGTATGGCAAGCGGGACCAACGGCTTAACGTGCATTCCGAGGTACGACCAGACCACTACAAATATTCATATTCATGCATAGAAATATATTCACTGCGCGGCCGCTACGCCACGGAGGCTGTCAACTGTATTGTCATAAACTGTAAACTGTCTATGAAGTATCTTAATTTGACAGTACTAAACTAAAGTGTTATCATGTATCCTTTTCTTAATAAAACGGCAAGAAAAGGTGTACTAAACTTAAAAATAATTTAGTTTTTGAATAAGAAAATTGGCACCATTAAATTTATCCAAGGTGGGCATAATAATAAGATAAGATCACCCTTAAACGTTTTGCTCGTAAACTCACCCTTAACGTAAGTAAGGCCTTTAAATGATAAATATTATCTTTTAGGTACCCACTTAGATATTACCCGGTTCCGATAAAAGATTGGCTGTTACAAACAGCTCTTATTTTGAAGAACCCTGTTGAGTAGACCTCTTGATCGTTATAACAAGCTTATAATGTTGATACTTCAGGGATACTGGATTACAAGTCTCTGCTTTCATGGAGAGGAGGCTTCCATGAGGCTTGGAGGGTCCCGGTTGCCCTACGAATATCTAGTGGCAGTCGTTACGGGTTGTTGGAGCCCTCAAAAGTCCTACAATTGGTCTAATTGCAATGCTTCGATGTCGCCTTCGGGTTGTAGAGGTCAGACGGCAGTCGCTTCATGGAAAATGTCGAAGTTTAGCCATATCAGCAGTTGGACTGGTAAAGCGAACCCCAGACTCCAAAGCTGAAAAGGCTTCGGATGGGACTGGGATTAACACTGGGATGATGATGACACTAGCAGTCATGGTAGCCTAGTGGTTAAAACACCAGCCTCTCAAGTATGAGTGTGCGGGTTCGATTCCAGTTCAGACAAGTACCAATGTAACTTTTCTTACAATGTAACTTCTCTTAAGTTATATATACTTTCTAAGTATATTTTGGACACCAATGACTGATTAAAAGGTGAAGAAAAACATCTTGAGAAAACCTGGACTAGGTTTGAAATCGCCAACCCACATTGAGCAAGCGTAGTGATTATGCTCAATCCTTCTCCGTATGAGAGGAGACCTGTGCCGAGCAGTGGGACGATAAAAAGTTGATGATGATGACGACACTATCAGTAGCAATGGGTTTTATTTTGACAGTTCAGCAACGTTCATTACGTTATTAACATTTTAAAGCAGATACAGCAATTTATTAACATCACCATCATCAACCTTTTTTATCGTCCCACTGCCGGGCACAGGCCTCCTCTCATTTATTTATTAAATTAAGGTTTACCAACAGTTGCTACAGATATTTCACATATTAAAAATACAAGACTTTGTCTGGTTGGTGGTAACTTCTGCTGGCAGCCGAGTTATGGCCCACCACCGAGAAAAGTCTCTTTGAATCCATCAAACGTCTACATACTTACACGCCGTTACAAATATTTCTTCCATTCCAACATTTCAACTTGATACAAAATTCTACTTTCCTACTTCTTCGACTGCAGAACACGGACACTTTATGTCATAACCGAGTTTTTCAAGATGGCTGCTATCAGGAAATAGAAACGTCAAATGGTCGCTTCGCCGGCGAGGCGGAATCGTTTTTAATTATGTCCATTCAATGTTCATCTATAATGGTGCCAAGTGTCGTACTTTGTACCTGTTTAAAATGTTTCGACGATTTAAAATAATGACAAGCGAATGTTTTCATATAGAAACTTTTATTAAGTACCTATGTGGAATTAATACAAAATGGATTCTACACAATTCGAAGGCGCGTAAATTCGAACGATTTCAAATTTGGAAATACTTTCTGGTTTCGAAGATAATGTTTATTTAGTTTTAAAACGTTTTTATTGTCTATGGGTGATGGTCGTGCTTGTCGAATTTTTTTTTACCAAAATGTTACACATTAGATATAATTAGGCAAAGAGCCAAGAAACCATGATGGATGGTCTGAATAATGATCTGGTTAAGAAGGGGGTGACTAAGGAGTTAATAGAAAACTACGAAAAATTCAAATTATACTGCGTAAGTTTTATTAATTAATTATCATTGTACGCAATTCGACTGTCCCTAAGTATAGTATCGAAATGGAAAACTGGCACTTTACAGGAGAGCACTTTGAAGTTTATTTTACGTATAAAATTTGCATCTATTGAGCTAACTGCAGTTAATTTCACAAATACACTAAAAATGTTGTAATTAACAAATACATAAGACCTATACATTGAATTCATTGATAGTTTCTGTGAAAAGCTAGTTTCGATACTTTATTACGGTCATCAAATAATAAGAAAAATCGAAACTGCCCTTTTCGATACTGCACTATGGAACAGTTTTTGAAAAGTTTGTCGAAAGTGGCTCTTTCAATATGTTACGTCGGGCTTAGTAAACCTAAAAATATTGAAAGTGTCACATTCGATCAAGTACATGGGATTAATTTTTAGGTTTCGGTATTATACCTATAAATAACGAAGGAATGAACTGGTAGCAAACAAAATAAAAATGAGTTTTTATTACGAAAGTTTCATTATATCAAAAATTACAATCACAGACCAAGATCTATTTGGCATAATGAGATCAAAATATACTTAAATTAGGTAATTCGTTATGTCATTGTTGTCAATGACGACAAAACATTTTAATTATTTCCACTTAGAATAAATAAGAGTTTGGTAATACAAACGAGTACTGTTTTACAATATTATCCTATATTGTAAAACAGTACTACTAGCCAGCTAAATGTCATATTCAAAGAAATAATATTGTTTTATGAAATAAAACAACATGGTTTATGTTGTTTTATTTCATGTATGTATGTATGTTACAAAAATAAAAATATAATAAAAAGTAAATAATATAATGTAATTAACTTAATGAAATTCTTCAATGAAAACCAAATTATATACGAGTAAATACCCATAATTATTTGATTTTAATCATCGGAGTCTTCAGGTGAGTCCGAAATATAGGTATTTTACACTTTGAAAATATTATTATTATTCTTTGGGTATGGCTGCTGTTTTACATAAAGAATCAAATCCTTATATTAAGCTTCAGGTAATGGCAGTTGTCAACAACTGCCATTACCTGAAGCTCATACTCAAGTATACGACTTTTTAAGTTCAACATCTTCTTTCCTTCTTCCACGAATTCTCATTTCTATTTTGGTGTTTTAAGATGAGCTGTTATTTTTCAGGTTGTATTCAAACTTTAAACAATTTGGATCTTCTTTACACACACTGACTTCCTTAATATTATTCCATTTCATATGTTTATATCTTTTTTCCATTTCTGATCATCCAATAAGCCTTTAAATTCAAAAAAGTCCTCTTGAATCATTTGTACTACATTGTATGGGATTCCGTTAGTTTTACACCAACACACACCATTGATCAGGAGTATATATATATATATATATATATATACTCCTGATCATATAGGATATATAATAAGAACGTGTACGCTATCGCCTTCGTTCTCTGTATGTCCTGGTTCCACAAAGCGAAGTGTGATATTTATTTTATATTTTTTGGCTAGGTACATGTAAAGGGAATACACTAATTGATTGCGATTTTAGCCCAGGCAATTATCAGACCAAAAGAAAAATCATTAGCACCTTCTTCTACTTTTCTTTTAACAAATTGAAGTAAGCTACTACTTAGTTCATTCGACCCTCTCTTTCCTGTACACTCTGTCCACAAAAACAAATTAAATGTAGCACATACTATTTTCGATAAATTTTGTGACAGGTTATTATCTTTATTTTTAAAATCTCTAGCAATTTATTTACTCTCCATATAATGTGTAAATTATGAGCGTTAATATGTTCATCAGTTGGAGATTTTTCATTGGAAAAATTGTAACTGTAACTTGTCGCATAAATTCTTTTTGGGCACGAAGAATGCTATATTCATGTTTTCATTAATAATATCGGTATACTGGCGTAAAGTTTGGGCGGCATTATTATAAAGATGAAAGTTTTCCCACACCAGATACATCGACAAATTATTACGAGTTTACTTGCCTGACCTGGAATCGAACCCGCACACTCATATTTGAGGGGCTGGTGTTTTAACCACTAGGCCACCACGACTTGTCCTGTGACTTTAAAGAGACGGCTGCGCTTGAGGTCCCGGGTTCGATCTCCGGGTCAGGCCAAAATTTCTTCCTGAGTTTTTCAGTTAAGAATTTCTCGGTGACAGCCAGAAGTCTGGAAGTTGGCGGTCTTGTACCCCCGTGCTTCGGAAAGCAGTTAACCTGTTCCCACTTTGGTCATGTCCCGTCGAAATACAAGGGTAGAGGAATAAAAAGTGCACTTTTATCCGCGAACACACTTGTGCACTATAATAATAATAATATGTCCTTCATCGATGGCTGATCATTGAGATTAGCCGCCATAGCCAAATATCGGTAAGGAGTATATGAACCTATAAACTCACATAATAAGTATACTTTACTATTGTAAATATATATTTATTATAATACATAGTTAACATCTTCACCAGTGCGAACAGACATGTAGACATGCACACAAATGCAAAGCACTAATCGGGGTTGAAACAGTAACATTTGAGCAAGAGCGTCCACTACCAAAAAACCAATATCATCATAAAATGATAAAAGTAAAACTATTTAACATATTTAAATAAGCAAGACCACTAAAATTAATTTTTACTAGAATTTAATAAATAACAAGTATCGAAATATACAAATTATTCCAATTGAAACTATCATCATCATCATCATCATCGACCTTTAGTCGTCCCACTGCTGGGCACAGGTCTCTTCTCATACAGAGAAGGATTGAGCGTAATCACCACGCTTGCTCAATGCGGGTTGGCGATTTCAGACTTAAAGTCCAGGTTTCCTCAAGATGTTTTCCTTCACCTTCAGTCATTGGTGTCCAAGATATACTTAGAAAATATATTATTACAATTGAAACTATCGTAAGTGGTATATTCGATAACATCATTAAATCATGTACCCGTGTGTAATAACGAATGTGGCAGATTCGATAATGCAAATTAAAATAACATCATCGAATAATATCGAATCAGTCACTTTCGATACCTCAATGAAAAAAATGAACGATGTACAAAATCGAATCTGGAACTTTTGATAGAATACATCGAGTAGTGATAAGTTAGTTCAAAATTCAGTTACTTAGAGATTTTTTTAATGTTAATTAAATAAATAATCACATAAATTAAAACGAAGGGCGGGCAAGGGTCGCGGTGTACAGTAACGAAATGGGTAGTTTCGTCCTACTCTCACGCTTCTTGCCTCCGCGTACAGTATCGATAGTGAACATTCGATCATTTAGGCTGGATCATTTGTCAAGTATCGATATTATACCAGTACAAAATATGGATAAAAGCCATATTATAGTTTAATTTCTTTTAGAGTGTAAAAATATACTAAAAGAGGGAGGTTTTGCAGCAATAAAAAAAAACCTGAAATTTCAGTTTCGATACTGTACTTAGGGGCAGTCGAATTGCGTGACAGCCTCCGTGGCGTAGCGGTAGCGGACGCGGCCGCTGCGCAAGGTGGCGCGGGTTCGATCCCCGCACAGTGCAAGAATTTGTATGCATGAATATGAATATTTGCACTGGTCTGGTCGTGCCTCGGAAAGCACGTTAAGCCGTTGGTCCCGGTTGCCATACGAACATCTAGTGGCAGTCGTTACGGGTTGTTGGAGCCCTCAAAAATCCAACAATTGGTCTAACTGCAATGCTTCGATGTCGCTTTCGGGTTGTGGAGGTCAGACGGCAGTCGCTTAACGGAAAATGTCGAAGTTTAGCCATATCAGCAGTTGGACTGGTAAAGCGGACCCCAGACTCCAAAACTGAAAAGGCTTCGGATGCGACTGGGATTAACGCTGGGATGATGATGATGATTGTACGCAATTGCGTACGGCCCCGCGTGGTAGATTAAAGCTCACTCCCTCTTATCGAGAGAGCCTGTGTCCTAACAATGGGAACAATATAGGCTGAACATGTACGTTATGTACAGCAATCAGAACTAAAAACTTCGGTTTTAATGAAGTCAGATCCATAGGCTAGAGGGAAATCATCTCATCTACTTTCTTCCAACTCCGAGCTCCGTTGAGATTGGCTTCCAGTCTAATCAGTTTTAGCATAATACCAGTATTTATTATTATATAATTATATTTATTATGGCACTCCAACGATTAATTCACATAAACTTAAATAGAAATTACGACTCCTCCTACGGCAAGTATCCGTCTGTACGTTGTTAACACTACTACGATCCGGACGAAGCGTTTCGCCTCGACTTTTATACCGCGTACATTGAGTGACTGGAACAATTTGCCAATGGTGGTACTTCCGTTTGACTACAATTTTAGTGTCTTCAAGGCTATTTATTTATAAAAACTCTTACCTCCAACTACCCTTACAGATCTGCGCTCCAATACGATAGCGGGGTTTTTTTTTTTTGTTGGGATGTGCAATCATCAAATGACTTCTCCCGCTCTGGGCGGAGCGGAAGGGCGTGTCAGACTTTTACTGACTAAAACCCACCCGTGTTTCTTCACTTGCCTGTGGGACGGCCAAGGCCAGGGTTTCTTGTTTAACCAACCCGCAACCCTGACCCAGGAGGCATCGGTCTTCGTGGACCCCGTCACGATGTGCTGACATCTCTTTGAGGCGCGCGTCAAACACGACGCGCCGTCGACTCGGGCCTGGTCCTTACCGGGGGCAAGCTACGATAGCGGGGCCTTACATACTAATCCTTAATCTAAATCTATACTAATTCTAATACTAATTACTAATTTACTAATTACTAATTTACTAATTACTAATTTACTAATACCTATATAAAGCTGAAGAGTTTGTTTGTTTGTTTGTGCGCGCTAATCTCAGGAACTACTGGTCCGATTTGAAAAATTCTTTTTGCGTTGGATAGCCCATTAATCCAGGAAGGCTTTAGGCTATATAACATCACGCTGCGACTAATAGGAGCGGAGCATAATTAATTCCACGCGAACGAAGTCGCTGGCGGCTGCTAGTCTTATATAAAATTCTACACTTTAACTAAATACTAGAGTGAATAGGGTCTGAATAAACTTAAAGATTGCATCACTGCTTACCATCAGGTGAGAATGCGGTCAAGAACTAGTTTATAACTATAAAAAAGACTGATTGTCAGGTTTTAGGACCAACGGCTTAAAGCACCTTCCAGGGCGCGAAGCAGTGGTCTCAAACATCAAAAAGCGGGATCGGTAGAATTGCCAGTAAAAATCGGTATATTAGTACCTATTGGTAATAAAAATCGGTATTTCTTAAAAACTAAAAAAAAGCTCGATATATGAAAATTAATGAAAATAAAAACTTTTTTACAAAAAAATAACCGACTTCCAAAAACCACTACAAAGTGAAAAATAACTAATTTCGGAAGTCGGTGTCTTTGGTTTTGTATATTTTGTTTGTTTTGTTTTTTGACACCGACTTCCGAAATTAGTTATTTTTCACTTTGTAGTGGTTTTTGGAAGTCGGTTATTTTTTTGTAAAAAAGTTTTTATTTTACTCTTTTTCGTTGTTAAAAGTACTATGTATTCAGTCGCATCCGGTCAAACTGGAAGCTGACGCAAATATAGTTGGGAAACGACGTAATTTTGTTTACTTTAATTTTTACCCGTAAGTATTCCCCCAACTGCCTATGATCTTCATTATAAAATTTACTGCAGACCATTATTTTAACCCAATGGGTGCTAAGGTCTCATCAATATACCTAAGTGAATGAAGTCCAACCACAAAGTAGCTACTGTAAACCGTTGAGGAGTTCCCGGAACTGGCCTTTGTCTTCATCATCAGAGCTCTTATGACAATCACAACCCATCTAGGTGTAAAGTTCTTATCAATACAAATTAATCGAGCCCAAACACAACGTAGCTGCTGTGAATTGTTGAGGAGTTCCTTCGACTGTCTCCCGGCTCCATCATCAGATCTACTCCAGACCTTTATTAAATTGTAGTGCTTAAAAATACTTAATGAAAATGCTAAGAAATGCACTAGTCGCCCATGCAATTTTTGAAAGTTCCCCTTGTTTTCTCTGGTCTTCCACCATGAAACCCTGATGTCCTTATCATGGGACCACCTTGGGAACGTCTTCTTTCCAACAGAAAAAGAATGATCAAAATCGGTTTATAAACGACGAAGTTATGCGCGAACAAACATAAAAAAAAAGCATATATACGGTCGAATTCACCTCCTCCTTTTTGAAGTCGGTTAAAAAACCAAATAGGACATTAGGGTGTTCCAGTGGTGTCGAACGTCAAAAAGCGAGAGAGCGAGGTCGGTAGAGTAAAAATCGGTAGATTACTACCTAAACTCGGTATTTAGAGCCCATATCGGTACAAATACCGAAAAATCGTAAAAGCACTTTACAGGGCGCGGAAGCGTTTACTTATGTAAAAAGGTCACCCATCCTCGAGCCGCGGCAAGCAGCTTAAGCTTCTCGATCATCCCGTAACTAAATTAACTATAAACCTCTCTATGTTCGAATGATGTATGACATCAAAAGGAAATCCTATTGACGCAAAATAAACCTATTTCTTTCTTTCAATAAAAACACGGATGATCACAAATAGGGTCATTACTGGATTGTCGCGTTGAGCCGAATTTACTGAATTGTGCATTCAGTAAATTCGTCTCGTTTGGATCAAATTGTACTAATTACGTTTATTATACGCCATTCTCCCCCGCTATGAGGCATATAAGTACCTATAAATTATTATTTGTATTCATCATTACATTACAACAGTCGACATCACATCAAGCTACTACAATCTGTCAGATTTCTTTATTAGATTCTCAACTTTATCTCTAAAGCATTGTGGAGGTCAGTGGCGTAGCTAGGTGACTAAGGACCCTGGGGCAAATTAAAAAATGGGGCCCCACTGCTATCAATGTAAACTGATTAGGTTTTATGAAATATAAATATGAAATATACAAATACTGTAAAAATATTTGTGCACTGCAGGGCAGCTAATAAAAATATTGAACAGTAACAAGCAACAATATATTATAACACAATCCATACTTTGTGTAGGTTGTAGGTCTAATAAAACGAAATAGAGAAGTATCAAAGATCGATTACATAAATGTCGGGTCTACCAACTGACTAAATAACAATTATATTTACATTTTTATCCTAGCTTTAGTTTTCGTAAAAGTATCAATGAATTCATTTAATTCGATCGAGATTTCTGGTAAGAATGCGGGGGCCCCCAGAACTTGAGGGCCCTGGGGCACTGCCCCGCCTAGCCCCTAGGTAGCTACGCCACTAGTGGAGGTATGAGGAACAGAGAGTAAAGTTCATTCATCCTCCATAGAAAAGGGAGGATCCTCCGACCAGACGGGTGTTATGTCTGGCGGGCACTTGTCTAATGCTTGAAATTGGGAAGTTGTACGATATATATATGCTAGTTGCACGGTAAACTCTGATTGCGAGATGTAGAATTCGTGTGATGTCAGGATGACGCGTTGTTTGTTTTTGGCGTTTACAGATACCGCTACAGCATTAAGGTTCTAGGTTGATTAAGAATATTTGACAGTTTCGGGTTGGTTGACCGTACATATTGCTCACTCTTATTATTTGTATTCGCGCTTATTTGCATTATTTCTTGCTGGTCAGCAGGTCAGAATAGGCATTCCATTGCTGTTAGGAGCTTTTCTGATTATTTTCCAATAGGTACACCAGGACTCATTATTCATCAACAATCAGCTCTCAGACACAGCCCTTATTTTTTTTAACGTTACAGACTAGTGCCTGACCGCGATCTTACCTGATGGTAAGCAGTGATGCAATCGTTGATGGTAAAGCGCTGGTAAGTTTATTAAGCCTATTCACTCTAGCCTTAAAGGCTTCCGTGGCGTAGCGGTAGGGGTCGCAGCCGCTGCGCAAGGTGGCGCGGGTTCGATCCCCGCACAGTGCCTCGGAAAGCACGTTAAGCCGTTGGTCCCGGTTGCCCTACCAACATCTAGTGGCAGTCGTTACGGGTTGTTGGAGCCCTCAAAAGTCCTACAATTGGTCTAACTGCAATGCTTCGATGTCGCCTTCGGGTTGTGGAGGTCAGACGGCAGTCGCTTCATGGAAAATGTCGAAGTTTAGCCATATCAGCAGTTGGACTGGTAAGATGAACCCCAGACTCCAAAGCTGAAAAGGCTTCGGATGCGACTGGGATTAACGCTGGGATGATGATGATGATGATGACTCTAGCCTTAAAGGCACTGAGGTCCGTATTTCAGAAGAATACTCAAGGATTGATCTCTGTTTAAACATTACTTAAAACTAGTTTCAACCAATCAAAAGGCTTCAAACGAGACTTAAGTAAAGCTTGAGTTTTGAGTGACGTTCTGTAATACGGACCTAAAATTGTAATCAGACGGAAAGCCCGTCGCAGACAAATAGGTAACATAACAAGCTCATAAATTAACGATTTATCAAAGCTTTTTGAAATTTTGTATAATAAATTCCATACATAAGAATACTGGACACATGTCTCGGGTTTCGCATATAAAACAAAATGTGTACAAAATGTAAAGAAAACCCTGTCCGATCCATAAAGGTATTGTTAGGTATCGATAACTGATTCTACTAATGCCTACAAAGACGGGTTAAACTTAAAAAAATCCCCCTAAAAAAATAAATATTATTTCGCAAAAAGAGGTAACTTAAAACATGTGCGGTAGGCCATACAGGCGCGGGCGAATAGGGGCAGGGCACGCGGCACGCGGCCGCATCGCTAGTTGGAATTAATTCGCGGGAAAACAAGATTATTTCAAAATTCACTAGTATTGTTACTATGATGATTATGTAAAATTTCATATTTTATTTGGTCATGTGTTTACCTAACCTTTATTATCCTTACGGGTCGGACAGGGTTTTCTTAACATATTGTATACCGGAATTTATGTTTAAAACAGGTATTACTACCTATACACTAACAGGTATATATGTAGGTAAGTAGACACTTTAATTTCCCACTAGCCACCCACCCACTACTAGAAACTCAATACGACCCTTGACCACCACAAACATAAATTCAATAAAATACACATTTTCTATACTGGGAACCCATTTTCCTACTAACCTCTATCGACAAGCCGCACTATAAATTAATAGTGAGGTACCATCAATATATTTTGCTACCGATAGTCGATGCGGTGACCCGTAGAAAATGACGTTAGGTGGAAGCCAGTGTGTAGGGGTGACAGAATTTTATAAATTATCGATAAACTCACATTAGGGCGTGTTTTGTCAGTCGGTTGAAGACTTATTTCTTCTGTAATGTTGCTTTTTAGTTTTTGCGGCGTCTGATGGCGCCAGACATGGCGACAAATCTTAGATTATTTTATTCATCTAGATATGTAGCATGGATATTTTAAACGATTTTATTAGCAACTAGTTGCGCTTTGCGGTTTCACCCATGTATTTTTTTATATACCCGGCTCCTATTGGTGGCAGCGTAATGTTATATAGCCTAAAGCCTTCCTGGATTAATAGGCTATCCAAAGCAATTTTTTTTTTCAAATCGGCTCTTCAGCTTTACATTTATTAGTATAGTATACAACGTGTAACATAAAGGGTATATACATAACAAAGGCATGGCATCTTTATATGATATCAAACGACATTGGAAGGGTTTTTTAATTCTATCTATTTATGTTAGGAAGTTATGACGAAAAACACCGCCTGTGATAGGCTACTATCATACTAGTTGCACAGAGATATTGAAGACATTTATCGGATTTTGGCAAGTAACGTGACAGGTAACGAGTAGTTATTAACTTGTGTAGTGTGCTGCCACGTTTGTTATGATTTTATTTTAAGAAACACACGAAGCCGAAAATTTGGAACCAATTTTTTGAGTATTTTATTTTGAGTTGAAACCCTTCCGATATCTTTTGATATCATCTAAAGATGCCATGCGCTTGGTATGTATATACCCTTTTTAACCGACTTCAAAAAGGAGGAGGTTACTCAATTCGACCGTATATATCCTTTTTTTTTTTCTATGTTTGTTCGCGCATAACTTCGTCGTTTATGAACCGATTTTGATAATTCTTTTTCTGTTGGAAAGAAGACGTTCCCAAGGTGGTCCCATGATAATGATGTCAGGGTTTGATGGTGGAAGACCAGAGAAAACAAGGGAAAATTTCAAAAATTGCAGGGGGGACTAGTGCATTTCTTAGCATTTTCATTAAGTATTTTAAAGCACTACAATTTAATAAAGGTCTGGAGTAGATCTGATGATGGAGCCGGGAGACAGTTGAAAGGAACTCCTCAACAACCGACTTCAAAAAGGAGGAGGTTACTCAATTCGACCGTATATATGCTTTTTTTTTATGTTTGTTCGCGCATAACTTCGTCGTTTATGAACCGATTTTGATAATTCTTTTTCTGTTGAAAAGAAGACCTTCCCAAGGTGGTCCCATGATAAGGATGTCAGGGTTTGATGGTGGAAGACCAGAGAAAACACGGGAAACTTTCAAAAATTGCAGGGGGGACTAGTGCATTTCTTAGCATTTTCATTAAGTATTATAAAGCACTACAATTTAATAAAGGTCTGGAGTAGATCTGATGATGGAGCCGGGAGACAGTCGAAAGGAACTCCTCAACAATTCACAGCAGCTACCTTGTGTTTGGGCTCGATTAATTTGTATTGATAAGAACTTTACACCTAGATGAGTTGTGACTGTCATAAGAGCTCTGATGATGAAGACAAAGGCCAGTTCCGGGGACTCCTCAACGGTTTACAGTAGCTACTTTGTGGTTGGACTTCATTCATTTATATTGATGATACCTTTGCACCCATTTTGTTAAAATAATGGTCTGCAGTAAATTTAATGATGAAGACCATAGGCAGTTGAGGGAATACTTACGGGTAAAAATTAAAGTAAACGATATGACGTTGTTTCTTAACTATATTTGCTTCAGCTTCCAGTCGGACCGGATGCAACTGAATACATAGTACTTTTAACAACTAAACAGTGTAAAATAAAAACTTTTTTACAAAAAAACAACCGACTTCTAAAAACCACTACAAAGTGAAAAATAACTAATTTCGGAAGTCGGTGTCAAAAAACGAATATTCAAAACCAAAGACACCGACTTCCGAAATTAGTTATTTTTCACTTTGTAGTGGTTTTTGAAAGTCGGTTGTTTTTTTGTAAAAAAGTTTTTTTGTTACACGTTGTAGATTTGAATTTTTTGCGGTTCCATATTTTTTTAAAGTGAAAATTTCTTTATCGGCTATGCACTTTTTAGAATGGTTAAAAAATGCTAAACTCACGTCAGGACACTTGATGCTCGCGTAGTAGCTTGCGCAAACGATGGATTTTTGTCCGCGGATTTTTTTTCCGCTAAAATAGATCGCTCACAACTCGTATCGAGTAACGTAGATGAGGGATTAAAAGTGCCGCGTATAAAAAATCCCCCGAATAACCGAGGATATGCAGAGAGTGGACTGGACAAAGGTACCGGGGAGGCCCCGAATAAAATAGAACTCGTGTGACTCGGCGAAGCAACGCAAATGGCGGACTTTAAGTCCGCGTTGTGTGCTCGATAGTAATGTTCGTATGCTCGATAAATGACCCCTCACTGATTTCGCGGTAAATCCGCGGTGTACTTTTTATTCGCGGAGCGTACTTTTTTCTCCGCCGCGGAGAAAACTCCGCCGTCTGCGCAGGCCCTAAGAGAGGAAGTTATGTATGTCCCCCTCTCTTTCTGCCGCGCTGCAAAGATGTTTGCCAGCGCAATCGCGCTCAATTCGTGTTCCGGCATGATGTTTGTTGAAGCCGTACGGAGGACGGTTCTGAGCAGTTGTGTTGCGATGTGTGCCGGGTACGATGCGCCAAATGTTGTTGTGTCGGGAGTTTAGTCGTGGAGAGTCTTCAGATCAATCTCCCTCTAGCGCAGCATCGTTTGGTCGTGTTGGTTGTAACATTGCATCACCTCGCTCAACTGCCGTTATCCTTCCTATTCCTAAGTTTTCTAGTTTTTTTTTAAGTTAGGTCGTGAAGAGTCGCCAGATCAATCTCACTCTGGCGCAGCATTGTTGGGTTTAACATTGCATCACCCCGGTGAACTGCCGTCTTCCATTCTATTCGCTCAGTTTTTTTCTCACTACTAACTAACGCGCTTTACTATCAACGATTGCATCACTGCTTATCATCAGGCGGAATTGCGGTCAAACACAGGTTTGTAATTTAAAAAAAAATGTGTCATAGCTTGAAGACACTTACATAAATTGTAATCAGACGGAAAGACCGCCGCAGGCTAACAAGAGTAATACAATCGGGGCATATGATCCTTGAAATTACATGATAATACTACAGATTAAGAATCTAGATCGCTTTTAGTCCCTTTGAGACTTACCCTACCCATTATACCCTAAGTATAAGTACTTAAGTTGAGAAAATTTATGGAATGAAAAAAGGTAGCGACTTTTTTTCTTGTTGCCTAATCTTAAGCGCTCTACACACCAAACCCCGGCAGCATATGTCGGCAACAATTTGCCGGCGGGCTAGGTTGGCGGCTTCAGTCATTGCAAGTCGTAAAACTTTGACATCATAAACTTATTTGGCTGTTAAAATACTATCACGTCACTTCAGCTGAAATGTCGCCGGGCAACAGTACTTGCGTACGCTAGCCGCCGGCAAGCCGCCGACATGTCGGCGAGCAACACGCGCAGGCGTAGGTTGCCGTCATGCTTCTTTCAACATGCGTCGGCGGGCTGTGCCGCCGGGCGGCTTTGGTGTGTAGAGCCTTATAAACTAGTGCTTGACTGCGATCCCGCCTGATGGTAAGCAGTGATGCAATCATTGATGGTAGAGCGCACTAGTTTATTAAGTGAATAACTTAAAAAACTTAGGAATAGGAAGGATGACGGCAGTGGAGCGAGGTGATGCAATGTTAAACCCAAGACCAACACGACCAACGATGCTGTGCTAGAGGGAGATTGATCTGGAGACTCCACGACCAAACTACCGACACAACAATATTTGGCGCATCGTACCCGCCACACATCGCAACACAACTGCTCAGACCCGTCCTCCGTACGGCTTCACCAGACATCAACGAGGTACGATGCGCCTAATGTTGTTGTGTCGGGAGGTTAGTCGTGGAGGGTCTCCAGAATAATCACCCTCTGGCGCAGCATCGATGATCGTGTTGTTGGGTTTAACATTGCATCACCTCGCTCAACTGCCGTCTTCCCTTCTATTCACTAAGTTTTTTTAATTGAATAGGCTTAATAAACTAGCGCGCTTATCATCCGGCGGGATTGCGGCCAAGCACTTGTTTATAATTATTAAAAAAAAAACCTATTGTCAAGTCCCCATGGGTGAAACCGCGGGCAATGCTAGTTTTACATAATTCCTTGGATAATATCCTCGATGAATACTTATAACAAAAAAAAAAACTTTATATTCCAAATTCAAAAACAGAAAAAATGATGGAGAAAATGTATCTTCAACAAAGTCCTGAATAATGGCCGCCATTAAATATGAAATAATGAAGCTCTATTCTTCAGAAAAAACCAATGGCCTAAAACATCGGAGATTATCTTGGAAAAATTAGTCATCAATCATGTTTTTTAATACTTTTACAAGATTCCTAATACTCTTAAGGCAACCGCTGAATAAAAATAAAAAGTCTTATAAAATATCTTCTCTAATATTGCCATATCCAGCAGGGTAGGGTAACAAACGTTAAATTTTGAATTTAGTTACTGGTTAATGGGATGACCTTGTTGACATCCTACTGCAGATTCCAAAACATTGTCTTTATATAATAATTTGGAAGGGTGGTGTGCCATTTTTTCCGCGAATTAATTCCAACTTCCCCAAAATTTGGTATTTAAAAAAAGTGACAAAACTGTTTTTGACGGTATTATTATGAACGTATAGTGATGAGTCCGCATGCTGGGTGCCTTGCCCCCTTCACCCGCGCATATATTGCCCACCGCACATGTATTAAGTTACCTGTTTTTGCGAAATAAAATTTAATTATTTAGGGGATTTAAAAAAAAAATAGCCTTGCTTTATAGGCATTAGTAGAATCCGTTATCACGATACCTCAATACCTTCACGGATCGGAGAGGGTTTTCTTTAATTTGTAATTTGTATATTTACAGATCCATTTCATTATTTTTATAACTCCTTTACTGCTTAGTTTTAACAACTGAACTAGTTTTTTTTTTTATAACTATAAACTAGCGCTTGACTGCAATCCCACCTGATGGTAAGCAGTAATGCAATCGTTGATGGTAAAGCACGCTCGTTTATTAAGCCCATTCACTTAAAAAATCTTAGTGAATAGGAAGGAAGACGGCATTTGAGCGAGGTGGTGCAATGTTAAACCACACGACCAACGATACTGCGCCAGAGGGAGATTGATGTGGAGACTTTCCACGACCAAACTTCCAACACAACAACATTTGACGCATCGTTCCCGGCACACATCGCCACACAACTGCTCAGACTCGTCCTCCGTACGGCTTCACCAGACATCATGCCGGAACACGACTAAACGTGCCATTTATGCTTTTTAACTTACCGAAATCGCTACTTACTGCCGCTTTAAATCAGTGCCTTATTATATTGAATGTGTAGGCAAATCCACACGCCGCAGGATTATAACTGTAGACACAATAGTAAGCTTGAAAAACGCAGTCTCGCTTACTATATCGAGCCCATCTGTCGCCAGCAAGTTATTCTCTGCACACTTGGCGAATCAGAGCTAGACTGAAAAAAGTGTAACAGAAAAAGCGACCCAAGCGGACCTCGTTCCAACCGAGTGATTTTCTTGAGTTGGGTAGATTTATGTTTAATTCGTTTTGGGCAGATAAAACGGCTATAATTTCTAGTAGTTTCTGAAAATATAGTTTAAAAAACTAAAAAAAACATGCTTTTAAAAAATATCAAACTAAAAAGTTAAAAATAATTTTTAAAAAAGCGTCGGGCGCTTTGTGCTATAATTTTTGTGTATTGAGCGCCTCACGCTTTAAAAAAAAATATTTTTAACTCTTTAGTTCGATATTCTTTAAAACAAAAAAAAAAACTAACGAACGTATTGAAAACGGTGGGACATTTTACAGTAATGAATTGCTCACTTGTAGTCCAAAGAGTTAGAGATGGACAAACAAACAAACAAGCAAGCAAGCAAAGATACAAGCTAATAAAAAGCATTTAAAAACGCAGACTGGCTTTGTATATCGAGCCCATCTGTCGCCAGCAATTTATTCTCTGCACACTTGGCTAATCAGAGCTAGACTGAAAAAAGTGTAACAGAAACATATACTTTAAAAAACTAAAAAAACATGCTTTTAAAAAATATCAAACTAAAAAGTTGAAAATAATTTTTAAAAAAGCGTGAGGCGCTTTGTGTTATAATTTGTGTATATTAAACACCTCACGCTTTTTTAAAAAAATATTTTAACTTTTTAGTTTGATATTTTTAAAATCATGTTTTTTTTTTAGTTTCTTAAACTATATTTATTTGCAACTTTTTAGTTTGATATTCTTTTAAAAAAAAAAACTAACGTTTGAACGTATTGAAAACCGTGGGACATTTTACAGTAATGAGCCGCTCACTCGTAGTCCAAGGAGTTAGAGACGGACAAACAAGCAAGCAAACAAGCAAAGATACAAGTGAAGCTAATAAAAAAAATAAAAAGCATGTAAAAACGCAGACTGGCTGTGTACATCGAGCCCATCTATCATCATCATCACAGCGTTAATCCCAGTCGCATCCGAAGCCTTTTCAGCTTTGGAGTCTGTGGTCCGGCTTTACCAGTCCAACTGCTGATATGGCTAAACTTCGACATTTTCCGTGAAGCGACTGCCGTCTGACCTCCACAACCCAAAGGCGACGTCGAAGCATTGCAGTTAGACCAATTGTTGGACTTTAGAGAGCTCCAACAACCCGTAACGGCTGCCACTAGATGTTCGTATGGCAACCGGGACCAAAGGCTTAACGTGCTTTCCGAGGCATGACTAGACCAGTGCAAATATTCATATTCATGCATACAAATACTTGCACTGTGCGGGGATCGAACCCGCGCCACCTTGCGCAGCGGCCGCGTCCGCTACCGCTACGCCACAGAGGCTGTCGAGCCCATCTATCGTCAGCAAGTTATTCTCTGCACACTTGGCCAATCAGAGCTAGACTGAAAAAAGTGTAACGAAAAAAGTGTAACAGAAAAAGCGACCCGAGTGGACCTCGTTCCAACCAAGTGATTTTCTTGAGTTGGGTAGATTTATGTTTAATTCGTTTTGGGCAGTTAAAACGGCTATAATTTCTGGTAGTTTTTGAAAACGTCACTTTAACTGCGTAAACTGTTTTTAAGCCAATGTTATTATGGTGAAGAGTTTCTCATGAAATAAGCATTACCTCTGTACCTTCTGTCTGTTTTGTTTTATCTTGTCTGTTCATATATATTCATCATCATCATTATCTTATCCAAATGAAGTCCACTGCTGGACATAGGCCTCCTCCAAGGATTTGAAAAAAGAACAGTTGGACGTGGCCTGCATCCAGCGCTTCCCTCCGATTTTGGTCAGATCATCAGCCACCTAGTCGGTGGGCGACCGACGCTACGCTTGCCGGTACGTGGTCGCCATTCAAGAGCCTTTCTGCCCCATTGACCTTCGGCTCTACGAGCTATGTGCCCCGCCTACTGCCACTTCAGAGAGCTAATCCGCGGGGCTATGTCGGCGACTTTAGTTCTTGTACGGATCTCCTCATTCCTAATACGATCACGTAGAGAAACACCTAGCATAGCCCTCTCCGTAGCTCTCTGTGCGAACTTGAGCTTTCTTATGAGGCCCTTAGTGAGGGACCACGTTTCTGATCCATATGTCATCACCGATAACACACATTGGTTAACCTTCGTATACTCGCGCACTAAAACTTTACACATATACTCGCGCACGGTGTCTCAGACCGAAAGTTGATCTCGTCTGGATTTTTATAATCATAAAATTTTGAAATAGTATTGGGTTTTATTTTATACTAGAAGTCTTTATTGAATGAAACAACTGAAAAAATACTAGTTTTTTTAACTTTATTTGGTACAAACAATTTTTTTTTTTTTTAAACTTTTTTTCGTAAAACTTTACACATATACTCGCGCACGGTGTCTCAGACCGAAAGTTGATCTCGTCTGGATTTTTATAATCATAAAATTTTGAAATAGTATTGGGTTTTATTTTATACTAGAAGTCTTTATTGAATGAAACAACTGAAAAAATACTAGTTTTTTTAACTTTATTTGGTACAAACAAATTATCCGTGTACTTTTTGGTTCTTTAAGTTAAATGGCAAATTTAACTTTTTTTTTGTGTAAACTCAAAAGAACATCAATGAAATATAATAAATGAACGTAAAAATAATAAATTAATGTATACAAATGTTTGAGCGTAATCACCACGCTTGCTCAATGCGGGTTGGCGATTTCAGACTTATAAAGTCCAGGTTTCCTCAAGATGTTTTCCTTCACCTTCAGTCATTGGTGTCCAAGATATACTTAGAAAGTACATATAACTTTTGAAAAGTTACATTGGTACTTACATCCTTCTCTGTATGAGAGGAGACCTGTGCCCAGCAGTGGGACGATAAAAGGTTGATGATGATGATGATGATGATACAAATGTTTTAATTATATTAATGGACTCATTCGTATAGCAATCAGAACATACAATCACTGCATGCTTGAGACAAAAATATTATTTGCATATCATCTGAACATGGTCTTGAACAGATCTTTAGCATACATACGACTATTTCTTCTAACGCCAGCAAATAAAAGAAAAACAAGTCATCATCATCATCACAGCGTTAATCCCAGTCGCATCCGAAGC
This sequence comes from Sesamia nonagrioides, assembly GCA_017933935.1. Lineage (NCBI taxonomy): Eukaryota > Metazoa > Arthropoda > Insecta > Lepidoptera > Noctuidae > Sesamia > Sesamia nonagrioides. Next base: position 873,805 of record JADWQK010002334.1, on the reverse strand, counting down.
CTTTTCAGCTTTGGAGTCTGGGGTCCGTCTTACCAGTCCAACTGCTGATAAGGCTAAACTTCCACATTTTCTATAAAGCGACTGCCGTCTGACCTCCACAACCCGAAGGCGACATCGAAGCATTGCAGTTAGACCAATTGTTGGACTTATGAGGGCTCCAACAACCCGTAACGACTGCCACTAGACGTTTGTATGGCAACCGGGACCAGCGGCTTAACGTGCTTTCCGAGGCACGACCAGACCAGTGCAAGTATTCATATTCATGCATACAAATACTTGCATTGTGCGGGGATCGAACCCGCGCCCCCTTGCGCAGCGGCAACGACCGCTACCGCTACGCCACGGAGGCTGTCTTGCTTAAAAGAAGAACAAGTAACGCTTCAATTTCCTCTTCATCTGTTAATCGTCAGTCTCTATCTCGTTTGAATTCAGATGAAAGTTGCTCAATATATTGGTTAGTTTACTTTGTAATCAGATGTATTACTTTATTAGTAAAAACAATATTTCCAGGTCTCATCTGGATCTTTTGTATTTCTTGCTTATCTTATCACGCTAGAAAGATGCATAACAATATTTTTAAACCTTTTTCTTACATTAGAATATGGACTATGTTTGTTCCATCTAGTAGTAGCTTTATCTTTACCAATATAATAGTTTGTAGATGTATTCTAAACCTATTCAATTTCCACTGATGAATCACCCTCCTGCTCAGTGTCGGTATTTCCTATGCCTCGCTGTCACAACTCTCATCATAATTCGAATCAGAATATTCACATTCTAACAACATCCTTATTCTTTCTTCGTCCACTGCGGTGACGCGTCGGTCTCACAGACCGATAACCATCAACAAGTTACACACTACCACTCGACACCAATGCCTGTGCCGCACAACAACTTAAGAAGCTTCTAAAAACCGCGAAGTCTCACTACACATATTTTTTAAGAAAACAAAGAATTTCTGATTTGTCGGTCTGAGAGACCAACGCGCGAGTATACGAAGGTTAAAGACTTTTGTCTTTAGCCAGTGAGGTATTTTGGACGAGAAGACACTACAGAACTTCCCGAACGCTGCCGACGATCCATCGAAACACCTCGTCCTTGAAGCCGGAACTATCAATCTGGATCAGCTCATATGTGTGTACATAATGGCTAAACGGATAAACAAATAAGTAGAGTACGTTTGGCCGCATATAATTGCAACCACAACAAACATCATTTCTGTTTTGGGTCATAGATTTGACAGCGACCATCGTCCGGACGACAGCAGGTCAAGCTATCCGGAACTGTCATATATTCCCAATCAACTTTGAGCCTTAATGCTTTTGCGACAAAGTTGGAATTCTAATAATGAAATTTGGTTGTAGTAGCTGGGTGTATCTGTACATTAATTTTCTAAACTAGGCCACTACCGTGTCTTTGAATAAATTATAACTTTGGCCTTTCATTAAAATTGGATCAGACATTCATTTAGTAATGGAGTTTTAATAGTAGTTGAATATTAAACTAGTTGTCAAGGGTCGTAGTTGTTATTTTGAATGTTTTGGTTGCCAGGTGAGTTAGGAGGGGTCGTGGTTGAATAATCAACCCTACCCCCCAAAGCAATGGAATCTTTGGGAGAGGCCTTTGTCTAGCAGTGGACCTATAGAGGTCTCTCTCGAAAAGAATCGAGTCGAGGTCGGGGGATCTCGAGCGTTGTTATGACTTTCCAGTGGTCAATCACTGACACACTAATATTTATATGCATGAATATCAATATTTGCACTGGTCTGGTCGTGCCTCGGAATGCACGTTAAGCCGTTGGTCCCAGTTGCCACAGGAACATCTAATGGCAGTCATTACGGATTGTTGGAGCCCTCAAAAATCTAACAATTGGTTTAACTGCAATGCTTAGATATCGCCTTCGGGTTATGGAGGTCAGACGGCAGTCATCATCATCAACTTTTTTCTATCGTCCCACTGCTGGGCAAAAGTCTCTCTTCTCATACAGAGAAGGATTAAGCGTAATCACCACGCTTGCTCAATGCGGATTGGCGATTAAAGACTTAAAGCCCAGGTTTCCACAAGATGTCTTCCTTCACCTTTTAATCAGTCATTGATGTCCAAGATATACTTAGAAAGCACATATAACTTAAAAGAAAAGTTACATTGGTACTTGCCTGACCTGGAATCGAACCCGCACACTCATACTTGAGAGGCTGGTGTTTTAACCACAAGGCCAGCACGACTGTCGCTTCACGGTAAATATCGAAGTTTAGTCAAAATCAGCAGTTAGACTGGTAAAGCGGACCCCAGACTCAAACGCTGATAAAGCTTCGGATGCGACTGGGATTAACGCTGAGATGATGATGACTACTGACCGATGAATTGATCGATCATTATGACTCGGCCGAAACCTAGGTAACCTGCTATAAAGCAGGTTACCTAGGTTTCGGCCGAGTTAGCGTATCATCCGGTTTCCCAACCGCTAAAAAATGTCTTTTTCTTCCACACTTCTCTATTAGACGTCAACTTCTTAGTCTCTCCCCCCCTTCTTAACCATACCATCATTCAGACATTCCACCCATTGTTTCTTGGGTCTTCCCATACTCTTAACGCCATCGACAATAGGCTATTTGACAGTATTCAATTATTTGTGATTTTTTGCTTTAATTGCATAAAATGAGGGTTCTTTATATCATTTACAAGAGTTTAACAATTAATATATCCAAAACACAAAAATATGTTTGGCTTTTTGTTTCTCGCGCCACACATTGTGAAACGATCCAGATTGGCTAATGTCGCGATGACGTCATACGCGCATCATCGCTTGTTTTCGGCAAACTTATAAACTGTTTTTCGGGGGTTTTTTATCGATTTATTTGTACAACCCAGTACAGCACACCACTTGTAAACCATTTTATTAGATAACAACAGCAAATAATAATTACAAACAAACACCACTGAGAACTGAAAACCGCTTCTGACGTCACTTACCAGGCGCAACGCCATATTGCTAATTATATCGTTTTCACGGCTTATTTGAATTTTGAATTTTTATTTGCATATTTCTTACGAAATACGTATTTAAAATTAAAAAAAAATACTTTGGGTGAACTTCTTAACCGCAACCAAGTAATTCAAGATAAAAATTATAAATCTGTCAAATAGCCTATTGCATGATTTAATTCCCCCATCTCCGTTCCATCATGGGACGACCCGTCGTACGGCGAGTTTCGACCCTTACGTTGTTTACATCACAACGATCCGAACGATGCGTTTCGCCTCATCTTTTATATCATGATCATCGAAGGACTAGAACAATTTGCCAGCGGTGGTGTTTCCGTCTGACTAATTAAAGTGTCTTAAGGCTAGAGTGAATAGGCCCTTAGTAAACTAGTGCGCTTTACCATCAACGATTGCATCACTGCTTACTATCAGGCGGGATTGCGGTCAAGCACTAGTTTATACTTTACTAGCTTTTCGCCCGCGGCTTCGCCCGCGTGGAATCCGGTTATATCGACGCTTTTTAGATTTCCCTCGGGAATATCAAATTTTTCCGGGATGAAAGGTAGCCTATGTCCTATCTTAGGGTCTAAAGATTGTGCCAAATTTCATCAAAATCGGTTGAGAGGTTTAAGCAGGAAAGCGTAACAGACAGACAGAGTTACTTTCACATTTATAATATTAGTATGGATAAAAAAAGATAATGATACTCAATGCCAGATGATGACGATAAAATATACCAAACTAGAATTTCAGTGACTCCCAAATAAACACTGAATTAAAATTAATGGATAACATGAATACTTAATATTCTGCTAACATTTAGAGTGCCTTTATAGCACTTATAATTTAAACACTATTTTGCATTTAAATCTCAAACACGTGAATAAACTCGTAATGAGATTAAATGAAAACGGTCAAGAGGTCATTGTTTTGGGGCGATAAAATAATAATTATTGTTATTTTTTGAAAATCCTAGCCTTTTGGTGTCAGCTTCTAGTCTAACCGGATTGAGCTGAATAGCAGTATTTTTTTCTCTCTCGGTGGTAGGCCATAACATCGGCTGCTGGGAGAAGTTACCGCCCACCAGAAAAACTCTTGCCGCCAAGCGATTCGCCGTGTTCCGACATGATGTCTGGTGAAGCCGTGCGGAGGACAGGTTTGAGCAGTTGTATTGCGATGTTTGCCGGGTACGATGCGCCAAATGTTATTTTGTCACGAGTTTGATCGGGTCTCCAGATTAATCTCCCTCTGGCGCAACATCGTTGGTCGTGTTGTTGGGTTTAACATTGCATCACCTCGTTCAACTGCCGTCCTCCTTCCTACTCACTCAAATTTTTAATTGAATAGGCTTAATAAACCTGCACGCTTTACCATTAACGATTGCATCACTGCTTACCATCAGGTTGGATCGCAGTCAGAAAATTACATGGAGCGACCGCCTGTCTTCCCTCCACATTCCATTTATTGGATAAATACGATAGCCCTTGGTGACCTTGAACCTTCTTATTGTGTGGTAAAGCGTGTGTGTTACATAGTTAATATTAGTAAGGATTGTGTGTAGTGGTAGCCGAAATTTCACTCATCATCATTTCAACCGAAAGACGTCCACTGCTGGACATAGGCCTCCCCCAAGGTTCTCCACGATGACCGGTCCTGCGCCTCCCGCATCCAACGGTTTCCCGCGACCTTCACCAGGTCGTCGGTCCACCTTGTTGGGGGCCTAACTACGCTACGTTTCTCGGTGCGTGGTGGCCACTCGAGAACCCGTCGGCCCCATCGGGACTCGGTCCTACGGGCAATGTGTCCAGCCCACTGCCACTTTATTGTTGCAATTCTGCGGGCTATGTCGGTTGCTCTCGTTCTTCTGGGGATCTCCTCATTCCTAATTCGATCGCGCAGTGAAACTCAAGCATAGCTCTCTCCATTGCCCTTTGAGTGACTTTGAGCCTTCTTAAAAGGCCCATTGTTAGCGACCACGTCTCAATTCCATACGTCATCACTGGCAACACACACCGGTCGAAGACTTTAGTCTTGAGACACTGTGGTATTTCGGACGAGAAGACTTTACGTAGCTTCCCGAAAGCAGTCCAGCCGAGTTGGATTCGACGATTGCCCTCGGGAAACAGCTGGATGCGGGAGGCGCAGGTCCAGTCGTCGTTTTTTTTCTTGTATTATTGTACCTACATAGTATTGTATAAATGAATGTGTTTTTTTCTAAATGAACAGACAGCTGTGCTGCTGGGGAGTTTCTTCCGCCACTTCTTCCATCATCATCATCACAGCGTTAATCCCAATCGCATCCGAAGCCTTTTCAGCTTTGGAGTCTGGGGTCCCCTTTTACCAGTCCAACTGCTGATATGGCTAAACTTCAACATTTTCCGTGAGGCGACTGCCGTCTGACATCCACAACCCAAAGGTGACGTCGAAGCATTGCAGTTAGACCAATTGTTGGACTTTTGAGGGCTCCAACAACGCGTAACGTCTGCCACTAGATGTTCGTATGGCAACCGGGACCAACGGCTTAACGTGCTTTCCGAGGCACGACCAGACCAGTGTAAATATTCATATTCGTGCATACAAATACTTGCACTGTGCGGGGATCGAACCCGCGCCTCCTTGGGCAGCGGCCACATCCGCTACAGCTACGTCACGGAGGCTGTTCCGTCACTTCTTCTTCCCAGCTAAAGCACTAGGAAGTGTCGATGGGTGGACGTTTTAAAGGACTGTCTTATGTAATATTGACGTTCAAAAGTACTGATTCTCAGCCTAATTTATAATTTTGATTTTAAATATTTGTAAACGCACCGACCGCAACGCACGAGAGTAACCGACATAGCCCGAAGAATTGCAACACTAAAGTGGCAGTAGGCTGGACACATTGCCCGTAGGACCGATGCCCGATGGGGCCGACGGGTTCTCGAGTGGCGACCACGCATCGGAAGACGTAGCGTGAGTAGGCCCCCGACAAGGTGGACCGACGACCTGGTGAAGGTCGCGGGAAACCGCTGGATGCGGGAGGCGCAGGACCGGTCGTCGTGGAGAACCTTGGGGGAGGCCTTCGTCCAGCATAGTCATAGTCATTTATTCATTAACAAAAAAATGTATCTGAAATTACACAATAACAAAGGAGAAAATTAAGAACATTAACATGTCAAATATTACAATTGCATATCTACACATACATAAGAATTCTGTTACAGATCGTCAACAGCATACAGACACTTACTCAACAGGAAACGTTTGAGTTGACTTTTGAATGAACTTGAGTAGATAGCGCTTTTTAAATCTAGAGGCAATTTATTAAATAATATAACCGATTGATATCTAGGACTGTGCCTTACAATATTCAAAGAAGGATGTACCTTGTAATGCTTAATGTCTTGTCTACGTGTGCGTTCTCTGCATTGTTGTTCTTCTGTTGTCTCATTATCATGTATGTATTTCGCTATGTTACATAGAAGAACAAAAACATAAATGCTTGGCACTGTAAGTATACAGTACAGCAGTGGACGTCTTTCGGCTGAAATGATGATGATGATGATGAGATGCACCCATGATACATGAGTAGTTCCTAGTTTGGGGTAACGTTTTTTTAAACACATCCATATTCATTGAATATTTTTTGAATGAAAGAGTATTTCACCTTTCACTTTTCACGAGAGACTCTCGGTGATAAGCATAACATCGGCTGCCGGCAGAAGTTACCACCCACCAGACAAAGTCTTGCCACCAAGCGATTCGTCTTGTTCCGGCATGATGTCTGGTGAAGCCGTACGGAGGACGGGTCTGAGCAGTTGTGGTGCGATGTGTGGCGGGTACGATGCGCCAAATGTTGTCGTGTCGGAAGTTTGGTCTCGGAGAGTCTCCAGATCAATCTCCCTCTAACGCAGCATCATTTGGTCGTGTTGGTCTTGGGTTTAACATTGCATCACCTCGCTCAACTGCCGTCATCCTTCCTATTCCGAAGTTTTTTAAGTGAATGGGATTAATAAACTAGTGCGCTTTACCATCAACGATTGCATCACTGCTTACCATCAGGCGGGATAGCAGTCCACTACGCACTAGATTAAATAATTTAAAAAAAAAATCTTCCACGTTTATAATTTTAATAGGACTACATCGGCTAAAGTAAACATTGCATTTTACAACTCTGCCATTTTCAACAAACAAAGTAAGGAAGCTGAAAAGCAATTTCCTGCAAAATTTTCAAATAATCTTAGATTGATCTTTCCTCTTTTAATTGAATTTCGTCAGTCGAGATAATCGTCTAGAAACATCCTAAGCCAGTATTAATTAATTTTCACCTTTAAAATTTATTGTAATATTGATTAAATACCTTTTATTTCAATATCTTTTAACCAATCTGAATCACTTCTAAAACCACATAGTATCACAGTATCATAAACAACCTAGTTCGGGTGGTCTCAACATTAGTTTTAGATTTAGCTCAAAATGATCTCCATAGCGTGGAGCAAATGAAATGAAATGAAATCGAAATGAAATCGTTTTTTAAGCAAGTAGGATCACTGATCACTTTTACATGTCATATGTTTTTTTTTTGTGCTAGTGGTTGACTGCAATCCCGTCTGATGAAGCAGTACTGCAATCTTTGATGGTAAAGCGTGCTAGTTTATTAAGAAAAAATATGTTTTGTCAAGTTCTGGCTGCGTCCCGCGGTTTCACTCGCATACCTAGGTTTTGATCCCGTAATATTATAAGGATAAAAACTAATGTTAAACCTGGTTATAAACTATCTACATGTGTTCCCAATGTTTTATATACGGGATTTCATCCGAAAGCTTGGTTGGCCAAAAGCATGCTTTGCCTTGCTTTTTGCTTGTTGGTTGCCTTCAATGTATGTATGTTTGTACAGAAATATAAAGAACTGTTCAAAACAGCGGAAGAAGTATGTTCACGAAGTCGCCGTGACCTACATAGACTGGTTCTAGATGATCTGCCTAGAAGTGCCAAATACAATAAAAACTGTGTGGCTATGTGTGTACGTATATTTAACAAATTAATTATCAATTGCGCTAAAATAACTAAATAGCAGACTATTTAAAATTAAATTGTATAACTGGCTAAATGAAAATGTTTCTTATACTGTTAAGGATTTTTTTAACCATAAACTGTAACATTACATCATAATTTTGCATGCTTAATTTTAAGCAAAACATGAGCTCAGTTCAAATCAAATCAAATCGTTTATTGCAATCCATAATGTACAGTTACAGGTGGTAAATATAATAATGTAGTATTGGAAACAATTATGGACCCTGTTGGGCACAGCAAGTTTTAAATAAGTAGAGAGAGGAAGAGCGCTTCATGTTTCCATTTATTTATTTATTATTTATTTAGTTTTATATAATTCTTATTCATATTTTAACAGCTTTGTATACCATGTTTTTCGCATATAAATATTATTATTATTTATTCAAATCCGTTCAGTAGTTTTAACCTGACCTGAGTTGTTCTTTCCTCAAAAAACCATCTCACACACTGTCACACTGAGACAGATATTCATATAATCTGACCCAGATGATTGATTTTGATTTTGAGATTATATCTGGATTTTAAGAGAGGCTTCCTTAGAGACCTCTAAAGCGCAGGCCACACCGCCAGCTGACGGACGGCCCGCGCGAAACGAACGAAGGAGACTACGCGAAATATTGGCCAGCCATAGCTTAGCTCGTTAGTAGGCGGTGTGAACCCAAGTATGAAAAGAGGTGAAATGATGTCGTCCGCTTCGCCCGCTCCGTCCGTTAGCTGGCGGTGTGACCTGCGCTTAGGTTTGCTTAGGCTTTTCTTTTTAGAGTAGTCAGGAAACACACCAACCAACGGAACTTAAAGTTGACTTGTAAAAGACTTCGTAGGTACAAACCTACTTAAATAAATCAGTTATCATTTGTCATCCATACATCGCGTTCGGGTTGTGGAGGTCAGACGGCAGTCGTTTCACGAAAAATATCGAAGTTTAGCCAAAATCAGCAGTTAGACTGGTAAAGCGGTCCCTAGACTCCAAAGTTGAAAAAGCTTTGAATGCAACAGGGATTTAACGCTGACATGATGATTTGTCATCCATACATGCATATAAACTTCCATTCCTCGTTATTACAGATCCAAAAGATATCTTTGGATCTGTAATAACATGTAAGACAGTTTTTTTTTTGTATATATCCAAAAAAAAAAACTGTCTTTGAAATTTACAGTGTGCTCATAATCATTTGTAAAAAAGTTACTATCCTTTTGAATACGTATCTAAATTGTGCCAAACTAATAATATTTTCTTTTATTTTTCAGGTAAGTTGCACGATCTTCTTGATTTGGGTAAGAGAAAACAACGCGGCGTTAAATGCAAATTAATTTCTTGTTGTCAAAATTATATTAATATGAAAAAACCTTGATCAGTAGGCCTAGTATAAGTTTTCATTACGAGACTCGATCGTAGATATCGAGCGCGTTTGACTCACCGATTGGCCCGCTTCAAGGTTGTAAGAATTCTCAACCAATAAGAGCGCCAAACGCGCTCGATATCGACGATTGAGTCTCGCAATGAAAACTCATACTAGGCCTAGAAATAGAATAGAATGTTGGGCAACAAACGGGTTGAATGAAAGGCATGAAAGGCATTCTATGAGGGATGTGTGTGATACACGAATGAAATGAATACCTATGTACATAAGAGGTAGTCTAAAAGTGGCACCGGTAGCTGAAAAGTTGCGTGAAAATCGGTTATTATTAATCGGTTATTTATTTTCTTAACCTAGTTTACAATACATTGAGTTATAAGCCATGCCCCGCAAAACCGTTTTCATGGTTTGTCTGTGGGAACGGAACAAAGAGTGTATTAACAATAATTAATCATTACTAGCGCGGACATTTAAATTAGTATTTAGCAAAGAAGATATATTATTTACAAATATTAGGACTTAAAGAATCGCTTACAGACTACTGAGTAAGAATATTTTAAGTGATCTGGAAAATTTTCCTTTTGTTTTCTGACCTCTTATGTCAGCAGGCAATTCGTTGAGCCAGTATGGTGTTCTTTGTTGTCATGGTATGGACATGTGTTAGGGAGAAATGAAGAATATGTTTTGAAGAGAGTTTTGAGTATGTTCGTTTATTTCGGACAGTGTCCATATTTGGTTAATACTACAATAACCCATATTTTAATAGAAATCAGTATATTGTTTTACTTATTTCTACTAACATAAGGTTTATAAGCTTTTATTTTTTTTATTTTATTTTACCTGCGTAGCGTAGGTTTTGATAAGTTTTTGTTTTATATGCTCCACTCCTATTGGTTGCAGCCTGATGTTATATAGCCTAAAGCCTTCCTGGATTAATAGGCTATCCAACGCAAAAGGAATTTTTCAAATCGAATCAGTAGTTCCTGAGATTAGCGCGTTTAAACAAACAAACCTTCAGCTTTATACAGTACTAGCTTTCGCCCGCGGCTCCGCCCGCGTGGACTAATATTTTTCGTATCCCACGGGAACTGCATATTTTTCCGGGATAAAAAGTAGCCTATGTGTTATTCCAGACTATTATCTACCCCTGTGCTAAATTTCAACCAAATCCATTCAGTAGTTTTTACGTGAAAGAGTAACAAACATCCATACATCCATACTTACAAACTTTCGCCTTTATAATATTAGTAGTTATACAGTATGTTAAATAACAGAGGGCGTTCCCTTAAACTCGTTAATATATATCATTAATAGATTAAAATAAAAATATCAGCATAGCAAAATAAGCATAAAAAAATCCGAAAAAAAAAAAACTAATTGGAAATAAATTTGAAACCTCCTGTTTTAAATCAAAATAGTAGTCGTCATGTATAAATAAATTGCGACGTTGCCGTCTTTCATGTTCGCGTGTACAGTGTGTTTCTTTTACATGTCAATTTAAAATTTTTATTGAATATCTTATTGGAAAAAATTTTAAAACATTTTGTTTTCGAATGGAAATATTTTTTTTAGCATGTATATATGCTATACTATTTCGGGTTAACGGGAACGCCGTCTGTTAGTTAACATACTGTATATTAGTAAGTATAGAGTATAGATTGGTAAAATAAAAACATGCTGCAGTAATTCCGGGCTCAGCCAGACACTCCATATCGTCTAACTAAAACCCACATGAAAGACTGCATCATTTTAGAGTCCATCTTTTCAGCGACTGCCTTTAAGATGCTGATGATGCTGCCCCGCCCTGTGCGTAGCAAGAAGGCGATTTTCTTGAGTATAATGACATGAAAGCCATGAGCTCAATCCTTCGCAAACATGCCAGATGCACTACAGAAACGGGGCAGCCCCAGAAATATTATGTAACCATTGTTATATTTACGTTAGGTGCCAACTAATTTGATAGGACTAATGTAATATTTTAATTCCTCCCGTGGGTGTCGTAAGAGGCGACTAAGGGAACTCTCGCCAGAGAAGCGGGCAGCAGCGCTTCTCCTGTGGAATAACAAATTACTGCGATCCCCAACCTGCCTGTTAAGCGTGGGGCAATGTCCCCCAATGGAATGAAAGCCTTGGTAGAGGCCTTTGTCCAGCAGTGGGCGCCTCTATAGCCTGAGAAGAAGGACAAGAAGCTATTATTTATTATTTCTTCATAAAATAAAAAGTAAAACAACCACTGAACTTAAATTTAGTTGGGGTACAAGGAAATCGGTGCCATGTATAGTATAATAAACTCAATTTAAACTAACACTAGTGGTGGCCTAGTGGTTGAAACACCAGCCTCTCAAGTATGAGTGCACGGGTTCGATTCCAGGTCAGGCAAGTACCAATGTAACTTTTCTAAAGTTATATGTACTTTCTAAGCATGTCTTGGACACCAATGACTGAGGTGAAGGAAAACATCTTGAGGAAACCTAGACTTTAAGTCCGAAATCGCCAACCCGCATTGAGCAAGCGTGGTGATTACGCTCAATCCTTCTCTGTATCAGAGGAGACCTGTACCCAGCATTGGGATGATTAAAAGGTTGATGAGAAAACTGACACTCGAATTCAACGCTGATGACTCGGTAATCTGTTGTGCTTTGTGTGAGCTTAGTATGTAGCTAGCTATAGAATTTACTATCTTAACAGTGGAATTGATTCAATTTTAACTTTGCCACAACATCGGCTACCGGCAGAAGTTCTCACCCACCAGGCAAAGTCCTGCCGGCAAGCGATTCGTCGTGTTCCGGTATGATGTTTGGTGAAACTGTACGGAGTAGGGTTGTAACGGAGCTTCGCCTCCGCTTTCGTTACTGCGGAAGTTCCGCAAGAAATCGTATCTTCGCTTCCGCCTCCGCCTCCGCACAATATACAATAATTTTGCGGAGTTATAACGGAGGTTTATTTACGTATTTATAAAATAAATAACGCATAAGCAGCGACGCTCGACAACCGTCCGGCCGCGTTTGAGAGCGAAATGATCAAGATTCAACTATGTAGTGCGAGGCGGGAATGCGGCAAACACAATTTGTTTCTCCTTAATTTTTATTACAAGAAGGTAATATTTTTTTACCAAGTATACTACTATTAATGTACGTATTTAAAATAAAAAATTGTTTTAATTAACCCTAAATTTCATTTTTTTCTATATGTACTTGCACCTCCGCCTCCGCCTCCGTTAACCTCCGCATCCGCGGAGGTGAGACTCGTCGCCTGCGCATCCGCCTCCGCCTCCGCTAACAAGCCTCCGTTACAACCCTAGTACGGAGGACGGGTCTGAGCAATTGTGTTGCGATGTGTGGCGGGTACGATGCGCCAAATGTTGTTTTGTCAGGAGTTTAGTCATGGAGGGTATTCAGACCAATCTCCCTCTGGCGCAGCATCCTTGATCGTGTTGTTGGGTTTAACGTTGCATCACCTCGCTCAACTGCCGTCCTCCTTCCTATTCACTCAGTCTTTTTGAGTGAATAGGCTCTTAATTAATTAACTAGCGTTCTTTACCATCAACGATTGCATCACTGATTACCATCTATTATTGATTGGGATAAATGCTATGCCCCGCAAAACCATTTTACGGTTTGTCTGTGGGAACAGAACAAACAGTGCATCAGCAATAATTGAATATGCAACAATATTACAAAAAAGTTACATCAACAATATCAGGTCTTACAGAATTGCTTACAGACTACTGAGTAAGAAAGAACATTTTAAGTACTCTGGCAAATTTTCTTTTCGTTTTCTGACCTCTTATGTCAGCAGGCAATTGGTTGAGCCAGTATGGTACTCTTCACTGGTTTATAACGTTAAAGAAAATCTTACGCGTGCCTCGTTGTCATCTAACAACCTAAGGAAATGTAGAGGAATCGCGAAATTACAATAAATACTAATAAAATGTGTAACACTTTGGCGACATATCTCAAGACATACGTCGACATGTGTCACGCTACCAAGACGTGTTGTCGGAACGTGGAAAATTCAGGTACAAAAAAGCTTTTATCTCAAATACTCTTCAACCCATCGTTACTTTTTACATTTCTTTATTGTTTGCCCTTTTTTAGTATTTTTTTTTTTATACATATATACAATATGTAAAGAAAACCCTGTCCGATCCGTGAAGGTATTGTTAGGTATCGATAACTGATTCTAATAATGCCCACAAAGACAGGCAAAACTGAAAAAAAAAATCCCCCTAAAACAATAAATATTATTTCGCAAAAAGAGGTAACTTAATACATGTGCGGTAAGCATCCCCAATCCGCGGGCGGCGGGGGGCAGGGCACGCGGCACCTGTGACGTGGTCGCGTCGCTATTCGTTTATAATAATACCGGTATTGTCACTTTTTTAAAAATTACCAAATTTCGGGGAAATTGGAATTAATTCCCCGGAAAAAAGGATTATTTCAAAATTCATTAGTATTGTTACTATGATGATTATGTAAAATTTTATATTATATTTGGTCAAGTGATTACCTAACCTTTATTATCCTTATGGGTCGGACAGGGTTTTCTTTTCATATTGAATATTATAAACTAGCGCTTGACCGCAATCCTGCCTGTATCAATCAATGCAACTACTTTTTCTTTCTATCTATCATACGAAATATCTTAAATTTTATCCTGAAAAATTTACAATTTTACGATAATATAGCGTAGTGTGCGAAATGTAGTCGTGTTGGCCTAGTGGTTAAAACACCAGCCTTCTCAAATATGAGTGTGTGGGTTCGATTCCAGGTCAGGTAAGTACCAATGTAACTTTTCTAAGTTATATGTACTTTTTAAGTATATCTTAAACACCAATGACTGATTGAAAGGTGAAGGAAAAAATCTTGAGGAAACCTGGACTTTAGCAAGCGACTGCCACTGCTGGCGACAGGTCTCCTCTCACACAAATAAAGATTGAGTGTAATTACCACGCTTGCTCAATGCGGGTTGGCGATTTCAGACTTAAATTCCAGGTTCCCTGAAGATATTTCCCTTCACCTTTTTAATCAGTCATTTGTGTCCAAGATACACTTAGAAAGTACACTTAAAAAGTTACATTGTTACTTGCCTGACCTGGAATCGAACCCGCTCACTCATACTTGAGAGGCTAGTGTCTTAACCACTAGGCCCATCTTATTGAATATTCTTGTTTATTACTTCTTATAGACAGAAGTCCAAAGAAGTGAAAAAGAAGAAGAAAAATATCTGAGTAGTCAGTAAAAACACCTGCTAACAGCCATCTCAAACCCACCGGAGCGTTATTGGCAATTTTAACTTTTGACCTTCAATCTTAATAGTAGCCGTCATTTGGACCCCACGATCCGTATCCAACTTTTTTATTTCAGGACTGACCTTGGCCCAAATTCTTACTCCACTGACCATTTCCACCATGAAAAACCAACCCATAATTTTCTCCATTTATCCGAATTTATTCGGGGTCCAAATAAGAAAGAAAAAGGAGTATACTTTTATTTATTTAAAAAAATCATTTAAAAAGATCCTAACTTTTGTGGGGAATTTTTTGTCACCCAGTTTTTTGCCCCGTCATTTTTTAATCACAAAAATAAATTAGCAAGCCCTACATGAGGCGAAAAAGCTCCTATCTTATCATGATGCTTCGATATTTAAAAAAATATAAACATCGCAGCGTTGAAATACATCTGCTGTTTCCATATTTTCCTTTCTAGTATTAATTATATTTCTTCAAACAGTTCACCCATGTCGTGGTGGCCTAGTAGTTAAAACACCAGCCTCTCAAGTATGAGTGTGCGGGTTCGATTCCAGGTCAGGCAAGTGCCAATGTTACTTTTCTAAAGTTGTATGTACTTTCTAAGTATATCTTGGACACCAATGACTGAAGGTGAAGGAAAACATCTTGAGGAAACCTGGACTTTATAAGTCTGAAATCGCCAACCCGCATTGAACAAGCGTGGTGATTACGCTCAATCCTTCTCTGTATGAGAGGAGACCTGTGCCCAGCAGTGGGACGATAAAAGGTTGATGATGAAGTTCACCCATAATTTTAAGCCTAACTTATCTATGTAGTTTAAAAAAAATACTGGATAGACTTGTAAAACTGTTTCTCCAAACTATTTTTTTTTTTGTAATTATAGACTAGTGCTTGACCGCTATCCCGCCTGATGGTAAGCAGTGATGCAATCGTTGATGGTAAAGCGCGCTGGTTTACTAAGAGCCTATTCACTAAAAAATACTGAGTTAATAGGAAGGAAAACGGCAGTTGAACGAGGTGATGCAATTTTAAACCCAAAAACACGACCAACGATGCTGCACCAGAGAGAGATTGATCTGAATCGTAAGTACCATTTGGTGCATCGTACCCGGCATACTTCACGACACAACTGCTCAGACCCGTCCTCCGTACGGCTTCACTAGACATCATGCTGGAACACGACGAATCGCTTGGCGGCAAGACTTTATATGGTGGGTGGTAACACAGCACATAACCTAATAGAACAAGGTATAGACTCATAGGAAATAATAATGAATGATGTAGGTATTGTTCCTGTTTATTATAGTCGAAGTATATAATGTAAATCCATACTAATATTATAAATGCGAAAGTAACTCTGTCTGTCTGTCTGTCTGTTACGCTTTCCCGCCTAAACCTCTCAACCGATTTTGATGAAATTTGGCACAGACAATCTTTAGACCCTGAGAAAGAACATAGGCTACCTTTTATCCCGGAAAAAATTGATGTTCTCGAGGGAAATTTAAAAAGCGCGATATAACCGAACTCCACGCGGGCGAAGGCGCGGGCGGAAAGCTAGTATATTATAAATGTTTCTAATTCTGACTTTATGTATGAAATGTTTTTTTTTTTTTTTTTTGTTTTGTATAATTTGTTCTTACTTATAGCACTGAATTGAAATGCTCTGTAATAGTGCTATAATTGTATATTTCTAAATCCATACTAATATTATAAATGCAAAAGTAACTCTGTCTGTCTGTCTGTTACGTTTTCCCGCTTAAACCTCTCAACCGATTTTGATGAAATTTAGCACAGACAATCTTTAGACCCTGAGAAAGAACATAGGCTACCTTTTATCCCGGAAAAAATTGATATTCCCGAGGGAAATCTAAAAAGCGCGATATAACCGAACTCCACGCGGGCGAAGCCGCGGGCGGAAAGCTAGTAAATAAATAAAAACTTCTGCCGGCAGCCGATGTTATGGCCTACTACCGAGAAATTATTTGCATTGTTAGCCAGAATCCAATTACTATCCACCGATCTTATCTGAAGCACTAAAACAATCTATCCCACTCCAAACCGTCCATTTCTGTAATTACCTAATCACACTCATAAGTGAACGATTTTTCCCCTCCCCTTCAAAACGATAGACCATTCTGTTTGGCATGATCTAAATGATGACTCTAAGTCCGCTCCATTAATCAAATTATCTCTCTGTTAATGAATGACTTAGCTTTTTACGGGCATTCGTGGACTCAGACGAATGGTGGAAATGGACTGTCGAAAATGCCTGTAAGGATTCTCGTCCATTGAATCGGAGAAAAGCGGAGAATTACTAAGTTAAGATAAAATTAAATTGATTTAATTGCGTAACATACCATATTTTTGAACTTCTAAATGTTGTTGAATAGATGTCTGAAGTAATTGATTGTCTCAAGGTATCTATCTCTCTCTCAGGTTGACTATCTGTGCAACAATATTTACGCAAATTGAAATAAAATCATGCCGCTAAGCGATTCGTCGTGTTCCGGCATGATGTCTGGTGCAGCCGTGCGGAGGACGGGTCTAAGCAGTTGTTTTACGAAGGTCCGGGTACAATGCGCCAATGTTTTTGTGTCAGGAGTTCGGGCGTGGAGGGTTTCCAGATAAACCTCCCTCTGGCGCAGCATCGTTAGTTGTGATGTTGGGTTTAATATTGCATCTCCTTGCTCAACAGCCCTCAACACTCAGACTTTTTGAGTGAATAGGCTCTTAATAAATTAGCGCGCTTTACCATCAACGATTGTATTACTGCTTACCTTTAGGTAGGATTGCGGTAAAGAACAAGTTTATAATTATATTTTAAAAAAATGTTACACGAATGGATTGAATAAGGAACGAGTAGGTATATATAAAAGAAAGTCTGAAAGTGGCACCGGTAACTGAAAATTTGTGTGGAAATTGGTTGTCATGGTATGGGCTTGTGTTAAGGAAGAATGGGGAAAATGTCGTTAGGAAAGTTTTGAGTATAAATTTCGATGCCTATAAGTGTAGGGGAAGACCAATGAAGCGATAAGTGGGCTTTGTGAGTGATGATAAGCTTAATTAGGTTATGATTGCCGAAATGGCGGCTAATTGAGAATGAAAAGGACATGTTGCCAAAAAAGAAAGAAAAATGCCATTACAGCAAAATAATAAATTAACCTTAAAACTTTAAAAATGTAAAGATTAAATAAATAATAAATAAATATTAGGGACAAATCACACAGATTGAGCTAGCCCCAAAGTAAGTTCGAGACTTGTGTTATGGGATACTAACTCAACGATACTATATTTATAATAAATACATATATAGATAAACATCCAAGACCCAGGTCAATCAGGAAAAGTTCGTATTCCATCATGACCTGGCCGGGGATCGAACCCGGGGCCTCCGCGTCGCAGGCAGGCGTGTTGACCGCTGCGCCACGGAGGTCGACAACAATGCCAAAGGGCCTCAGCTCAGTATAATGTCAGATGACAAGATAAGGTGTACCATCTGACACTGATTTTTAGCTGCAACCCACTAATGCCATACGCTGGAATTACAAATACAGATAATTATGCTATTTTTGCTGAAGTCTCCGTTAAAACTGAGATACTTAAAATTTACATAGTTAAAACTGACATAGTTAAATTAAAACTAACATAATTAAAACTGAGATAGTTAGTGGAATAATGCTCTTATTCCATTAACTTGAGGTCAATGCAACAAGCTTTTCTATCATTTGTATTATTGAAAAAATCTGAATGGAGAAAGATCCTGCCAGGGCCGCGAGTTGCTCAAAAAAAATACCGTGGCCCCTGGAGCACGGGCAAGAGAAAGAACACCGGCGAGTTTTAGTCAGTAAAAGTCTGACACGCCCTTCCCCTAGGATGACAGAGGTCATTTAATGAATTCCTATCCAAAAAAAAGGCAGGAGAATGGTGTTGTTGGAAACGTAAAGCTTCACGATATTTGGGCCTATTATGTTTTCGGTTTGTATTAATGTCAACTATCGATGATCAGGCATGATGCGTGTCCACCATTTTGAAAACATTACAAGATGGCGGATACCCCTCTACTGTCCGCATCGCTTCGGCCACCTCCGCTCCATTAGTCAAGCAGCCTAATCTAAACGTTGAAGCGGAAAAAAACGGGTTAAGATTAATTATTACGATTGTTTTGAGTGATAAATGACCACCATCGAAGCTCTAGTAGAACAATATAATTCAATTATACTTCTGTCAATTACATTGAATTTCATTTAGTTTCAAGAACGTACTTCATTTTGTAAATTTACAAAGTGTTCTTAATTTCTTGGTACCTGTCTTTACCATTTTCTTGGCAAAGACTTATATTTGAAGTGAAAAGTTAGTTAGTGATATTGAGCACTTTGGTTGGATGGGGAAAGAGCACTGATCTTTTACCTTTACTGTCATTATAGAGTTGTCACAGAAAAATCTTTTCCAAAAGCTATTTTGTAAGTATTAGAGGAAATATTTTAGGTATAAGTTAATTTTGTGTTGAAATATACAGAAAAGACTTTCTCTACTCATATTTTTATTTTTTGGATGGGAAGCCATCAAATGACGGAAGGGCGTGTCAGACTTTTACTGACTAAAACCCACCCTTGTTCCTTCACTTGCCTGTGCGCCAGGGCCACGGTTTCTTTTTTAACCAATCTGCAACCCTGACCCACGAGGTATCGGTCTTCGTTGACCCCATCACGATGTGCTAACAGCTCTATGAGGCGCGCGTGAAAAACAACGCGCCTTCGACTTGAGCCTGGTCCTTACCGGGCGGCGAGTTGCTCACTGCTCACCCCCCGCAATCTTACGCCTGCGGTGGCCGGGAGTTTGATGTTGTCTCCAGACCAGGGCGTCTCTTGCGGCGGCTAGAGGTATGAGGGCGCTGGGATTCCCACTCCCTCACACGCTCCGCCTCCTCATATGCGAGCATCACTGCTTCGCAGAAGGAGGTGACGGCCTGTCATGCACTCTCGCTCTGGACCATGGCCTCGACCAGTGGCTTACGCGAGAGATCGCCGCCCATCGCCACCACGAGGATACAACTGTGCTCTACCCATACCGGGCAGGTGACACCCTGGCGTGTCCTCCCGCCTTATACGGAACAGGAACCTCCCGAAACAGTCGTATCCGGTGAGGACTTGCGTCAGGCCGAAGGTGGTGAAGGTCTCACGCCACTCCTATTGTGGCGTGCCCATCTCTCCTCATAATTATGTTGTATATTTAGACACCAACACACTCAACATATTATATTATTGTCTCATATTTCATGATATATAACGTGTAGCTCTTAATATAGTTTAGTATAATAATGCTTTAATACGTTTTAAGTATAGGAGTCAAATTCGGTTGAATGGACTGTGTAAAAGATTTTTATTAATCTCTAATCTTATTCCGAATGGTTGAATGAACTGCTGATGATGTAGGTACATGCGAATCCTCGAGCTTAGTGAAGGTATTATACAGGGTGTATCTGACATCGTAACGCAAACTTCGCGAAAAGGCTAGACCACATGCCACGAATAAAATTATTATAGTAATTTATGTCGTTAATGAATGGTTACAGAATTCACAGTGTTTAAAAAAATGTGTCGGCTCGGCCTTTGAACGTTGCAAGCGTGCCGCCGTGCGGGTTTGTAGGTATGACGTTGATCACTTGATCACTGAGGTGAACTTTATTAGATCAACAGATAAGATCGTTTTTCGAATTTTGTTTTCATTGCGCTTTTTTTGTGTAATTCGCGAATTAATTAATTTTTACTTTAAAATCTTATTGGGTTCTAAAAGTTTAGCAATTATGAACGGGTCTAAAGTGAAAAAACTACATATATATTTTTTTAAATCATGAAAGAGCCGATGAAAAATTCTACCACTGGGGTTTCAAAATCATGTACTGGATCCATGGGCCTCGTTTGTGCGTCGATGTCAGATACACCCTTTATATTTGATATTTAGTAAAAAATTTACGCAAGTAGTTTGCAACCAGGATACTCATTATCTCGATATTTCCACGGGATAGTAACTTACGCGGATAAGACCGCGTGGCGCAACTAGTTTTCAATAGTGTAACGAGTGGATTAGAACCCATTATCTCTCGAAGCAGGCTTCTCGTACCTATATTCCGACCATTTGAGCTCCGGCATCGTATATAAAATAATATTGTTATTTGACGCCGCTGTAGCTGATATCGGCTATAATGATGTTTAGCCTAACGGCTATTATCGGTTTTCATTATTATTTCGTTACCATGGTGTAGGGTTATTTCAAAATTTAGGGTAGGTTCGTGGTAGACAGCTATCGATTGAAAATTATGATTACGAGGTAAGTTACTGGGTTTTAGTAATCATCATCATCATCAACCTTTTATCGTCCCACTGCTGGGCACAGGTCTCCTCTCATCCAGAGAAGGATTGAGCGTAATCACTATGCTTGCTCAATGCGGGTTGGCGATTTCAGACTTATAAAATCCAGGTTTCCTCAAGATGTTTTCCTTCACCTTCAGTCACTGATGTAGAAGATATACTAAGAAAGTACATATAACTTTAGAAAAGTTACATTGGTACTTGCCTGACCTGGAATCGAACCCGCACAGTCATGCTTGAAAGGTTGGTGTTTTAACCACTAGGCCAACAAGACATGTATCATCATCATTTCAGCCGAAAGACGTCCACTGCTGGAAATAGGCCTCCCCAACGAGCTCCACGACGACCGGTCCTACGCCTCCCGCATCCAGCGGTTTCCCGCGACCTTCTCTAGGTCGTCGGTCCAAATTGTCGGGGGCCTACCCACGCTGCGTCTTCCGGTGCGTGGTCCTCACTCGAAAATCGGTCGGCCCCATCGAGCATCGGTCCTACGGGCAATGTTTTTAGTAAGAAGATGGTTTGTTGATCAACCAGAATATATCGAGACCACTCTGTGTTTCTTCGACTATTATTCGTAAATCTATCAAAGACCTGTGTAGGTGTCTAACTGTCTACTGTCGTCTAGAATGAATAGGCTCTTAATAAACTAGCGCGCTTTATCGACTACGCTATGGTAGCTTTCATTCTAACTAGATACTGCTGAACTCAACACTTCTCTTAATGGATGCAGGGCTTTATATAAAACAAAAAAGTATATACATATATACGTTCCCTCGAATTTTGGCGGGAAATTATTTATAGCGTAGTTTACTAAATAAAAGTGCGTGATTTATGTAATAAAAAGTGCATTCAGTAAATAGTTCATAAAGAACAGTGAAATATCGCAGCATAGTGGCCACATCATGACTTTGCTTCAAACCTCCCTCGTAAGACGTTTCACGCGGCCGTCTTTTTCGACATATATAATTCATTACGTGACATTGGCTAAATGCCCAAACCGTGCGAAGCCAAAAAAGGAAGAAAGAAGATACGTTCCCTCCCACCAGCAATTACTCTTGTATCGTGGGTGCGTTTACAAATAAAATAATTATATAAACTTAGATACACAAATAACTAAACCCGGAACAACTACCCTTTTTTGTTTTTCGGATAATTGTAAACAAGTGCTTGACCGCGATCCCGGCTGATGGTAAGCAGGGATGCAATCGTTGATGGTAAAACGCGATAGTTTATTAAGAGCCTATTTACTCTAGCCTCGAAGACAGTTAAATTATAGTCATACGGAAAGATCGAAGCAGGCAAATGGTTCCAGTCCTTCAATGTATGCGGTATAAAATTCGAGGCGAAACGCTTAATATGGATTCCAAATTCCATTATTCTAGTTAATTATTACTGAAAACCTGATAAATGTGTTTAGCTTTAAATGTGTGGAAAACAATTAGATGTAGGTCTTCTTAATAAGTAATATTGATTTCCTTGAGATCTGAATGGCTTCTTTGACTCACTAATGTGATTTGATTTCTTTAGGCATTTATATTTTTTTTCTCCTTGTTCTTTTACACTATTGTCTACATTTCTGTTTTACTTCTCCTTTCGTAGGTCTACTGGAAGAAATTTCTTAAGAAATAAGCAGCACCTCTGTACTCAAATTTTAATTTTGTCATATCCCTATGTGCTGTGTGTACATAAATACTGAAGTAGATATATAAATACACTTATTTTAAGCTTTTTAAATGATATCTTTACGAGGTGATGCAATGTTAAACCCAAAAACATGACCAACGATGCTGCGCCAGAGGGAGATTGATTTAGAAACCCTCCAAGACCAAACTCCCAACACAACAAAATTTGGTGCATCATACCCGGTGCACATCGCAACACAACTGCTCAGACCCGTTCTCCGTACGACTTCACCAGATATCATCCCGGACGGAACACGATGAATCGCTTTGCGGCAAGACTTTGTCTGATGGGTGGTAACTCCTGCCGGCAGCCGATATTATGGCCTACCACCGAGAATTTTTTTTTATTAAAAACATTTGCCCCACTCTAGGAATTCCCGTATATCGTGTTTCCGTTCACACATATTTAAAGTCACATTATATACGAACAGCCAGACTGCTGACACCGAGGCTACGGAATTTTGTTTTGGTCGACTTCCAGTCTTACCAGATACAGATGAGTATGAGTAATTTACTTGGAGCGACTACTTCATCACCATCAGCCTCTACTCGTCTACTGCTGGATATAGGCCTTTTCCATGACACGCCAACAAGCTCGATCCTGAGCAGTTCTCCGCCAGCCACTACCAGCCACCTTTTTGATGTTGTCGCTCCATCTCGCCCAAGGGCGTCCTACGCTACGTTTGCCGAGACTCGGTCTCCACTCGAGAACTCGTTTACCCCAACGTTAGTCGGTCCTGCGGCATATGCGACTGATTATTTGACCTTTATGAACCCTTTCGTAAATACGGTTGTCAGACTTTCGGGCATCTGAGGAAACCTGAAGACCATCACTGGTACATAAATAACATAAATGACCACAGGGATTAACGGCTTAACGTGCTTTCCAAATTCCATGGCACAGTGAGATCTTGGTACGTAAAGATGGTTGGTCACCCATCCACAGATTGACCGCGACAAGCGTAGCTTAACCTGATCAATCGCCCCGTGAGGCTGTTACTATATAGCCTTAACTTCTTTCCTAGCCCTATACGTGAGAAATACCATACTATTCAAGTGTCATCGAAATCGAAACGTAGACCATTAAAAAAATATTTAGAACAAATTGAGCAAATTCTCTGTCCGATTGGTACCGAGCATAGAATAGTACCATCCTATATCCTCCCGTGGGTGCCGTAAGAGGCCACTAAGGGAACTCTCACAAGGGAAGCGGGCAGCAGCGCTTCTCCTGTAGAGTATCATATTACTGCGATTCCCAACCCGCCTGCCAAGCATAGCGCTAGTTTATAATATATATATATATATATATATATAAATATATATATATATATATATATATATATATATATATATATATATATATATATATATATATATATATATATATATATATATGTATATATATATATACAATATGTAAAGAAAACCCTGTCCGACCCATAAGGATAATAAAGGTTAGGTAAACACTTGACCAAATATAATATAAAATTTTACATAATCATCACAGTAACAATAATAATGAATTTTGAAATAATATTTTTTCCCGGGTATTAATTCCAATTTCCCCGAAATTTGGTAATTTTTAAAAACTGACAACACCATTTGTGACGGAGCGAATAGCGATGCGACCGCGTGCGCATGCCCCGCCCCCTTCGCGCATACATGCGCGGGTGAAGGGGGCGGGCTATCTTGCCTAACGCACATGCATTAAGTTACCTCGCTTTTTCGAAATAATATTTATTTTTTTTGGGGGATTTTTTAAGTTTGGCCTTGTAGGCATTATTAGAATCAGTTAACGATACCTAACAATACCTTCACGGATCGGACAGGGTTTTCTTTACATATTGTATATATATATATAAAGCATGAGGATTATGGCAAACGCCTCCATTAAAGCCTTGGGGGAGGACTTTGTCGAGCAGTGTCCAGCACCTCTATGGGATTAAGCAAAAAAAGTCGAACAAAAGGAAGCGGTTTTGTGAAAATTTAAAAACTTTGCGAAATAATAAAGCTAAAGTCAAGGGAACAAGCGAATATTCATGGCAATGAAAATGGATGAATACATTATTTTTGCCAAACAAAATATGTTAATTTTCTCATTTACCGGGGTGACTCCGTTCAAAAGGTGGGTACTGTTATAATTCAGCAATCAGGCTGAGTCAACGTTCATTAAAGATTCTAAAGGTTTTTTTTTTTGTTCTGGGTGGGAAATCAAGTGTCTCATAAGAAAGCTCAAGGTCGCACAGAGAGCTATGGAGAGGGCTATGCTAGGTGTTTCTCTACGTGATCGAATTAGGAATGAGGAGATCCGTAGAAGAACTAAAGTCGCCTATATAACCCAGCGGATTAGCTCTCTGAATTGGCAGTGGGCGGGGCACATAGCTCGTAGAGCCGATGGCCGATGGGGCAGTAAGGCTCTTCAATGGCGACCACGTACCGGCAAGCGCAGCGTCGGACGCCCACCGACTAGGTGGTCGGATGATCTGACCAAAATCGCAGGGAAACGCTGGATGCAGGCCGCGTCCAACCGTTCTTTTTGGAAATCCTTGGGGGAGGCCTATGTCCAGCGGTGGACTTCATGTGGCTGTGATGATGATGATGATGATGATAAGCAAAATGACAAAATAATGTGCTTAGAAGTCATGCGTAGCTTCTATTAATCAGCCTATAATATTCCCACTTTTGTGCCACAGGCCTCCTTTCGGTGAGAAGGAGAGGACGGCAATTTACCACGCAGGACTAGTGTGGTAGATAGATGTTACATATCCTCCAAATAAGGTTTTTCTACGACCATTTGGTAATTTGCTTAATACATCACCATAAGTCATATCTCAATAGTACATCATTCCTGCCATGTCGTGTTACAATGACCGTTTCCACACGGGTAAATCGTACTAAAATGAAACTTTTTAATATTTTTAATGGCTATGGCATCAAAAAATCAACATACGATTATGCCAAAAAGCGCGCATATTTGCGTCACGACTAAACATCGCATGTTATTGGCTGTATGGAATTGGCTTTGCCTTTCATTAGTGGGATTATAACAACAAACTTTGGTCTCATTACCCCTCACTGTGGCCAAGACACCCTTAGCCATCTCTGATCAGTCCTGTGAGTCTGCTGGCCTGGCAGTGAGTTTACGCTTCACCCTTACTTGGAAACCCTACTATCCGTCTGTTACCTTAGGTCTCTTGGTGCAGACATCCCGCACTTATTTATATATTTATTTATTACGAACTATATGGTAGGTCAGGGCTGTAGGGCTTATAGGACTTAGGGTCGTAGGGACTGTAGGGCTTATAGGTCTTAGCTTAGGTTCTGTTAACTTGCCATATAGGCGCATGTACTACCGCTACCTTTAATAAGGGTGGTCGTACAAACATTGCGCGCGTCGCGCCGCGATGTTTTCGCGTCTTTGTCAACTTTCAGTTCAACATCGACGGTTTTTTATATTTATTTATTTATTTCAAGGTCGTAGAAAAGGTTTTGTATGCCACTGTCGCAAACAGCTATTGTAATACGCGTGCTGATCTATTGTGCCACTCAGCTTCGCTCGTATGAAACTATCACTCATATTACAATAGCTATCATCAGCTTGACAGTGGCTTAAATAACTATTTTACGACACGTTATCTTGCGACGTATTCCTCGTCAATTTTGAGAGCGGTGGTGATTAAATTGTTTACACAAACACCAAACTAAAGCTTCATCTTGGTTTTGACCCAAGTCACAAGTTTTGGGTCTGGGCTTTTTCGTAAATCCGCTTGCACTGAGCTACCACTTTCCTTTTTTCCGCTCTGGATGGAGCGGAAGGGTGTGTCAGACTTTTACTGATTAAAACATACCCGGGTATCCTTCAGTTGCCTGTAACAGGGGCCATGGTATCTCTTTCGAACGACTTTCGGCCTTGGCACCAATTGGTCCTACTGGACCTCACGTAACAATTAGCTGATATCTCTTTGCGAGCTCCTCCTTTGCAAGTATTACCTACTGCTTTGCAGAAGGAGGTAATGGCCTCCCATTCACTCTCACTCCGTACTATGGCCTAAGTTTTATCTTCATTTTGACATCATCATCTCAGCATTCGTTGCATCCGCGACTTTCGCGATGGAGCCCGGGGTCCGCGTTCTTGCTCGATTTCCTCCATTTCGCGCGATCTTTAGCATCCTGTGATGTCAGATTGTCTAACTTCATTTTGACAGTTCAACAATATTCATTGCGTTATTTACTAAGTCTGCAGACGCATATTCCGAATATATGGAGCAATAGACTAGCAACATCCTTCAAAATGAAACCCATTTCTACTGATAGTTTGTTACGCAATCACCAACAAGGCTAGACCAGACACCAAAATTAAACTTTTTACATTCAGAGCGAAGCAATTGAAAAGTGCTTAAACGGTTTTCGAACGCTCAATGGTGCAATAAAATCATGCAAACTACAATAGTTTCCTAACTCAAATCTCTCGTTCAATGCTTTTTAGGAACTAAACGAAAGTCACTGAACAATTTCTGTGATTTCCAATCGAATAGACAATTGAATGACTCGGTGAAATGGCTCGATAAATGTTGACGGTTCGTTGTGACTTCTAATAAATGACTTAAGAATGACGGCCATTTTGTTTTAGAACGCTTTATTCATTATGAATTTGAATTTGGATTAGAACGCTTATTTGATTTTTTTTTCCTGTTACGGGAATCGTTTTTTTTTTAACAGTTACCAACCTTTCGATAATTAATTTTGCTATTACAAGATTTACTGGATTTACATGATCGTCGTCATCATCTCAGTTTTAATCACCGTCGTATCCGAAGCTTTTTCAGCTTTGGAGTCTGGGATCCGCTTTACCAGTCTAACTGCTGATTTTGGCTAAATTTCGATATTTTCTGTGAAGCGACTGCCGTCTGACCTCCACAACCCGAAGGCGATATCGAAGCATTTGTACCAATAATTGTTGGACTTTTGAGGGCTCCAACAACCCGTAACGACTGCCATTAGAAGTTCGTATGGCAACCGGGGCCAACGGTTTTACGTGCTTTCCGAGGCACGACCAGGCCAGAGCAAATATTCATATTCATGCATTCAAATAGTTGCACTGCGCGGGGATCGAACCTGCGCTTCCTTGCACAACGGCCGCGTTCGCTAACGCTACGCCACTGGATCTGCATGATTTTACTCATATTTTGTAGAGTAGGGTTTCGACAAGCATAGTATGGCACGCCTCCAGCTGTATGGACGGAAGACCTAATGAGCTGGCTGAGGACAGATTGTATGAGGAAAGTGGATGACAGGGGGTAGTGGCGCAGCTTGGGAGAGGCTTATGTCTTTGTAGACTGTAATCAGTTGAGTTGATGGTTTTTTTGTACAACATATTCCCTTTTTTTTAATCATTATAAACTAGTGCTTGACTGCAATCCCGCCTGATGGTAAGCACTAATGCAATCGTTGATGGTAAAGCGCGCTTAGTTAATTAAACCTATTAACTTAAAAAAAAAAAAACTTGAAGACGGTAGTAGTAGGCGAGATGATGCAATGTTAAACCCAACAGCACGACCAACGATGCTGCGCCAGAGGGAGACTGATCTGGAGACCCTCCACGACCAAACTCCCGACACAATAACATTTGGTGCATCGTACTCGGCACACATTGCAACACAATTGCTCAGACCCGTCCTCCGTACGGCTTCACCAGACATCATGGCGGAACACGACGAATCGCTTGGCGGCAACACTTTGTCTGATGGGTAGTAACTTCTGCTTTACGCCTATTAATTAAATAATTAATTTCTCGTTTTCTAACTATAATCATTAATATAACATAACTGACGAATATTTACTTAAAATTCTCATCCCTATAATTAACTGCTAAACTTCATGTGAGCGGAAGGGATCTTCCAACCCCTAAACGTATTAAACTAAAACGAATTTCACCTGGAGGTTGTAATCCCTTAATAATTTGATCGAACCCCATTATTTATACCTCAGATTAAGGACTAAATTATTGCAAAAGGTTGGTTTCATACGAAAAGGTAAATCTCTCGCACACATAGACATGATTCAGGTCCAGTCGTCACTTGATCAGTAGAACTGTTGAGCTTTCGGAGTTTCAAGTAGAGCTACACGTTTACTGACTGTCTACAATATTTATTTAAAAACTAAGAATTTACATAGTAACATTGACAGCCTCCGTGACGTAGCGGTAGCAGACTCGGCCGCTGCGCAAGTTGGCGCGGGTTCGATCCTCGCACAGTGCAAGTATTTGTATGGATGAATATGAATACTTGCACTGGTCTGGTCGTACCTCGGAAAGCACGTTAAGCCGTTGGTCCCGGTTGCCATACAAACATCTAGTGGCAGTCGTTACGGGTTGTTGGAGCCCTCAAAAGTCCAACAATTGGTCTAACTGCAATGCTTCGATGTCGCCTTCGGTTTGTGGAGGTCAGACGGCAGTCGCTTCGCGGAAAATGTCGAAGTTTCGCCATTTCATCAGTTGGACTGGTAAAGCGGACCCCAGACTTCAAAGCTGAAAAGGCTTCGGATGCGACTGGGATTAACGCTGTGATGATGATGAATTTACATAGTAACATCCTCCTGGTCAATCGTTCTACCTTTCTTAAAACAAAAACCGGCCAAGTGCATGTCGGACTCACGCACAAAGGGTTCCGTACCATTTATTCATGAAATTAAAGGATTTAAGTTATTTGTATGCAAGATTACGCGGTAATAAGCGGTTTACGATTTACGAGGTATTAGAAAAAACTACCAACTAGATCTCGTTCAAAACGATTTTCGTTGGTAGTTTTTATAGTAATGTACACCATATCTTGTATACTTAATTTTGTGTTTAACTTATGATTAATTATGTGGTGAAAAAAAATAAACGTTTATTATTATTATTATTATATATTTTTCATTTATGTTAGAAGTTAGAGGGGGGGGGGGGACCAGGGGGACCAGTTTCTATCACGCAAACTGTTCGGTTTAGAAAAAAAATATGTTAGAAACCTCGATATCATTTTTGAAGACCTATCCACAGATACCCCACACGTATGTGTTTGATGAAAAAAAAAATTTACAGTATGGGGAGCCCCCAATATTTATTATTATTTTTTTATTTTTGCATCAATATCTTAATGCGGTTCACAGAATACATCTACCTACCAAGTTTCAACAGTATAGC
Source organism: Sesamia nonagrioides (assembly GCA_017933935.1). NCBI lineage: Eukaryota > Metazoa > Arthropoda > Insecta > Lepidoptera > Noctuidae > Sesamia > Sesamia nonagrioides. The sequence goes on along the minus strand of JADWQK010002334.1, from coordinate 843,926 downwards.
TCTTATAGTTTTGGAAAAAAATGGCTGTGACATACGGACGGACAGACGGACAGACAGACATGAAGAATCTATAAGGGTTCCGTTTTTTGCTATTTGGCTACGGAACCCTAAAAATAGTTAAAAAGCAAACATGTGTGGAGCGATTTTCGTCCTTAACCTAGAAGGGAATTTTAATCATCGAAAACGTCAGGTAGAAATTTTTCAGTAACCTGTTTAATTTGTACGTAAACTACCGTCACTTTTTAGTGATTCATTCCATTGGGTTAGCAACCACTTGAGATGGTGACCACCAAAGTATGGCGCACCAACACTGACAAATGCTTCCACTGATTAAACTGGTTTACTCAAGTCTGTTTGGTTCCGTACCCATAAGACCATTTGAGACACTAGCCTTCTTAGCTTTATATCTGTATTGCCTCCATAATATGCTCTGACTAAGATGACATAGCTCTGCGAGTCGCTAAACTTAAGTGGCAGTGGGCAGGGCACATTGCTCGTAGAACCGATGGCCGATGGGGCAGTAAGTTTCTGGAGTGACGGCCACGTACTGGAAGACGCAGCGTTGGATGACCTGGTGAAATCCGCGGGAAGCCGATGGATGCGGGCAGCACAAGACCGGTCGGCGTGGAAAGCATTGGGGGAGGCCTTTGTCCAGCAGTGGACATCTATAGGCTGAAGAAGAAGAAGAAGAAGTAGAAGATGATACCTGGACTTTAAAAACAGATTCCAAAATTTTTTATTTTGGATGGGAAATCATCAAATGTCCTCCCTGGTCTAGGCTGAGTGGAAGGGCGTGTCAGACTTATACTGACTAAAACGGCACTGTTGGCGTAGTGCTTGACTGCTGTGTTGAGTGTGGCAGGTTTGATTCCCGCACGGAACAAATTTTTGTATGACCTACAAGTAGTTGTTCCGAGTCTGGCTGATTGTGTATGTAATTTTATATGTTAATAAACGTATTCAGGATACAGGAGAAATTCCGAAAGTGGGTTAGGTCTTTGTTTAAAAAAAAAGATCATTTGCCTGTGCCCTATGGGTCATGGTTCCTCTCTCTCTTTGCGAATAGGAAATCATCAAATGACCTCTCCCGCTCTGGGTGGAGTGGAAATGTCAGACTTTTACTGACTAAAGCCCATCCGTGTTCCTTCACTTGCCTGTGTGCCAGGGGACGGTTAATGTTTTAACAGTTTAAATAAGAATCCGATTCTTGAGTTAATTTTACCTTCAACTTCTCAGGAATAGTCAGATAGAAAATGTTGAAGTTGATGAAAAATTATGATCTTTTTTTTTATTAATTATAAACTAATGCTTGGCCGCAATCCCGACTGATGGTAAGCAGTGACGCAATCGTTGATGGTAAAGCGCACTAGTTTATTAAGAGCCTATTTACCATAAATACCTTCCCTGTAGCCTTGAAGACACTCAAATTGTAGACCAACGGAACACCGCCGCTGGCAAATTATTCCAGTCCCTCGATGTACGCGGTATAAAGGAGGAGACGAAACGCTTCGTCCGGATCGTAGTGGTGTTAACAACGTAAGGGTGGAAACTCGCCGTACGACGGGTCGTCCTATGGTGGAACGGAGATGGGGGAATTAAATCATGCAATTCGCACGCACACTCCCCAAAATGCATCCTATAGAAGACCGAAAGGCTGGCTACTCTACGCCTGTGCTCTAGGCTTTGGAGACCGTCTCGAGTTAAATCAGGGTTACCAATCAGCCTCTTCGCACGCCTCTCCACTGAATCCAAAGTGGCCAGGTGACACTTAGCAGCACCTATCTCTAAGCGAAAGCATATATCTATAAAGATCATATTTGAATGAACAGAATGAACTGTTTTCATTCATTCCATAAAGAGAAATAAGGCGAGTCGCCCATGGAATAATTATACCAACCGCACAGAAGGTTTACCATGACATGTTAAATCCATCATGGCTCCAGTGCCAGACAAAGATGAAGCTATACAGGATGAATAGCCCTATCCCTTTCCCGCAACGGCTTAATGATGGTTTTAACACATCATACTAGGGTCCCAGGTCGATCGATTAGGCAAAGTTACGCCATGAATATTTTACTTCGTAAAAACTTGATCGCGGACTATGGTTTGTTTTGAATATTTTAAACTTTATGACATTACTAGCTTTCCGCCCCCGGCTTCGCCCACGTGGAGTTCGTTTATATCGCGCTTTATAGATTTCCCTCGGGAACATCATATTTTTCCGGGATAAAAGGAAGCCTATGTTCTTTCTCAGGGTCCAAAGATTGTCTGTGCCAAATTTCATCAAAATCGGTTGAGAGGTTTAAGCGGGAAAGCGTAACAGACAGACAGACAGACAGAGTTACTTTCACATTTATAATATTAGTATGGATAATAAGATTATTTTACCGCAGCACGTTTGACCTTTTCTACTAGGATACCAGATTTTTTCAGTAAATATCAAGCGCAATATAAATCAATAAACTAAGTTTGCTGTTGGAATTGCAGACACACAAAATAGGCGGTGTAAAGTATAGGAACAAGTACAAAACACAATAGTACTTTTTTATTAATCACTAGCTTTCCGCCCGCGGTTTCGCCCGCGTGGAGGTCGGTTATATCGCGCTTTATAGATTTACCTCGGGAATATAATTTTTTTTCGGGATAAAATTTACCCCATTATTTAATCCGGACTTCTAACTTTACGTCTGCAAAATTTCTAAGCAATCGGTTCAGTAGTTACGGCGTGAAAGCGGAACAAACAAACACACTTTCCCATTTATAATATTAGTAAAGATAAGGATTAACTAGTCATCATCATCATCAACCCACTGCTGGGCACAGGTCTCCTCTCATACAGAGAAGGATTGAGCGTAATCACCACGCTTGCTCAATGCGGGTTGGCGATTTCAGACTTAATGTCCAGGTTTCCTCAAGATGTTTTCCTTCACCTTCAGTCATTGGTGTCCAAGATATACTTAGAAAGTACATATAGGTAACTTTAGAAAAGTTACATTGGTACTTGCCTGACCTGGAATCGAACCCACGCACTCATACTTGAGAGGCTGGTGTTTTAACCACTAGGCCACCACGACATTCTATTAAGGATTAACTAGTGCTTGACTGCAATCCCGCCTGATGGCAAACAGTGATGCAATCCTTGATAGTTTATGAGCCTATTCACTCTACTAGTGCAATAGTATCTTGTTATTCCTACATGGCCAACGATTCGTTATGTTCCGGCATGATGTCTGGTGAAGCCGTATGGAGGACGAGTGGACTGAGTAGTTGTGTTGCGATGTATGCTGGGTACGATGCGCCAAATGTTGTTGTGTCGGGAGTTTGGTCATGGAGGGTCTCCAGATCAATCTCCCTCTGGTGCACCATCGTTGGTCGTGTTGTTAGGTTTAACATTGCATCACCTCGCTCAACTGCCGTCTTCCTTCCTTTTCAGTCAGTTTTTTTGAGAGTATAGGCTCATAATAAACAAGCGCGCTTTACCATCAAAGATTGCATGCAACAGGCGAGATCGCGGTCAAGCACTAATCTACATATATCTATACTAATATATAACGCTGAAGAGTTTGTTTGTTTGAACGCGCTAATCTCAGGAACTAATGGTCCGATTTGAAAAATTCTTTTTGCATTGGATAGCCCATTAATCCAGGAAGGCTTTAGGCTATATAACATCACGCTGCGACTAATAGGAGCGGAGCATAAATAACTCCACGCGAACGAAGACGCTGGCGGCCGCTAGTAATTTATAAAAAAAATGGGTTTTTTTGCCATATCTACTATTTGTTCTCCCGCTCGGTTCGTTCTTTATTTCAACTGTACAGTCTGCTTAAAGATATAATATGTAGGTTCATGAGCTACCCTTTCTTTCTTTCTTTCTCTTATGGCTTCGCACAGTTTGTGCATTTAGCCAATGTCACGTAATGAATTATTCATGTCGAAAAAGACGGCCGCGCGGACCGAACACGGAGAAAGATTTGGTACAAAGCCATCATGTGGCCACTATGCTACAATATTTCACTGTTCTTTATGAATTATTCACTGAATGCACTTTTTACTACATAAATCACGCGTTTTTATTTAGTAAACGACACTAGAAATAATTTAAAAGTCCAATGAAAAATGAGCGTGGCACTCATCTTTGCTTCCCGCCAAAACTCCTGAGCTACCCTTATAAGCACGTTAAGCTGCAATACAATAACAGGCAATCAATAATTTGAAAAAATGGTTGTCATGGTAACGTAATAAACATCGTTGTCAAAAAATGTTATCCATACTAATATTATAAATGCGAAAGTAACTCTTGTCTGTCTCTCTGTCTGTCGGTTACGCTTTCCCGCTTAAACCTCTCAACCGATTTTGTTGAAATTTGGCACAGACAATCTTTAGACCCTGAGAAAGAACATAGGCTAGTCCCGATTAAATAATAGGGTACTTTTTATCCCGGAAAAATCTAAAAAGCGCGATATAACCGAACTCCATGCGGGTGAAGCCGCGGGCGGAAAGCTAGTCTTATATAAATAAAATTCTTGTGTCACAGTTTTCGTTCCCATACTCCTCCGATACGGCTTGACCGATTCTCATGAAATTTCGTATAAACATTGAGGGCGGGTTGTTTCAAACGGTTGGTTATCGTAACATAGGTACGTCAAAAAGTTACGTCCGTTAACGTAACTTTGATGATGTTTAACGTTCGTTTAATGCCGGCGCTACATTAGCAGGCGAAGATTCGTGTCGCGTTGGCGCGCAAAATATCTGTTGTCCTTGTCAGACATACACGATGTTCTTCTCATTGGCGGGCGCGGGGCGAAGATTCAGAAATCGGCCTACGGCGAATATTCGTTGTTTAGTTGTGCGGCCGAGACGATGGAGGAAGCAGTGGCTTTGCATTATATGTCAATAAATTATTATTTATTACATGTTTACACAACAAATAAAACAAAAACAATGTAAAAATATGCAAAAAGAACGTCAGTCCTACTTCAAAGTCTGGACGACACTGAAGTGACGTAGGTGTGAGTGTGTGACTACTCCAGCGAATATTGTCGCGACAAGTCCTTTGAAGCGCGCCACTTTACCGACAGCGCCCCGATGCTACATCGTCTGCGCACGAATACATTGCGTTGCAACGATGTACCCAGCCACATACATCGCCCCAGCAAATTTTATCTAGGCGACTGTCATGTGCTGCAGTTTATCTAACTTTCTTGGTTTTATTGTTGTGGGAAATAACTTCGTGCCATTTTATAAATTAAGTCCGTTTATACTAGAAAAGTGTGTACTTACCTATAGAAAAGCTATACTTTGACGAAAAATGGATACATTTTATTTTTATTTTATATATTTGGGACAAAAAACAATTATATGTTACAATATTAATAGCCGGCTAAGGTATAATACATAGTAACCAAACATAAACATTGTCGTCCTCCGTGGCGCAGCGGTCAACACGCCTGCTTGCGACGTGGAGGCCCCAGGTTCGAACCCCGGCCAGGTCATGATGGAAAACGATCATTTCCTGATTGGCCTGGGCCTTGGATGTTTATCTATATATGTATCTATTATAAATATAGTATCGGTGAGTTAGTATCCCATAACACAAGTCTCAATCTTACTTTGGGACTAGCTCAATCTGTGTGATTTGTCCGTATATATTTATTTATTATTTATATAACCCCCACCATACACACCAAAGTAAGTAAATTACTACACTCACTCGTACTACTACATACACTTAAACATAGTTACTATGTTTAAGGCCTTAATAAGTAGGTATATGTTAAACATTGCAATCTAACAAAACACGTATATTCTATAATGTAAACATATTTTTTTTTAGAGAACGGAAAAAAATTAAACATGACGTGTAAAAGTGATCAGTAATCCTACTTGCTTAATAAACGATTTCATTTCACTAACTTCACAAAAAATTAGAAAGATCGCTTTCAATCTTCGCTTGAAAAATATAAAGATCTGTTGTTCTGTAAAGAAACAGACAACAACAGTAATATAAAAAAAAAAAGAGAACTTGGGCTGCTAAACACCTTTCTTTTTCTTTTTACGGTACTTGTACCATCATCAGATGAACTACCTACTATCGTCAATTATAGACCAAACTCGCGAATACAAAAGGGAGTATATGTTGTTTTCACTAATTGACACCACGGCGGACTAAACACAACTTGACATAAGTTACGTTAACCAGTGCTCAGAGCATCGGTTAAAGTAATCGTATTTTTTTGCGTGCGTTAACGTTTACGTATTGTGAAACAACTCATTTTTTGACTTGACGATGGTTAGCACCATTTTTAACTTTTACGCATGCGTTAAGTGAACGTGAAACAACCCGTCAGTTATCGTAATCGTATCTTTTTTTGCGTGCGTTAACGTTTACGTATTGTGAAACAACTCATTTTTTGACTTGACGATGGTTAGCACCATTTTTAACTTTTACGCATGCGTTAAGTGAACGTGAAACAACCCGCCCTGAATCAAATAAAATTATCAAAGAGTTTTTATTATTTGTTACACGTGTTATTGGCAAAATTGTAGTATCTATTCCACAGAGGCCATTGATCAAGAGTTGATAGTTAAAGTTATACTGCATTAAAAAGTGTTGTGTTTAGAAGGAAAAATGTATTATAACCCGCGCAGATAAAGAAAAGATCTGTAAATGGCGTCCGCTCGCATGCGTTCTCACTCACTCTCTATCGCTGTCTATACTCACACAGTGAAGTAAGCGCTACAAAAAAAATCATCGATCAGGAATTCAGGATTCGCTTTCCAAACTAATGAAGCTACTTTGACGCATTCGCAAGTTATCGTTAATTTCGTTCCGCTAAAGTCTCTGTTATTTTGTTGTTTTTGTTGATATTGTTGTTTTTGTTGAGTTTGAACAATTAAACTCAACAAAAACAACAATAGAAACAAACACAACAACAAACAAGTAAAATGACATATTTACGTTGTAAATAACAATATTTACAATGTAAATTTGACATTTTACTATCTTAGCTTTTGATTTGTGATTGAACAATGGCATGTTTTGTCAACCGTACCATAAGTAGCAGCCGCCATTTTCAGATCTTTTCTTTATCTGCGCGGGTTATACCATCAGCATGAGTACAGTTCCTAACGCTGCGATGTCAGTAAGTTGTTGAAACTTGCCGTTAAAGTTGAGGGCTGTATCAGTAAGCAGATTGTGAATGAGTAATGAGTCGAGTTTTTGACGGGAAAGCTAAGATGAAAGTCACGCGTTTTTCATTGGACTTTTAAAATTATTTATAGTGTCGTTTACTAAATAAAAGCGCGTGATTTATGTAGTAACAAGTGCATACAGTAAATAATTCATAAAGAACATTGAGATATCGCAGCATAGTGGCCTCATCATGACTTTGCCTCAAACCTCCCTCGTGGACGGTTCAAGTGGCCGCCTTTTTCGACATGAATAATTCATTACGTGACATTGGCTAAATGCACAAACCGTGCGAAGCCAAAAAAGAGCACGCAAATCCTGTATCTCACAAGTAAAGTTTACCACGCAACTACTACATACAACTTCAGACACCATCTGTCCGTCGGGCAGTTGCCCTCTAGATACAACTCCCATCTGGTCGGAGGACCCTTCCTTTTTTATTGAGGATGAGTGAACACCCTGTTTCTCATCCCTCAATGCTACCAAAGCAGATCACCTTATGTAAGTGTGTGTGCCTATTTCCGCTTCTTGTATAGACCCAGCCTTCTGTACAGATATATGTAGGTATTTTGTGTTAATGAGTATGAGGAACAATAATAAATTAAGATGGCGGCGCGACGGCGTTCCTTTATCCGAACCGAAACGGAGTTTCAGGGCCGAAGTTGGGAAACTTGGGCCATTTTGGGACTACAAGTTGAAATAGCTTTAGAAGAAGACTGATTGTGTTTGGTTGACGTGTCAATGGTATTAAGAAGCAATTGTATAAGTGGCAGGTTGGGTAAAGAGATATTGAATGTGGTAGTTTGGAAATTTGAGTTTCTGAGATGTGTTTTTGGCGCCATTTGAAGGTATTCTTTATGCGCATAATTATGCAACAAGACTTTGAAAACGACGTATGTTGTATGTCGCAGCTAACTGGTTTGATTGGAGGGGAATCTAGTGCCAAGGAATTTGGAAAATAGGTACCTATTTGAAGAAACTATTGCTGTCGCGCTGCTTCCAACCTCTCCCGGTAAAGTGCGAAAAGGACAGTTGCAGCTCAGGCTGATTTTACCTACAAAAATGTTGATTAAAAGACGTTTCGTATTCCGCTGTTTTCTTTTTCAAAACACAACACATCTCAATTATTTTATATCAAATTTAAAAGGAAAAGCGTAGAAAAAAAGAAAATGATAAAAGCATAGATATGTATGCTTCTATTATTTTCTTTTTTGTCAAAAACTTATCACAATTGTCTAATAGTCATCTGAATATTACGGTAAAAATGGGTTATTTTTTGCGATTTTGAAGTATCGTATTTCTTTTATTAATTAATTTTCACGTATAATCACGGTGTAAAATTGTAGAAAAAAACTGATTGCTCTAAAAGCATTGTCCGCGAAGAAAACAGCGAAATATGTTTGTATAGAGAAAGCACCACTAGAGTTCCCTTTATAAGTAGTGCTCCTCTTGTTTCGCCCACTCGGCTCGCATGCAGTTGATCACAGATCTAGGTATTCCAGAAGGAAACTCAAGCATTGATCTCTGCATAAGCATTACTTAAAACTAATTTCAACTAATCAAATGCCTTGAAACGAGACTTAAGTAGAGCTTGAGTTTTGAGTGACGTTCTGTAATACGGACCCTAATCTTTTTTTTTTTATATATATATTATAAACTAGCGCTTGACCGCAATCCTACCTGATGGTATGCAGTGACGCAATCGTTTATGGTAAAGCGCACTAGTTTATTAAGAGCCTATTCACTCTAGCCTTGAAGACACTTAAATTGTAGTCCGACGGAAACACCGCCGCTGGCAAATTGTTCCAGTCCCTCGATGTACGCGGTATAAAGGAGGAGGCGAAACACTTCGTCCGGATCGTAGTGGTGTTAACAACGTAAGGGTGGAAACCAGCCGTACGACGGGTCGTCCGCTGGTGGAACGGAGATGGGGGAATTAAATCATGCAATTCCCTCGCACACTCCCCGAAATGCATTATATAGAACACCGAAAGGCTGGCTACTCTAACGCAATTGGCCGGGGTGCCTTCATTTTGTTTATTTTTTTCCTCGGGGTGGAAAACCCTCATGGATGTCCGCCTCATTGGGGTATTATGGTCTGTCAGACCCTTACTGACTAAAAACCACCCCGGTGTTCCCTCTCACACCTATGCCGGGAATTGCGAGAATGAACAATTCTTCTGCAACCCCCGATTGGTACCCTCGATATTCCCATGAGATCGAAACTTGAAACCGTGAGATGCATTTGATGAAAATATGAATGAGTTACCGTAGATTGGAAACTTATAAGAACTCTTATCATGGTAGCATGATACACACTGACACACTCCCTCACACACATACAGGGTGTATCTGACATCGTAACGCAAACTTCGCGGAAAGGCTACACAGCATGCCACTAATAAAATTATGATAGTCATATAAATCGCTAATGAGTGGTTACAGAAATCACAGTGTTTAAAAAAACGTGTCAGCTCGGCCTTTGAACGTTGCAAGCGTGCCGCCACGCGTTGTTGTGGGTATGAACTCTATTAAATCAGCTGATAGGATAGTTTTTTTGTGTAATTCATGAATTAATTAATTATTCCTTTAAAATCTTATTGGCTTATAAAAGTATAGCAATTGTGATCGGTTTAAAGTGAAAAAATTGCATTTTTTTTTTTTAATCAGGTAAAAACCGACGAAAAATTCCACCTCTGGGGTGTTCAAAATTATGTACTGGATCCATGATACACGTTTGTGCGTCGATGTCAGAGATACCCTTTACACATATTGAAAAAATCGTATATTGCTATGTAAGAGCAGAGTCACTTAACGCAGGCATTACTAACATTACAGGAGGTTCCAATCGACAGCTGCTACCAATTAATTTAGATCTCTAATAAATTTGATTTGATTGGATAATAAAAAATACAAAATTTCATGACGTCATTAACAATAAGTGGTCTTACGTCCTCATCTTTTTAGCGAAGGTCACATTGACCAGCATAAAATATGAAATCTCACAGTAATGCGTAGGTCTAAGGGCGGGTTGTTTCACGTTCACTTAACGCATGCGTAAAAGTTAAAAATGGTGCTAACCATCGTCAAGTCAAAAAATGAGTTGTTTCACAATACGTAAACGTTAACGCACGCAAAAAAAGATACGATTACGATAACTGACGGGTTGTTTCACGTTCACATAACGCATGCGTAAAAGTTAAAAATGGTGCTAACCATCGTCAAGTCAAAAAATGAGTTGTTTCACAATACGTAAACGTCAACGCACGCAAAAAAATACGATTACTTTAACCGATGCTCTGAGCACTGGTTAACGTAACTTATGTCAAGTTGTGTTTAGTCCGCCGTGGTGTCAATTAGTGAAAACAACATAAACTCCCTTTTGTATTCGCGAGTTTGGTCTCTAATTGACGATAGTAGGTAGTTCATCTGATGATGATACAAGTACCGTAAAAAGAAAAAGAAAGGTGTTTAGCAGCCCAAGTTCTGTTTTTTTATATTACTGTTGTTGTCTGTTTCTTTACAGAACAACACATCTTTATATTTTTCAAGCGAAGATTGAAAGCGATCTTTCTCATTTTTTGTGAAGTTAGTGAAATGAAATGAAATCGTTTATTAAGCAAGTAGGATCACTGATCACTTTTACACGTCATGTTTTATTTTTTTTTCCGTTCTCTAAAAAAAAATATGTTTACATTATAGAATAGGTATACGTGTTTTGTTAGATTGCAATGTTTAACATATACCTACTTATTAAGGCCTTAAACATAGTAACTATGTTTAAGTGTATGTAGTAGTACGAGTGAGTGTAGTAATTTACTTACTTTGGTGTGTATGGTGGGGGTTATATAAATAATAAATAAATATATACGGACAAATCACACAGATTCAGCTAGTCCCAAAGTAAGATTGAGACTTGTGTTATGGGATACTAACTCAACGATACTATATTTATAATAGATACATATATAGATAAACATCCAAGGCCCAGGCCAATCAGGAAATGATCGTTTTCCATCATGACCTGGCCGGGGTTCGAACCAGGCCTCCACGTCGCAAGCAGGCGTGTTGACCGCTGCGCCACGGAGGACGACAATGTTTATGTTTGGTTACTATGTATTATACATTAGCCGGCTATTAATATTGTAACATATAATTGTTTTTTGTCCCAAATATATAAAATAAAAATAAAATGTATCCATTTTTCGTCAAAGTATAGCTTTTCTATAGGTACACAGTTTTCTAGTATAACCGGACTTAATTTATAAAATGGCACGAAGTTATTTCCCACAACAATAAACAATAATACCAAGAAAGTTAGATAAACTACAGCACATGACAGTCGCCTAGATAAAATTTGCTGGGGCGATGTATGTGGCCGGGCCCGACGGGTACATCGTTGCAACGCAATGTATTCGTGCGCAGACGATGTAGCATCGGGGCGCTGTCGGTAAAGTGGCGCGCTTCAAAGGACTTGTCGCGACAATATTCGCTGGAGTAGTCACACACTCACACCTACGTCACTTCAGTGCAGCGCTGCCAATCGCGGGGAAAATCCCCGATTTGCGGGGAATTGAGGGTGAGCGCGGGGAGAGCTCGGGGAATGACATAAATCGGGGAATTTCGGGGAATCCAGACTAATTCGGCTATTTTCGGCTATAAAAATTATTTTATGTTGGGTACCTACCTAATACTTTACAACTAAGAATGCCTGCTCAACTGTCATTTCTACACCATTTTGTATTTCTCAACCATGGAAGTAATAAGTACTACGAACAACTGGAAGGCTTACTGTGCGACTAAGCACGCGCCGAGTGAGAGGTCTTTTCCCTTGCGAGAAATATATGTATGACAGCAAATGAAAGTGTTAACAATATACGCAAGGATCAAACTATTTCGAGTACTGATTTGGATGCATTTTATAAATCCTGTTTAGCATTCTATATCGAACTAACGGCAGACATTGTAAAAAGGTTTGACTTCAGCGATCCTTTGTTTGAATTAATTTCTGTCGTCAAACCCTCTGACGCCCAGGCTTTTCAACATTAAAACTCTGTATAAAAAAAAATATGTTGACAACGAATGGCGAGAACATGCATTGCTGAAATTTAAAAGCTTAGGTTTAGAATCACTACCACTCGTTGAGTACTGGCCTAAGGTTTTTAACTTATAGAATAAGGCTGGTAAGTTTTTGTTTAAAAATTTAAAAAAAAGTAATAGGTCTTCTATTAATATTACTTTTTCAAACGCGTCTGTGGAGAGGATTTTCAGCAACATAAATAATATTAAAACACAGCACCGTGGGAGCCTCAACAATGACACCATTGCTGCGATAATGCATACCAAACAAGGTATAGCTAAAGCGGGGAATATTTTAAAATTTGAACCTGATTTACCTATGATTACAGCGAAAATATGGCATAAATAATATGTACAAAACACAGGCGTGTCTTTTCACCGCCAAAAGGAGCCCGTTCACCTTGGCCCCTACTTTTCGGAATGTGTCCTTGGAGTGTTCCGACCGCCTTCAGCTTTTGGGAGTTGAGATTTCCTCGAACCTTAACTTTGGGCGGTTCATTGAATCCAAGGCCAAGGTGGCTGCCAGGAAACTTGGCGTTATCGCAAAGGTCCGGCAGTACTTCACACCTGGGCAGCTTCTAATGTTATACAAAGCACAGGTCCGTTCGTGTGTGGAGTACTGCAGCCACATTTGGGCTGGTGCTGCCAAGTGTCACCTTGCCACTTTGGATTCAGTGGAGAGACGTGCAAAGAGGCTGATTGGTGACCCTGATCTAACTCGAGTTGGTCTCCAAAGCCTAGAGTACAGGCGTAGAGTAGCCAGCCTTTCGGTGTTCTATAGGATGCATTTCGGGGAGTGTGCGAGGGAATTGCATGATTTAATTCCCCCATCTCCGTTTCACCAGCGGACGACCCGTCGTACGGCTGGTTTCCACCCTTACGTTGTTAACACCACTACGATCCGGACGAAGCATTTCGCCTCCTCCTTTATACTGCGTACATCGAGGGACTGGAACAATTTGCCCGCGGCGGTGTTTCCGTCGGACTACAATTTGAGTGTCTTCAAGGCTAGAGTGAATAGGCTCTTAATAAACTAGTGCGCTTTACCATCAATGATTGCGTCACTGCTTGCCATCAGGCAGGATTGCGGTCAAGCGCTGGTTTATAATATGAAAAAAAAAAAAAATGTACAGTAATGTGTCCAAATAAAATAAGGGCCACCAAATATTTAACGTATTCGTTTATATAAGCAACAGTATTAAATAATTTTTGCTTATAACAATGTTTTTATTTCAAAAATATAAATTCGGGGAATATGTGGGGAATTAATCAAAACAAGCGGGGAATTTCGGGGAATTGACAACACTGACGCGGGGAATCGTGATTTTTTTATTGGCAGCACTGCTTCAGTGTCGTCCAGACTTTGAAGTAGGACTGACGTTCTTTTTGCATATTTTTTTACATTGTTTTTGTTTTATTTGTTGTGTAAACATGTAATAAATAATAATTTATTGACATATAATGCAAAGCCACTGCTTCCTCCATCGTCTCGGCCGCACAACTAAACAACGAATATTCGCCGTAGGCCGATTTCTGAATCTTCGCCCGCCAATGAGAAGAACATCGTGTATGTCTGACAAGGACAACAGATATTTTGCGCGCCAACGCGACACGAATCTTCGCCTGCTAATGTAGCGCCGGCATTTAACGAACGTTAAACATCATCAAAGTTCCGTTAACGGACGTAACTTTTTGACGTACGTATGTTACGATAACCAACCGTTTGAAACAACCCGCCCTAAGTTTCTTCCGGAGACCGGACGTGGACCCACGGACCCTTATTTTAAATATAACAATAGGTACGGGTCGCGAACTTTTATAATGTAACAATGAAGTGCATGTAACAGAGTTTTTAGAGAATTCTTATTAAATTTTTAAACCTTTTTCTCCCTTTAAAAGAGCGGAGTAATTATGTAACGTGTTAACAATAGGAATGACTCTCATTTCGACAACATCCATTGCGCTATTTATGCTGTTTAGATGACATTTTTTTTTAACATATGAAGCATTGGATTAGCAATATCTTTCTAAATATCTCGCATTTTGATTAAAGTATACCTTTAGTCTGCAATTGATGAAATAGTCCAACAATTGGTCTAACTGAATGCTTTGATAGTGCCTTCGGGTTATGGAGGTCAGAGGGCAGTTGCTTCATGAAAAATATCGAAGTTTAGCCAAATCAGTAGTTAGACTGGTAAAGCGGACCTCAGACTACAAAGCTGAAAACGCTTCGGATGCGACTGGGATTAACGCTGAGATGATGATGATAAGTATGATGATTTAGTTTGCAATGGACTAAACTGTCCACCAAGATAAATTATTCATCATCATCAGCCTCTACTCGTCCACTGCTGGACATAGGCCTCCTTCGTGGCACGCCAACAAGCTCGATCCTGAGCAGTTCTCCGCCAGCCACTACCAGCCACCTTTTTGATATCGTCGCTCCATCTCGCCCAAGGGCGTCCTACGCTACGTTTGCCGAGACGCGGTCTCAACTCGAGGACTCGTTTACCCCAACGGTTGTCGGTCCTGCGGCATATGTGACCAGCCCATTGCCACTTCAGCTTGCTAATCCTCTCAGCTATGTCGGTGACTCTGGTCCTCTGTCGGATCACCTCATTTCTGATGCGGTCCTTCAGAGAGACGCCCAACATAGCCCGCTCCATAGCTCGCTGAGCGACTTTAAACTTATGGACTAGTCTGACCGTTAGTGTCCACGTCTCGGCTCCGTAAGTCATGATGGGTAGGACGCACTGGTTGAAGATTTTAGTTTTCAAACATTGGGGTATGGGCGACGAAAATACCCGACGAAGTTTACCAAATAAATTATTAGAAAAGTATGTTGAAACTCCGCTTTATTAAAAAGAATTGTGTGGTTTAATGAACCTGTAGCGGTGCCTACAACGCAACATGTCTACAACGCGGTGCCTACAACGCAACATGTCTACAACGCCATAGAATAAAGAGAGGGAAGTACGTTATCTTCATACAAACGGACCGCGCGCGGCTTGTATGTTTGCGCCATAGTATCTATGCGTCGCCGCACGCCACCTAAACACAATATTAGAGTGCCTATGACTGCGCTAGTCGCGGCTAGCACGGAACGAGGTTCGCGCGTCACGGCTTTTCGGCACATTAGCTTTTAAAAAATAATCACATAAACTGCAAAGTTGGTATGTCTATTTATGAACAAATAAAAGACTTATATTTTTCAAATTATATTTCTAAAAGTTATTTAAGTACAAGGATACGGATAAATTACACACGAAGAAAGTAGGTATTTTTCTGTAGCTAATTTGTAATTTTGTATTAAATGTGTGATTCAATAGATGTTATGTTTGTATTATTTATATTTGTATTAATTAAAAATAAAAATAAATATGGTTCTTTATGTGTACAAAACTAAAAATAAAAATTACAAAAAAAAAAACTGACTAGTATATGTAAACTAAATACTAAGCAAATAATTTAAACATAAGCTCTTAGTCTATAAATATTTGTTAGCGGTTTGGGCGACAACCGTAACCGACGAAGCGCGGACAGTCGTCAACCCTAAGACAGTAGGCAATTAAATCGCGGATTGGGTCGCAGATAACCTACTTCCCCTCTTTATTCTATGACAACGCGGTGCCTACAACGCGTCATACTGACGTCACACGAATTCTACATCTCGCAATCAGAGTTTACCGTGCAACTAGCATATACAGCGTGGAATTTTAATGGTTGTTTTCCCGCAGCGAAACGGTTCTGTCTTAGTAATACAATCGTTTCATCATGAAATTAAATATTAGAAACTTGAAATGGCAGATTTAACATAGTGATAAAAAAACGCACGGGAGCTAATTATGGTTTGAACATTGTATACATTGCTTTCCTTTGAGGCGGTTTCATGTACATTCCGAGTAGTACAGGTAGTACCTACAAGTTGTATCTAGCGTAATTAACTTTTCTCACTTTTTCGAGTTGATTAATTTTTTTGTTTACTTTTTTTAATTATTTTATAATACAAACATTTTTGTTTTTTACTCTATTCATCGAAAGTACTCCTTAAAGCAAATCGTTCTGCCGCGGGCAAACAACCATTAAAATTCCAGCGTGTATACAAGCTCGGGACATCAACCGGCAAGCAAGTGGCCCGCCAGACAACTAGTCTGGTCGGAGGATCCTCCCTTTTCTATGGAGGATGAGAGAGCTTTACACGCTGCTCCTCATACCTCCACAAATCCACGGTAAAACTGAAACTTTTTCACATTATAGACACTTAACCAAAATTTTTGGAATAATATGAAAAAGGCGCTCAACCTTTCACTTCATCCCTACTCCGCGGTCGACCGTCACGCGACATGCAACACACAAACGAAAAAATTTGAGACGATGTAATAAAAATTTCACTTTAAAAACTATATCGGTATGAGCCGCGACTTACAAAATGTAGATCATAGGTTCGAACCCGGCTAGGCACTTTACTTTGTGCAAATTATTTCATTGGTGAAGGAAAACATCCTGAAGAAACGCGATGTTCTAGAAGCAAAACTTCGTAGACATGTGACATCTACCAACCGGCACTGAGCCTGCGTGGTAGATTATGGCCCACTCTCTCTCACCGAGAGGAGGCCTGTGTCCCAGGGGTGGGGACATTATAGGCTGATTCTTCCTCAGCCTATAGATGTCCACTGCTGGACAAAGGCCTCCCCCAAGGCTTCCACGATGACCGGTCTTGTGCTGCCCGCATCCATCGGCTTCCCGCGACCTTCACCAGGTCATCGGTCCACCTTGTTGGGGGTCTCCCTACGCTGCGTCTTCCAGTACGTGGCCGCCACTCCAATACAGGCTGATTACGTGTTATGTATTCAAAAGCGATTTACTCCTTTATTTTTAAACGAAATGTCAATTCTATTGCATTTCGTGTGTTGTGCATCGCGCGCGTGGCGGTAACGAAGAGCGGCAACGTCTTCTAAGCCGGGTTTTAGTTTTTTTACTTTTTTTTAACTACATATTTGGTGGGTAGTAAGGTCTTAATTTTAATGTTTTACTAAAAGTAGTAAGTAGTAGTACTGGTCGTTTAATGTAGCACCTATTTAGCTATAAAGTTAGACGTGCGCCGGAGCTCTCCCGAAGCTCCGGGCGCTCCCGGCGCTCCGGGCGCCCCCGGCCAGCGTCCGGTACAGTTGACCTTCAGTCGTCGTTTTCGGGTATTTCGCTGAAGCCTAAGTTTTAGCTAGCTGTGTTCTTTTGACTGTGTAAAACAATTCCCCCCTTTCCTATGTGATATATATAGTAATAGATAATATTCTAATGAAAACCATTTTTCTGAGCAATTCAGGTACGTCACAAAAACCGCACACCATAAACTGTCGACACAGACAGACTGACGATGACGCCACGTAACTCCGTCCGCCGCGCCGCGCGCTGAACAAGACGTCGCGTTTTGACCGTTTGGTTTGTCATAACAACTGAATATAGCGACTAACACTTCAGCCGCTGAGCATTCGACGCCGTACGTTCCGCAGATGTGTCACTACACTTAGGCGGGTGACACCGAGGGTGGAAGTTAGTCCAAACTAAATTTAAGTTCAATGCATCTTTTTCTTAAGACAGGAATATACTTATTTTTATCTTAATGTTTCTACGGTACCAAAACTTCAGGTGAAACCACGGGATGCAGCTAGTGTTAAATATTTTAGGGTAGTTTGGTGCCCCGTTATTTGACAGCCTCCGTGGCGTAGCGGTAGCAAACGCGGCTGTTGCGCAAGCAGGCGCGGTTTCGATCCCCGCGCAGTGCAAATATTTGTATGCATGAATATGTATATTTGCACTGGTCTGGTCATGCCTCGGAAAGCACGTTAAGCCGTTGGTCCCGGTTGCCATACGAACATCTAGTGGCAGTCGTTACGGGTTGTTGGACCCCTCAAAAGTCTAACAATAGGTTTAACTGCAATGCTTAGATATCGCCTTCGGGTTGTGGAGGTCAGACGGCAGTCGCTTCACGGAAAATAACGAAGTTTAGCCAAAATCAGATAAAGCGGACCCCAGACTCCAAAGCTGAAAAGCTACGGATGCGACTGGGATTAACGCTGAGATGATGATGATGAGTTTGGAGTCCCATCTCGCATTTGACCTGTTTCCTACTTCCACTAGAATAGGTACAAGTAAATAGGTACCCTATTTCTGTTACGCTCAGAATTATCCCAATCATCCCTTAGGAACCTTAGTTCAGTTGTAATACAATGTAACCCTGTATTTTCCTTCAGAAATTCCAAGCAATACGAGTCTACATACTCCATTAAATATACTTACACCAACTGTTGCGATCCCCGAAGCAATAACAACGTCATTACATGCTGTCTCGCTCCAATAACAAGAATATAACAACGTTGTTATGTCCTGTCTCTTTCAAACACTTGGCGTAATGGAAATTCTTAAGTAAGGTCGCTGTTTGGGAAAGTTTACTTTACTTTTTGACATTTTTCGAGGACTCACATTGAGATAAGGGCCTTATTAATCTTTTTCCAAAGGATATCCAGTCGCCTGGAGCATAGGTGTAGAGTAGCCAGCCTTTCGGTCTTCTATAGGATACATTCTGGCGAGTGAGGGAATGAGCAAAGGAATTGCATGATTTAATTCCCCATCTCCGTTCCACCATCAGACGACCCGTCGTACGGCGACTTTCCACCCTCACGTTGTTGACACCACTACGATCCGGACGAAGCGTTTCGCTTCTTCTTTTATACAGCGTACATCGAAGGACTGGAACAATTTGCCGGCGGCGGTGTTTCCGTCACACTACAATTTGAGTGTCTTCAAGGCTAGAGTGAATAGGCTCTTAATAAACTAGCGCGCTTTACCACTTTTTTTGCGGTCAAGCGCTAGTTTATAATTTATAAAAAAAAAACTGTGTTATGGAATCAACAAGTCCAAGAGCAGCAATGGCCTAGTGAAAGGTCAAACCTCATCAGGTGGTTCTTCTTCCCCTTCAGCCTATAGAGGTCCATTGCTGGACAAAGGCCTCCCCAAGGCTTTCCACAATGACCCGTCATGTGCTGACCGTATCCAACGGCTTCGCGCGACCTTTGTGTAAATTATTTCATCAGCACTGGTCTCAAAACGGTGAAAGAAAACATAGTGAGGAAACCGGCATGTCCTGGAGGCAGAAAACTTGGAAGACATGTGATATCTACTGGGCCCGCGTGGTAGATTACGGCCCACTCCCTCTCACCGAGAATAGAACTGTCTGACAGAAGTGGGAACATTATTGATGTTTCGTTGTGTTTTTTTTTTCCTATAGCACCTCATTTCACCACATTCCGTTTCATTATTGTTTTTTTTGTAAATATTATTTGTTCTTTCTAACTAAATTCTTTATCATTGCTGATTCTCCTTTTTTATTAGATTCCTTTCGTTTACACGACAGCTTCATGTAAAAAAACCGGTCAAGTGCGTGTCGGACTCACGCACAAAGGTACCATTGTTTTATGAAATTAAAGGAGTTAAGTTATTTGTATGAAATATTACGTGGTAATAAGCGGTTTACGATTTACAAGGTATAAAAAAAAAACTACTTACTAGATGTCGTTCAAAATAATTTCCGTTGGTAGTTTTTAGAGTAATATACATCATATGTTGTTTTTAGATTTTTCGTTTTCTTATTCTATGAGTTAGAGGGGGGGCAACATTTTTCCACTTTGGAAGCGTCTGTCACGCAAACTATTCGAATTAGAAAAAAAATATTTTAGAAACCTCGATATCATTTTTGAAGACCTATTCATAAATACCCCACACGTATGTGTTTGATAAAAAAAAAAATTTAGTTTCAGTTCTATGTATGGGGAGCCCCCAAAATGTATTATTATTTTTTTTTTATTTTTGCATCAAAATCTTAATGCGATTCATAGAATACATCTACCTACCAAGTTTCAATAGTATAGCTCTTATAGTTTCGGAAAAAAGTGGCTGTGACATACGGACAGACAGACAGACACGACGAATCTATGAGGGGTCCGTTTTTTGCCATTTGGCTACGGAACCCTAAAAACAACATTGGCCTCCATGCTGCCGCAACGCTGTCGAAGGACGAAGTCTTCCGCATCCATTCTGCCTTAGTCACCTTCTGTCCTCATCCGTCCTTGTAGCAATGAGGACCGTGCTAGAATATTTATTTTAGTTTTTTTTTTAATTACTTCTTTGTGTTTGTGAATTTATATGTTTAATATGAAAAATTCCTAGTGTAAAACAAAGTTTATTAAAAAAAAAATAGTTAAATTAGTAAAAGGATTTTGTTTTTACCCTTTGGGGTACAGAACCCTATGAAGGGCACGGTTGAGGAAATTTGCATATTACAAATCGTGTACCTACTATTTTCTTATCTTATATTCAAAACTAGCGGCCGCCAGCGACTTCCTTAGCGTGGTGTTGGTTATGCTCCGCTCCTATTGGTCGCAGCGTGATGTTATATAACCTAAAGCCTTCCTGGATTAATGGGCTATCCAACGCAAACAGAATTTTTTAAATCGGTCCAGTACTTCCTGAGATTAGCGCGTTCAAACAAACTCTTTTTATATATTAGTATACTAGCGGCCGCCAGCGACTTCGTTCGGGTGGAGTTAGCTATGTTCCGCTCCTATTGGTTGCAGCGTGATGTTATATAGCCTAAAGCCTTCCTGGATTAATGGGCTATCTAACGCTAAAATAATTTTTCAGATCGGACCAGTAGTTCCTAAGATTAGCGGGTTCAAACAAACAAACAAACAAACTCTTCAGCTTTATACAATATGTTAAGAAAACCCTGTCCGACCCGTAAAGATAGTAAAGGTTAGGTAAACACATGACCAAATAATATATGAAATTTTACATAATTATCATAGTAACAATACTAGTGAATTTTGAAATAATCTTTTTTTTCCTGCGAATTAATTCCAACTTTCCCAAAATTTGGTAATTTTTAAAAAGTGACAACATTATTTTTGACGGTGTAATTCTGAGCGAATAGCGATGCGACCGCGTGCCGCGTGCCCTGCCCCTCTTCGCCCGCGCCTGTATGGCCTATCGCACATGTTTTAAGTTACATTTTTTTGCGAAATAATATTAATTTTTTTAGGGGGATATTTTTTTTTAAGTTTTGCCCGGCTTTGTAGACATTAGTAGAATTAGTTATCGATACCTAACAATACCTTCACGGATCGGACAGGGTTTTCTTTACATATTGTATATTAGTATAGATGTTAAGAAAACCCTGTCCACATGACATGACCAAATAACATATGAAATTTTACATAATCATCATAGTAACAATACTAGTGAATTTTGAAATAATCTTTTTTTCCCGCGAATTAATTCCCACTTCCCCAAAATTTGGTAATTCTTAAAAAGTGACAACATTTTTTTTGACGGTATAATTCTGAGCGAATAGCGATGCGACCGTGTGCCGCGTACCCTGCCCCTGTTAGGCCGCGCCTGTATGGCCTACCGCACATGTTTTAAGTTACCTTTTTTTGCGAAATAATATTTATTTTCTTAGGGGGATTTTTTTTTAAGTTTAGCCCGGCTTTGTTGGCATTAGTAGAATCAGTTAACGATACCTAACAATACCTTCACGGCTCGGACTAGTCGGACAGGGTTTTCTTCACATATTGTATATTAGTATAGATAGATTAAGCTTTCTTTAGCTTGAAAAAGTTACCGTGACATGACAGGTAACCGAAAAAAAACGCTTGAAATGTATCATGTCATCATGACCACATGACACCTGATGATTTCCAACCCAAAAAAAAAGTTTAACTTGCCTTTAAAAATACTGTCCGTAATTTAAGCTTCAATTGTGTTCGACCTGTAAATATATACACAAACGAAAGCTAACCAAATTAATGGAACACAAACTACCAACTTTGGTACTTATAGCCCACTATCTAATACTCGGTACTTCAGATCCAATCTTGTTAAGTGTTCATAAATGTAGTTATACACTGTAACATGTGAACTCTCTATTTACTGAACCGAATGTTCACGACTGTATGCATTGGGAGCATTTTGGGCTGATTATGATAAGTTACAGGCAACTATACTGATTCAATCCTTCAAGCTATATCTCACACATCAGGTCCAGTTTAAAACTAGCGTCAGGCACTAGTTAATCATCATCATCATCTCAGCGTCTAACTGCTGGTTTTGGCTAAACTTCGATATTTTCCGTTAAGCGACTGCCGTCTGACCTCCACAACCCAAAGGCGATATCGAAGCATTGCAGTTAGACCAATTGTTGGACTTTAGAGGGCTCCAACAATCCGTAACGACTGCCATTAGATGTTGGTATGGCAACCGGGACCAACGGCATAACGTGCTTTCCGAGGCACGACCAGACCAGTGCAAATATTCATATTCATGCATACAAATATTTGACTGCGCGGGGATCGAACCCGCGCCTCCTTGCGCAGCGGCCGCGTTCGCTACCGCTACGCTACAGAGGCTGTCTAATCTAATCGTGCGTTCTAAGTAAACGTAACATGTTTTCAGTAAATTACGCTGCAATTTATTTGGTCACTTACCATTTTACGTGGATACGTACTTTCTTTCTTTTTTCTTACCTAGTCACGAACTACTCTTTATTTTGGCATGTAGTTTTCTCGCCCTGGACATCGTCATGGACTTCCTCCATTGTGGGGGTGCCAGAAGGTAAAGAAAAAGGTGCCAGAAAGTATTAGAAAGGGGGGCCGAATTCTTACCGGCTAAAACCACCGTGCTGCCTTCACCTGTTTGAGAGCAGAGGCGATGAAGTATTTACACAAAGTTATACGCCTTTTTTAAACATTGTGAGGATACAGGAACGTCCGCCAATAATCCGAAGACATGTGGCCACTACTACTGGCCTTGGTAGATTACAGCCCACTCGAGCCACACCCACCCCACTCGATGAGAGGTCATCGAGTAGGCGCCTGTGTTTCAAGATTGAGAACATTATAGGCTGATTATGATAAGTCAGTCACCTGTCCTGGTTCGGTTCCATCCTTCAACCTACAGCTCGTAAGCTGGCGCCATTCCCACTTGACCACAGTTATCTACAGTAGATAAGTCAAAAGCCTCATCTATCTATACTAATACTAAAAAAAAAGCATATATACGGCAGTGGCGAAGAGTCCATACAAGCCGATTCCCACCGGGTTACCTTTCAAAAATCAGTTCCATATTCATACAAAAGTATTTACATTCTATTTCATTAACAAAGTATTATTAATTAAATGCCTGCGCGATTTACAATAGCAATAGTAATTCTTAGCAATACCCTAAGTATCACATTTCATTTTATAGTCGTAAATTAATCAGCGCTTCAATTTTTCGTACCTAAATTACATTGAAGGTAACTCGAAGAATTACAGCTTATCTCGGCCAACGTTTTACTATGAGGCGAAAAGAGACAGAGCG
Organism: Sesamia nonagrioides; assembly: GCA_017933935.1. Taxonomy (NCBI): domain Eukaryota; kingdom Metazoa; phylum Arthropoda; class Insecta; order Lepidoptera; family Noctuidae; genus Sesamia; species Sesamia nonagrioides. The sequence continues at coordinate 820,246 of JADWQK010002334.1, read as the reverse complement.
TGTCAAACCATCTCTTTCTAATGCTCGCTAACTGTACGTAAAATTTAAAGAAAGATAGGCTGATCGCGACCGGCTTGTAGTTCTCTCCTCTCCTCTATTAGAAAGAGACAAAGAAACCACTCGAACACGGAACTCGGCACGGGAGAAAGAAAACACGACAAAATTAAAAAGAATTAGCGTTATAATGAAATCCTTCGCAAGTCATATTCTTTTTATTTTGGCATATTTTCGTGTTCCATTTCGTAAGGTTGAAAATAAATTATTGTTAGTATGTGACATGTTGCTATACCACTGGTGCGTGATAATTTCGTTTGTTATATTTTAATATTTGTGTTATTTAAACTGTGACTGATTCTGTAAGGTAATTTAATCGCAGATTTGGTTAAATACTGTGGATTTTGTTTGTTATTATGGCTTATATTATTCTACCGGCAATATTATTCTTATCTGAAGACCTCCTCCAAGATATCCTGCAGTAGGTAAGTGTTTAAGTGTTTATTTTTTTGGACCGGCTTCCCTTTGTCAAAATTTCACCCTTCGCCACTGATATACGGTCGAATTGAGTAACCTCCTCCTTTTTGAAGTCGGTTAATAATACTAATCTATAAAGCTGAAGAGTTTGTTTGTTTGTTTGATCGCACTAATCTCAGGAAACACTGGCCCGATTTGAAAAATTATTTTTGCGTTGGGTAGCCCATTAATTCAAGAAGGCTTTAGGCTATATAACATAGTAATATAATATAGCGCACACAAGCTGCGATCATTAGGAGCGGAGTATATAAAAAAAACCACATCGAACCTACGCGGGTGAAACCGTGCTGCGCTGCTAGTCTATACTAATATATAAAGCTGAAGAGTTTGTTTGTCTGTTTGGTTGAACGCGCTAATCTCAGGAACAACTTCAGCGATTTGAAAAAATATTTTTGCGTTGGATAGCCCATTAATCCAGGAAGGCTTGAGGTTATATGTATAACATCACGCTGAGACCAATAGGAGCGGAGCATATACAAAAAAACTTATCGAAACCTACGCGGGTGAAAGCGCAGGGCGCAGCTAGTAAAATATAATACACTTACGCAAACAGATTTTTTACTCGTAATGTAAATAATAAAGTCAAATATAACTTTTACTTTTACAAATATTTTTCTTTTAGTAGTTCCGTATGAGAAGTAATTTCATTTTTACTTCAACGAATTTACGAGCCTTTTTCACGATAACATTAAAAGCCTCAGGCTATGAAGTATTTTTGGATTTACTTTTATAAGGTCTTGTTAAAGAATTCTTCCATGCCTACCAGTACTTATTTCTACAGCAGAAATATATCTTTAGTACGTCTTAAATGGGAAAAAAATTAAATGGGAAAATAAAAATATAGGTATTTAAAAAGTCAATAATTTATCAAAAAATTAAAATCAAAAAGCTAAATACGATAAAACGGAAAACTGATAACCAATTTTCATTTTTAATGTCTGGACTTGAAAAAAGACGATGATCCCTGAGTTTGTTTCGGCTATTTCTTCTCAGAGGTAGTCAGTTAGGAAATGCCGGCTTCATCTAGGTAAAAAAAAAACATGACGTGTAAAAGTGATCACTGATCCTTCTTGCTTAATAAAGGATTTCATTTAATTTCATTTCTTCAGTGAAGTCTAAACCTGCAAAGACTGTTATTGCTCCGAGAGCAATAATTTATAAATTATTATAAAAAAATATTAAGGAAATACTAAAGAAAACTATATATAAAAAAAAAACACAGATATAACCAGGATTGACATAGTAGATACAGTCTTAATCCGGATATTTACATAGGACCGAAAGTTATGCGTCCAAAAATCGCGGGCCTTAATACCGTAGAATTAGGAGGACCCGGTACCCCGGCAAGGCAGATGGCGAACGCTTAGGTGGTTTTTTAGCCGCCAAGAGTCCGGTAAGAGTCCAGTACACCCCTCCGAGTCCCCGAGCGGAGGATAGTCCATGACGATTTTTCCACCTTCGGAATAAAAAGGTAATACAAATTAAAATCCAAGCTCCTTGAACACCAATAAAAAATAACAACCGATATCGCAATACACCCAAGCAAAAACACCCATTTACCTCCTGAAATAATCTTCTAATTGCTCTGAAACTCATAAAAACAAATAGGGATTCGTTTTCCTCAAAGTGAAAAAAATCTTCTACACACCTCCATAGCAGGAGATTATCCTTTTAGTCAAAATTACAGCTACATAAAAAAAGATGGTTATACTGTGATGATTCCATCATGATGAAAAGGTGAATGAAAAAACGTCTTACAAAAGGTATTTGTTCTCAGAAAGCACGTCAAGCCGTTGGTCTATTTTTTTATTTGAGATGTGAAATCAGCAAATAACCTCTTCCGCTCTGGGCGTAGCAGAAGGGCGTGTCAGACTTTTACTGAATAAAACCCACACCTCAATTGCCTGTTCGCCAGGGGCACGGTTTCTTATTTTAACCAACCCTCAACCCTGATCCAGCAGCGTTCAATCTTCGTGGACCCCATCACGATGTGCTGACATCTCTTTGAGGAGCGCGTGAAAAACAACGTGCCGACGACTCGGGCCTGATCCTTACCGGGCGGCGAGCTGCCCACTGCTCACCGCCCGCAGGTCCGCGCCTACGGTGGCTGTGAGTTCGATGTCGTCTCCCGACCAGGGCGTTTCTGCGGCGGCTAATGGCGTGAGGGTGCTGGGATTCCCGCTGCTTCACGCACTCCGCCTTGTTATTGGTCTCAATTGTCTTTCGAGAAACTTTGACAGTTGGTACGGGTTGTCAGAAGACCGAAACTCTAAAAACCAGTCTTAACGAGGTGTATCGATATACCTACCCTGTCACTGGGTTGTTTGTCGAGGTCAGGTAACCAGTTACTTCATGTAAAATATAAGTACTTAGTTGTATCCGGTTAGACGCCAACCCCTATATCATCATCAGCCTCTACTCGTCCACTGCTGGACATAGGCCTCCTCCATGGCACGCCAATAAGCTCAGTCCTGAGCAGTTCTCCGCCAGCCACTACCAGCCACCTTTTTGATGACGTCACTCCACCTTGCCCCCACGTGCGTACAGCGGGACCCTCGACCCTTTCAAAAATCAAAATCAAAATCAAAGCATTTATTTCAAATAAACCAGTTACAGGCACTTTTGAATTGTCAGAAGGTCGGTCAGTCAATAAGATGAAGCTAGTCGCCCATTCCAAAGAGTAGGTACCTATGGAGAAGAACGGGCAAGAAACTCCATGGACACTCTTTTAAATTTTCAAGCTAATTTTACAAATATTTGATTACATCATTCATGTTGAAATCAACCGTGTGAGAACGATGCAGAAATAAATTGTACGCCGAGAGCGTCCATTATGGAAAACACACAAAAATCAATTCAGAAATTAAAATACGCCGTGGCAGCTAAGAGATGACCAGTCCCCTCCGACGGCGTCCGTTCACGAACATGACGAATGGATCAGCATCATTCAGCTCAACCATATTGAAGGGTGAACCTAATGACCCAACACACACGCCACCATCAGCGAGACATTTGAGTGAGCATGACATACTCTCAACAGCCAGAGCACTATCAAGTCAATAAAAAGACTAACCCAACAAAAAAATGCCTTACAGCACATTCGTACATTGTGCTCACACGTTTGCCATGCAATTATACAATACTAAGAAATTGAATCTACACAATGCTAAGATAGTTTTGTCCAAGGTTCAGCAGCTCCAACAGTGTTCACGAATCTGTGGAAAGTTTAGCTCCTGTGCAACTGTACAAGTGCCGAACACCTCTGTCAGCGATACAATTCCGTAACGTACAATATGCTTGGCTACTTAGTGTGTAATACAGGCTTTGAATTAATAACATAAACAATTACATATTAAAACTACAAGAGGAAAAATCAAAGAACAATCATTGTATAGAAATCGGACGCAGCTCAAGCCCAAGCCTTTTTGTCCTCAATATAATCCTTCACACTATAAAATGCTTTCTGACACAACTTACGTTTAATGAAGGATTTGAATTTATTCAGGCTCAGATCTTGAACCACCTCTGGAAGTCCATTGTAAAAATGTATACATTGGCATCTGAAAGAGCCACCTATTTTCTTGAGCCTTGTTGTAGGTACAATAAATTTGTGCCTGTTCCTAGTATTTATATCATGGACATCACTGTATTTTTTAAACAATTTTATATTTTTATGAGCATACAAAAGATTTTCATAAATATATTGAGACGGCACGGTCAGTACATTAATCTCTTTAAATTTTTCTCTGAGAGAGTGTCTCGGACTTAATTTATAAATTGCACGAACAGCTCGTTTCTGCAAAACAAATATTGTTTGAATATCGGCGGCATTTCCCCACAACAGAATGCCGTACGACATTACGCTGTGGAAATAGCCAAAGTACACTAAACGGGCCGTCTCAACATCAGTCAAATTACGAATTGTTCTAACTGCGTATGCAGCAGAACTTAGCTTTTTTGACAATTTTTCTATATGTGAACCCCATTGAAGCTTAGCATCCAGAGTTATACCCAAGAACACTGTGCTGTCGTCAAATTTCAATTCTTCGCCCTTTATCAACACTTTAGTTTCCACCTGTCTCACGTGAGGTAGAGTAAACTTAATGCATTTGGTTTTTTTCTCGTTTAAGAGTAAATTATTAACATTAAACCAATGGACTACTTTGGAGATCGCGCTATTTACATCATCAGTAACCTGCTGCTGACGTTTCAGTTTAAATAAAAGTGAAGTGTCATCTGCAAACAACACTATATCGTGGTTATCCTTTATTAGGTACGGCAGGTCATTGATGTAAATAAGAAACAAAAAAGGACCAAGAATTGACCCCTGTGGGACTCCCATTGTTACTAAAGATCCGGAAGATCTTTTTCCATTAACGTCAACGCTTTGAATCCTACCACTCAAGTAAGATGTAATAAGATCCAGTGCAGAGTTCCGGATCCCGTAGTGGCGGAGTTTCCTGATTAACGTATCGTGAAGAACGCAATCGAATGCCTTGGACAAATCACAAAAGATGCCCAAGGCATCGCATTTATCCTCCCATGCATTATATATATGACCTAGAAGTTCAACACCGGCATCAGTAGTTGAACGACCCCTTGTAAAACCGAACTGTTTGCTATGTAATAATTTATGTTTATTAAAAAAATTTAGCATTTGGTTTAAAATTAATTTCTCAAAAATTTTACTAAAGGTAGGTAGTACAGAAATAGGTCTATAATTTGTGGGGTCTGATGTACTACCAGATTTAAACAAAGGTATTATTTTACTATTTTTCATGAGATCAGGAAACTCTCCACAGTCAATACAAGCATTAAAGATAACAGCTAGAGTGGGTGCCACAATATCAATAATAGACTTAGCAACTTCCACCGAATGACCCCATAGGTCAGCAGTCTTTTTACATTTAGAGTGTGAAAGATTTTAATTATATCTCTACTGATAACATGTTCAAAATGAAACTCCGAATCACAAACATTAACATTTTCTTTAAGCAAAGACTCCGCAACAGAAGGTGATGAGTTTAGGGATTTAGTAGTTGAAACAGGAATATCCGAAAAGAAATTTTCAAATGCCTCAGAGACTTGCGAGTCTGATTTAATTATGTTGTCATTAATAGACAGGCTATAGTCAGTATTTCTATCACTGGACCTTCCCGTTTCACTATTAATAATTTTCCAAGTCGTTTTAATTACATTGCCACTGTTCTTTATCTTTGAACTCAAGTAACGTGACTTGGCCATATAACAAACTTGTTTGAATAATTTTGAATATTTTCTAACATATAAATTGAATTCAACAGTGTTAATATAAATCCTCTCATTGTACAATTCATAAAGCCGAGTTCTACTTTTATGAATACCGATGGTAGCCCAATCAGAGAAAGATGCTTTACAATTAACAGAGATAGTCTTGGGAACAAAGGTGGAATCAAATAGCTTACAGTATATATTAAAAAAATTGTCATAGAGATGATTAGGATCAGCATTAACAGCACTGGATAAGACTGGCAATTTATTGATGAGATCAAATCTAAAAACCTCCAAGCGGCTTTCAGTTTTGGGGTTAACAGTGATATCCTTTTTGGCCACTTTTTTACTATGGTTTGGAATAGTAATCCTTTGTCCGCAGTGATCAGAATCAAGTATCTTTAGTAACAATCTTTCAAGAATCTTTAGTAACAATGGGAGTCCCACAGGGGTCAATTCTTGGTCCTTTTTTGTTTCTTATTTACATCAATGACCTGCCGTACCTAATAAAGGATAACCACGATATAGTGTTGTTTGCAGATGACACTTCACTTTTATTTAAACTGAAACGTCAGCAGCAGGTTACTGATGATGTAAATGGCGCGATCTCTAAAGTAGTCCATTGGTTTAATGTTAATAATTTACTCTTAAACGAGAAAAAAACCAAATGCATTAGGTTTACTCTACCTCACGTGAGGCAGGTGGAAACTAAAGTGTTGATAAGGGGCGAAGAATTGAAATCTGACGACAGCACAGTGTTCTTGGGTATAACTCTGGATGCTAAGCTTCAATGGGGTTCACATATAGAAAAATTGTCAAAAAAGCTAAGTTCTGCTGCATACGCAGTTAGAACAATTCGTAATTTGACTGATGTTGAGACGGCCCGTTTAGTGTACTTTGGCTATTTCCACAGCGTAATGTCGTACGGCATTCTGTTGTGGGGAAATGCCGCCGATATTCAAACAATATTTGTTTTGCAGAAACGAGCTGTTCGTGCAATTTATAAATTAAGTCCGAGACACTCTCTCAGAGAAAAATTTAAAGAGATTAATGTACTGACCGTGCCGTCTCAATATATTTATGAAAATCTTTTGTATGCTCATAAAAATATAAAATTGTTTAAAAAATACAGTGATGTCCATGATATAAATACTAGGAACAGGCACAAATTTATTGTACCTACAACAAGGCTCAAGAAAGTAGGTGGCTCTTTCAGATGCCAATGTATACATTTTTACAATGGACTTCCAGAGGTGGTTCAAGATCTAGGCCTGAATAAATTCAAATCCTTCATTAAACGTAAGTTGTGTCAGAAAGCATTTTATAGTGTGAAGGATTATATTGAGGACAAAAAGGCTTGGGCTTGAGCTGCGTCCGATTTCTATACAATGATTGTTCTTTGATTTTTCCTCTTGTAGTTTTAATATGTAATTGTTTATGTTATTTATTCAAAGCCTGTATTACACACTATGTAGCCAAGCATATTGTACGTTACGGAATTGTATCGCTGACAGAGGTGTTCGGCACTTGTACAGCTGCACAGGAGCTAAACTTTCCACAGATTCGGGAACACTGTTGGAGCTGCTGAACCTTGGACAAAACCATCTTAGCATTGTGTAGATTCAATTTCTTAGTATTGTATAATTGCATGGCAAACGTGTGAGCACAATGTACGAATGTGCTGTAAGGCATTTATTTGTTGGGTTAGTCTTTTTTTATTGACTTAATTGTGCTCTGGCTGTTGAGAGTATGTCATGCTCACTCAAATGTCTCGCTGATGGTGGCGTGTGTTTTGGGTCATTGGGTTCCCTTCGATATGGTTGAGCTGAATGATGCTGATCCATACGTCATGTTCGTGAACGGACGCCGTCGGAGGGGACTGGTCATCTCTTAGCTGCCACGGCGTATTTTAATTTCTGAATTGATTTTTGTATGTTTTCCATAATGGACGCTCTCAGCGTACAATATATTTCTGCATCGTTCTCACGCGGTTGATTTCAACATGAATGATGTAATCAAATATTTGTAACAATAGCTTAAAAATTTAAAAGAGTGTCCATGGAGTTTCTTGCCCGTTCTTCTCCATAGGTACCTACTCTTTGGAATGGGCGACTAGCTTCATCTAATTGACTGACCGACCTTCTGACAATTCAAAAGTGTCTGTAACTGGTTTATTTGAAATAAATGATTTGATTTGATTTGAAGTAAATTTAAAAATTCTTTGTGCAGGGATGCAATACGTTATATATAAAATAAAAAGTTTTAAGTAAATTATACTATATTCTATCTTAACACTTACGGCTGAATTTACGAGTAAACTACTTAATAATATCTACCTACACTTGACCGTTACGACAGTCCAAAGCCTACAAGAGCGATGAAAAATGTTTATACTAATTAATTACAAACAAACAAACAGAAATTATTCAATCAATAAACACAAGATGACGGTGCAGCGCTGGCGAGCGTTGCGTTGACTATAATTATTTTTGTTGACAATTAGGTAAGAAAATTAACTCATAACTTTGCCATTTGTCAAGATATCTTTTTGGAATTTTATGTCTTGCCATGGCGCCTCTGCCGGGCCGGAACAAGCGGGGTAGACCAAAGAAGTGCTGGCTTGACGTTGTAAGAGATGACATGCGTGCCACTAATCTCATACTACAGGATGCTAAAATCGCACGAAATGGAGGAAATTGAGTAAGAAAGCGGGCCCCGGGCTCCAACGCGAAAGCCGCGGATGCAACCGGGATAAACGCTGAGATGATCATGATCTTTTTGAAAATTTATACCTAAAATACTAGGACACGTGGTTCGGATTTCACAAATGCAAAAAAAAAGACGTTGCATAATCGACCGCCTGATAAAGGTATATTAGTTCTGAAATTTCTCGATCTTCTCCGCTTCGAAGGGCAGCTTTACTTGCAAAAGTATTTAAAAGTGTCTTTTACCACGGATGCTCGTACAGGCTTAATTTTTACCAGGGAGTTAATTTGATTGATGAGGCACACTAAGAAAGCCTTCTACTAAACCATGCCGAACGGAATTGACTGTCAAGTTTACCGTAAGAGGAAAAAACCTATGTATTGTTTATACCTGAATAGAATAGAATAGGTACTGTTTATTGTGTTACACTATGTAAATTACTTTCTACTACTAAAATTACATTCCTGTGTGGTACCAGATTCCTACGTGGTACCGGGCTTTGAATAATATCAACCTCCCTTGGGTGTCGTAAGAGGCGACTAAGGGAACTCTCACCAGGGAAGTGGGCAGCAGCGCTTCTCCTGTGGAATATCAAATTAGTGCGAATCCCCACGCTTGGCAGGCGGGTTGCCTGCCAAGCGTTATGTTATTATGTTATTATGGCAACAAAAAGAAGACAAAAAGACTGACAATAAGAAAAAAAGTAAGAGTTTTTTTTCTGACTGTCAGTCTTTTTGTCCATTTTTTACGGTATTATTATGAGCAATGCGATCGCGCGCCGCGTGCCCTGCCCCCTTCGCCCGCGCATGTAATGCCTACCGCACATGTATTAAGTTACATCCTTTTGCGAAATAATATTTTTTAGGGGGATCTTTTTAAGTTAAAGGCTTTGTAGTCATTAAATAAATATAAAAAATAAAATAAATATAGTATTTAAAAAATAGTAGAATAATTTTATTATTGGTTCGTTTCGAGAATCAGTAGCATATTCCTTGAATGTGATGGGATATGAATATTTGCACTAATCTGGTCGTGCCTCGGAAAGCACGTTAAGCCGTTGGTCCCGGTTGCCATACGAACATCTAATGGCAGTCGTTACGGGTTGTTGGAGCCCTCAAAAAATCCAACAATTGGTCTAACTGCAATGCTTCGATGTCGCCTTCGGGTTGTGGAGGTCAGACGGCAGTCGCTTTACGGAAAATGTCGAAGTTTAGCCATACCAGCAGTTGGACTGGTAAAGCGGACCCCAGACTCCAAAGCTGAAAAGGCTTCGGATGCGACTGGGATTAAAGCTGGGATGATGATGATTCCTTGAATGTGATGGGGATACAAAATTACAGCTTGGGTATCTATCTATAGCTTGTTTTTTTGGTGGTCGGTTGTTTTTAGCTGTGGAAAAGCTGTAAATGGCCCTGACTCCCTCGTACACAAAATAAATTAAATTTGAGAAGTTCAATGCATATTTTTCTTCCTATTTCACTAGGAAAGGGACAGAAGATAAAATGTTAGTCTAACCTAACGTAAAGTGTCTTCTTCTTCTAATCTCTTAAAATAAATCTTTAATATATTTTTGATTAAATATAGATGTATTCCTTTACAGTTTACAGCATATGATTTAGGTTAATATTTTCGAAGATATTACAGATTTTCAACTTCCGGGGCGTCGCGATTGCGGCGGTACCGGCTGGCCGGGGCGCGGGAGCGGCGGTGTTTTTTTGTACAACATTCACAGTTTGCACCCGTGCAAAGCCAGGGCGCCTCGCTCGTTAAAAATAAAACGGGGCGAACAATATAGTCGAAGAAGCTGCGTCGTATTCTAAGAGAATGCTTTATGCTTTTCTGTACCATTGAGAATTAAATTATTAGGTAAGCTTTGTGAAGACTTCTGAACTGAGTGTTCGCCCCACAGTTTGCCCCACTTTAAACTAGACTGTATAATCTCTAATGGAATGGAAGATGAGGCAATATTAATAAAATTAGGTGTTAATAAAGTGGGGCTTTGTCTGTGGTTACTTTAGCTTCGGCTTTTTTTATTATCCCTACTATTTAGTAGTCCATAAATAAAGGATTCTTCTTCTTCCAGTGCCTCTTCAATCCTGAAGGTTGGCCGTCAGCTTCTTGTACTCGGTCTTGTCAACCGCGAGTCGGAACAGTTTTTCGACTGAAGTAATGCCGGTCCACTCCCTGATGTTACGCAGCCACGACTTTCTCTTTCGTCCAGCGCGCCTTTTTCCTTCTACCTTGCCCATCATAATGAGTTGGAGTAGCGCATATCTACCGTGTCGGAGCACGTGACCGAGATAATCTATTTTGCGTTTCTTTATGATGGGCAACAACTTTCGAGGCATTTGAACGCGCTGAAGGACGGTGTCATTTCTGACCTTTTGGGTCCAGCTTATACGTAGCATACGACGGTAACACCACATTTCAAAAGCCCGCAAGCGTCGCGTGGTGTCCTCTTTCAGAGTCCATGCTTCGCAGCCGTACATGACGACAGGCCATACGTAGCACATCAGTAACCTGACTCGGAGCTTTATGTGGAGTTTACGACAGCACAGAACTTTCTTCATTTTGTTGAAAGATGCTCGGGCAAGTTCTATCCGGGTCTTAACTTCTTGGTCGGACTCCCATGCTTCATTTACCCAAGCACCGAGATACTTGTACTGTCGTACACGCTCAAGTTGTTTGCCTGCCACTGATATGCTTGGGCGTAAGTCTGGGTTTCTAGAGACCACCATAAATTTTGTCTTGCTGATGTTCATCGACAGACCGGCCTTCTCGCTGCACACATTGACTCTATCCACAATGGCTTGCAAGTCTTGCTCAGAGGATGCAATGAGAACAGTGTCGTCCGCATAACGCAGGTTATTAACGACCTTGCCGTTGATCTTCACTCCGGCTTCCAGACCCTCAAGAGCCTCCGACATCACTGCCTCGGAATAAATATTAAAGAGCAACGGAGACACAACACAGCCTTGCCGAACTCCACGACAGATCCTGATTTCCTCCGTTTCCTCACCTTCAAATCTGATTGTGGCTACTTGGTTCTCGTACAGATTACGGATAATTCTGACGTCCTTACCATCGAGTCCAATATCTGTTAATAGACCCAGGAGATGTTGGTGCTTAACTCGATCGCATGCCTTTTCATAATCTATGAAGCACAGCAATACGTCGGTTTGCATATCCCTGCATTTTTGTACGAGAACATTGAGGGCAAAAAGAGCTTCACGAGTACCGACACCAGAGCGAAATCCGAATTGGCTGTCGCCCAGTTGTTCGTCACATTTCGGTCTCACTCTGTTCTGTATGATGTTTAAGAACACTTTGAGGACGTGGCTCATTAGGCTAATCAAACGGTACTCTCCACACTTCCTGGCGTTTTGCTTTTTGGGTATTGTGGTAAAAATAGATTTTAACCAATCGATTGGGATGTTACCGGTTTCGTAGATGTAGTTGAAGAGCTGTGTCAGCACGTCAAGTTGATTCTCCTCCAGTAGCTTCAGAATTTCAATGGGTATGTTATCAGGTCCCGGCGATTTACCTGTTTTAGCTGATTTCAAGACGCGTAAAACCTCAGATTTTAAAATAGGCGGGCCATCATCTTCAATGGGCATTGAAATATTTCTTGAAGTATCAGCAAACATCTCCGAGACATACAAACACCATTGTTTCTTCTTTTCATCGAGATCTAGAATCAAATTCCCTTCGTCATCGGTCAAGGCACTATTGATTTTACGTCTTTGACCCACCATTTCGTTAATATGTTTATGCGCATTGAAACTGTCGTGCTTGCGAAAAAGATCTTCCATGTGTGCGCATTTATTATCATAATAGGTATGCCTGGCTTTCGCGATCTCTATTTTGATGGTGTCATCGATCTGTTTGTACCTGTCTGGGTTTGTGTTCTTGTACTTGCGCCGTTCTTCCATTAATTGTAGGATTGCGTCCGTCATCCAATCCTGTTTCTTAACCAGTGGCGGTGGTTGTAGATATTTGTTGCAGATATCATATATGTTCTCCTTAAGGCTGGTCCACGTGCTGAGATCGGGGCTAGCGGATGTAGTGCGATGGTCAGTGGCCCATTGGTTAATGGCATTGTACACCTTTACTCGCGTGTCGGGCTCAGCTAGTTTGCGCACATTTGGCCTCCTATCCAGTCTTTTTGGTTGTACCTTCTTAAGTCTGCATTTCACGTCCACCACCACTGGATTGTGGTCCGATCTAATGTCGGCTCCAGGGTAAGTTTGTGCTTTTTTGACAAAGTTGCGGTACCGTTTATTAATCATCACGTAATCGATTTGATTCCTCACAACGTGATCCACTGTGTGCATTGGTGATGTCCATGTATATAAACGGCGTGGTGGTAGTTTGAAGAAGGTGTTCGCAATAACAAGCTCCCTGTCTTGGCAATATTCCACCATCATATCACCACGGTCATTTCGGATGCCAAGTCCATAAGCACCAGCAACTCCAGGAACGATGGTCGAACCCACCTTCGCGTTCATATCGCCCATAACGATAACCACCTCGTGTTTTTTCGTGGCTTTTAATAGCGTGTCAACATCTTTGTACAGGTCCTCCATTTCAGTTACAGGCTTATCTGCGGTGGGTGCATACAGTTGTATAATGTTGATGCTATATGGTTTAGCCTCCAGTCTGATTAGCATGGCTCTGTTGGACAAGGGAACAAAGTTGCTAACACATTTGGACATTTCTCTTCCCAGAAGAATTCCCACACCATAACGTTCTGTGGGCTGGTCACTTCCTGAGTAGTAGAGGACATTGTCGTCCGGTGTGAAGTGCTCGCCCTGACCTGGCCATTTAGTATCACTGATACCAAGAATGTCCACCCGCAGTCGCCTCATTTCCTGTAAAACATTAGGGAGCTTTCCATCTAATAAAGTATAGCAATAAATAAAGGATAGCAAGACCATTAACATACAAAGTGATTATTTAAGCAAATTATTTAATACATGAATTGTCCTTCGTTTCGTCGTTTTGAAATTTATCATTTGTTATCAAATGAAATATCTGTGAAAGTTATTATACTCTGCATACAAAAATTAAATATAATTATGACTATATGAATACATATTATGTATGTATGTATTCATAATATCATACTTTTATGTTCACATTTCTTATTATGTCCAACCTTTTAACCTTTTTTGGCTTTCATGCTATCATGCGCTTCACACGCCAGCCCCAAGAGCATCCTGATAAGTAAAGTTATGTGGGACAGCCCCATACTGTGTCATTGGATGTGCCTACATAACACTGTGGTGTACCAATTTGGCTCAATTTTTCTGGTAGACGTAAGATGCAAGTGGAGAACGGGTCTGAGCAGTTGTATTGCGATGTGTGCAAAACTAACGCAAAGAATGTCGTCGAAATAAGAGTCATTCTTATTGTTAACATGTTACTGGTCATCTCTTAGCTGCCACGGCGTATTTTAATTTCTGAATAGTTTTTTTTTAAATATTTATATACTAGTGCTTGACTGCAATCCCGCCTGATGGTAAGCAGTGACGCAATCGTTGATGGTAAAGCGCACTAGTTTATTAAGCCTATTCACTTAAAAAACTTAGGAATAGGAAGGATGACGGCAGTTGAGCCAGGTGATGCAATGTCAAACCCGAGACCAACACGACCAACGATGCTGCGCCAGAGGTAGATTAATCTGGAGACTCTCCACGAGCAAACTCCCGATACAACAACATCTGGCGCATCGTACCCGGCACACATCGCAACACAACTGCTCAGACCTGTCCTCCGTTCGGCTTCACCAGACATCGTGCCGGAACGCGACGAATCGCTTGGCGGCCAGACTTTGTCTGGTGGGTGGTAACTTCTGCCGGCAGCAGATGTTATGGCCTACCACCGAGAAAAAGTTGTTTTTGTTTTTTGGGTTTTCCATAATGGACGCGCTTAGCGTACAATATATTTCTGCATCGTTCTCACACGGTTGATTTCAACATGAATGATGTAATCAAATATTTGTATCAATAGCTTGATAATTGAAAAGAGTGTCCATGGAGTCTCTTGCCCGTTCTTCTCCATAGGTACCTACTCTTTGGAATGGGTGACTAGCTTCACCTTACTGACTGACCAGCCTTCTGACAATTCAAAAGTGCCTGTAACTGGTTTATTTGAAATAAATGCTTTGATTTTGATTTACACAATTACTCTACTCTGTTAAAGGAATAAAAGGCTTATAAATCTATTAAGGATTCTCTAAAAATTCTGTTACACGCATTTCATTGTTACATTATAAAAGTTCGCGACCCGTACCTATTGTTATATTTAAAATAAGGGTCCATGGGTCCACGTCCGTTCTCCGGAAGAAACTTAGACTTCGCATTACTGTGAGGTTTTCATATATTTAATGTTTAATGTGACCTTCGCTAAAAAGATGAGGACGAGGGTAGTTTTGTGTGAGACCACTTATTGCTAATGACGTCATAAAATATTATCATTTTTAATATGTTATTGTATTGTACCGCGTACATCGAGTGATTGGAACAATTTGCCAGCGGCGGTGATTCCGTCGGACTACAATTTTAGTGTCTTCAAGGCTAGAGTGAACAGGCTCTTAATAAACTAGTGCGCTTTACCATCAACGATTGCGTCACCGTTTACCATCAGGCGGGATCGCGGTCAAGCGCTACATTATAATTTATAAAAATAAAAAAAAAATGTTACCATAATAGTTCTTATAAAGTTTTTTTTTCTCGGTGGTAGACCATAACATCAGCCGGCAGAAGTTACCTCACACCAGACAAAGTCGTGCCGCCAAGCGGTTCGTGGTGTTCCGGCATGACGTCTGGTGAAGCCGCACGGAGGACGGATCTGAGTAGTTGCGTTGCGATGGTGCCGGGTACGTTGTGCCAAATGTTGTTGTATCGGGAGTTTGGTCATGGAGGGTCTTCAGATCAATCTCCCTCTGGCGCAGCATCGTTGGTCGTGTTGTTGGGTTTAACATTGCATTACCTCGCTCAACTGCTGTCTTCCTTCCTATTCACCTAGGTTTTTTGAGTGTATAGGCTCTTAATAAACCAGCGCACTTTACCATCAAAGATTGCATCACTACTTTCCATCACGTAGGATTGCTGTCAAACACTAGTTTTTAATTATACAATATATGAAGAAAACCCTGTCCGATCCGTGAAGATATTGTTAGGTATTGATAACTAATTCTACAAATACAAAGACAAGCTAAACTTAAAAAACAATCCCCCTGAAATAATAAATATTATTTCGAAGAAGCGCGGTAACTTAAAACATGTGGCAACACGGTAGGCATACATGCGAAGGCGAAGGGGGACAGGGCAAGCGGCACGTGGTCGAATTACTCACAGTACTGTCTAAAATTAGTATTGTCACTTTTTAAAAAATTACCAAATTTTGGGGAAGTTGGAATTAATTCGCGGAAAATATTTTCTGAGTCCTCGTCAGAAACTAGTATTAGTATTTTTAGTTTTTTTACATACCTCTAATGGGGCCGAAATAAAAGATTTTGATTAATAAGATCTCTCTATTTGAATACCTGCAGCCACTGTCTGCAAAAAGATAGATACCATTTTTATACCCGTGAGATCTATGAATGAAAGGATTTTTTTTTAAATAATTTCTTCTCGTGGGCCATAACATCGGCTGCCGGCAGAAGTTACCACCCACCAGACAAAGTTTTGCCGCCAAGCGATTCGTCGTGTTCCGGCATGATATCTGGTGAAGCTGTACGGTGGACGGGTCTGAGCAGTTGTGTTGCGATGTGTGGCGGGTACGATGCGCCAAATGTTGTTGTGTCAGGAGTTTGGTCGTGCAGAGTCTCCAGATCAATCTCCCTCTAGCGCAGCATCGTTCGGTCGTGTTGGTCTTGGGTTTTTTTTTTTTGTTGACGCTGTGGGAATGCATTGACGCACCTTACCCCGAAGGGCGTGTGGGACTCGCCCAGCCGAAGCCGGGAATACCCACTAAACCCACAGCGGCACTCCGGCATCGCCATAGTGGCGGGGGAGTGGGAAACTAGCGCAGCCTGAGCTACCTCTCCCCCGCCGGCGAAACCCGCCTAGTAAGGCGGGCCCTCAATTGCCCCTCCTAGGAGGGGCCGTGGCTCCCGCATGGTGAGCGATGTAAGGCGGGCGTCGGCCTCACGCCCGCCGCTCACCTCAGGGAGGGAGAAAGCGGGCGAAATCCCGCCTTCTCCTCCCCCTACGCCGCCTGCGGAGCGCCGGAGCGAGGGGATCCTCCTCCCGCTCGCGCTCCGCTGCCTCCTTCTGCGACATCACGACCTCGCAGAAGGAGGCCATCGCCACCCAAGCTTCCTCGCTCCCCACCATCTCTCTGACGATGGTGGGCAGCGAGAGGTCCTCTCCAACCGCCGTGACAAGATCGCGGCGCGGCACACATTGCATCACCTCGCTCAACTGCCGTCATCCTTCCTATTCCTAAGTTTTTTAAGTGAATAGGCTTAATAAACTAGTGCGCTTCACCATCAACGATTGCATCACTGCTTACCATCAGGCGGGATTGCAGTCAAGCACTAGTATATATTATTTAAAAAACAAATATTTTATAAAGCTGGAAAGTTGTTTTTTTCTGCTATCCGCAATCTATTTCCCGAGTCACAGCTGTCAGAAGCAAGCTAAAGTGCATTCAAAATGGGCGTTTGTGTATTTTAATGCACGTGCTCCTTACGCAGGCTACGCTCTTATACAAATACTAGCTGCGCCTCGCGGTTTCACCCGCGTAGGTTTTGCTATGTTTTTTTCTTCATATGCTCTGCTCTTATTGGTCACAGCGTGATGGTATATAGCTTAAAGCCTTCCTGGATTAATGAGCTATACAACGCAAAAACGAATTTTTAAAGTCGGCTCCTGAGATTAGCGCGTTCAAACAAACAAACAGCCACCCACCAGACAGTCTTGCCGCCAAGCGATTCGTCGTGTTCCGGCATGATGTCTGGTGAAGCCGTACGGAAGACGGGTCTGAGCAGTTGTATGCGATGTGTGCCGGGTGCTATGCGACAAATGTTGTTGTGTCGGGAGTTTGGTCGTGGAGGGTCTCCAAATCAATCTCCCTCTGGGTTAAACATTGCATCACCTCGCTCAACTGCCGTCTTCCTTCCTATTCACTCAGTTTTTTCAGTGAATAGGCTTATTAAACTAGCGCACTTAAACATCAACGATTGCATCACTGCTTACCATCATGCGGGATTGCGATCAAGCGCTAGTTAATAGTTATTAAAAAAAAATGGATTTGGATAAAAAATAGGAGAGAGTAAAAATAGATGAGAGGATTGGTATTGGCCGCAACTTAAAAGTTGCAGATCGTAAGTTCGAACCCCATCTGTTGCTTTACTTTGTGTAAATTATTTCATCACCACTGCTCTCAAAACAGTGAAGACAAACAGCGTGAGGAACCGGCATGTCCTAGAGCTAAAATTTCAGAGACATGTGACATCTACCAACACGCACTGGGCCCACGTGGTAGATTACGGCCCACTCCCTCTCATCGAGAGGAAGCCCAGGAATGGGAACATTACAGGCTAATTATGTTATGTAAAAATAAGTACTCATGGCTTTGAATTAGGCTGTTAAAGTAAGTTTTATTTTGTATGGATTCGGGATTTCATTGAAACAAAAAAGTTGGGGCGTATTGTTTTATTCTTTCCTTATTTTCCATTCTTTTTTTTTTCATCCAGATAATAGAAGGTACATTGCTTTTTTCATAACTTTTTTTTTTTAAATAATTATAAAGTAGGGCTTGACTGCAGTCCCACCTGATGGTAAGCAGTGTTGCAATCGTTGATTGTAAAGCGCACTAGTTTATTAAGCCTATTCACTGAAAAAACTATGGAATAGGAAGGATGACGGCAGTTGAGCGAGGTGATGCAATGTTAAACCCAAGACCAACACGACCAAACGAAGCTGCGCTAGAGGGAGATTAATGTGGAAAAGCAGTTACATTATTTGGATCACCTAATATACACACTGCTCATCTCTCTCAGGAGCGCATACAATTCGAAATCGTATTCTTTTGTTTTTAGAGCCAATTATCGCGGATTCGCAATGAGGCACCTAAGTGATATTTACAAAAAATACTTATTGCAACCCGAAACCGTGGGTTGTAATTAGACTAAACAAAATGTACCCGCTGTTCTCGTAGGAATATCGGTTTTTAAAAAAAAAAAAAAAGACATCCGTTATCACAGGGCGTTTACGTCTTTACTTCTTTTCCTGGAAAGAATCCTTGTTTAGTAAGTTTTTACTGCCAATTCATTTTTTCCGCCTGCTGCTTTGCGGCATTGGCTATCTTTTTGGGCTACTCTTTTCCCACTTTGTCTTTTACATCATTTTTATTTATCACTAGCTTTCCGCCCGCGACTTCACCCGCGTGGAATACCGTTAATAACCGAATTCCACGCGGGCGCGATATATCGCGCTTTTTAGATTTCCCTCGGGAATATATTTTTTTTTTCAGTAAAAGGTAGCCTATGTTATTTCACACGGTCCAAAGATTGTCTGTGCCAAATTTCATCAAAATCGGTTGAGAGGTTTAAGCGGGAAAGCGTAACAGACAGACAGACAGAGTTACTTTCCCATTTATAATCCATACTAATATTATAAATGCGAAAGTATCTCTGTCTGTCTGTCTGTCTGTCCGGCTTTCACGCCAAAACTACTGAACCGATTGTAATGAAATTTGGTACACAGGTAGTCTAGAGCAGGAACAAAAAAATGTTGCGGAAACGAGAGCAAACACAGATGTACTACATATTGCTCCCATTATTTTAACAGGCGCTTATTTTATATCAACTGAGCTCATTCGGTTAGAAGGTTACGCGGGTGAAACCGCGGGGCACAGCTAGTGTTAGATAAATTATTATTACTATACATACATACTTACATTATGTCTTTCGTCATTATCATATTTGTCAAATACATTTATCTATTTATTTACAATTTTCTACTTAAACAATATCTTATATTACTACAATTCTTCTTGCCGACGGCTAATTGCTGGTCTGCATTGCCCTTGTGCCATTTCGCTCAATTGCCACTTTAGCGACTTTGAGACAGAACCGCTCCAGATACGGCCTGGAGTGTTTGTCCGCCATTAGGTCGGCAATAGTTGTTTCTGATAAAACCCTTCCAGTACTTACTTCCAGGCCGTATCTGTCGCAGTCATGCCTCTGGCATTCGAACAAGAGGTGCTGAATCGTCTCAGTAGCCTCTGGGTCACACACACAGGTTGGACTGTCTTTCAACTTAAAACAGTGCAGGTACGCGGCGAAGCCGCCGTGACCCGTCAAAACTTGCGCCCAGATAAACTTCCTAGGAATATCGGGTTATGTAATACTATCCTCGTTATAAAGCATTTTTTTCAGGATGATAAATCATCAAATGGTCTCTCCCGCTCTGGGCGTAGCGGAAGAGCGTGTCACACTTACTGAATAAAACCCACCCGTGTCCCTTCATTTGCCTGTGCGCCACGTCCCTTGTATCTATTTCAAAGAACCCGCGGCCCTGTCAGGGTTATAAACTATCTGTGTACCAAGTTTCATACAAATCCGTACAGTAATTTTCGCGCAAAAGAGTAACAAACATCCAACTTCACAAACTTTTCCATTTAAAATATTAGAGGGGTTGTGAATAAGGGTACTGCACCTTAATTGCGTAACACATTGTGACTATCAATTAGAATCATATTGAAAGCAATTCCTAATTCATTGCTCCATATGTTTGAAAAATGTGACTGCTGAACAACGTAAATAACACAATGAATGTTGTTGAAATGTCAAAATTAAACCAACTGCGAATGAAAAAAAGCGATGGACACGGAACGATGGATGGAACGGGGATGGGAAATCATCAAATGATTTTTTTCTCCCACTCTGTGCGGAGCGGAAGGGCATGTCAGACTTTTACTAAAACTAAAACCCACCCATATTTCTTCACTTGCCTGTGCGACAGCCAGGGCCAGGGTTTCTTTTTTAACCAATCCACAACCCTGACCCAGGAGGCATTCATCCAGGAGTCATCGTGAACCCCGTCAGGATATGCTGACATCTATTTGAGGCGCGCGTGAAACACGACCCGCCATCGATTCGGACCGGGCGGTAAGCTGCCTACTGGTTACCGCCTGCAGGCCCGCGTTTACGTTGGCCGGGAGTTCGATGCATCTCCCGACCAGGGCGTCTCCTGCGGCGGCTAGTGGCGTGAAGGCGCTGGGGTTCCCGCTGCCTCACGCGCTCCGCCTCCTCCTTTGCCAGCATTACTGCTTAACGCAATTACCTTACTGGTGTAATGTTGGTATTGGTATCCAAACAAGATTATAATTTCAGATAATTACCGTGACAATGTAGGTTTATTATAGCGTTGTTCCAACTCTGTAGCTATTGAGGCTAATATTCAATTACAAGTGAGGGAATGACGTCATTAGCCGCCATTAGTGACTTTGATGACTCCGAAGTGTCAAAGTGGATCGAACAGCGAACATTTAGACTAAAGTTCTATAGTCTAATCTTATTTACCGTAGATGTTACCGTGATAGATGGTTAAAACACCAGCCTCAAGTATGAGAGTGCGGGTTCGATTGCAGGTCAGGCAAGTATCAATGTAACTTTTCTAAGTTATATGTATTTTCTAAGTATATCTTGGACACCAATGACTGATTACAAGGTGAAGGAAAACATCTTGAGGAAACCTGGACTTTAAGTCTGAAATCGCCAACCCGCATTGAGCAAGCGTGGTGATAACGCTCAGCAGTGGGACGAAAAAATTTGATGATGATGTGTGTTGTCTATGACCCTGGCTTTGCCTGCATCTTTTTCTTTTTATTTCAATAAGAAAATATAACATTTTTGATGAATACTGTCAAATTAGGATACTGCATAGACAGTTTAGACGCGATTATAAACATTATACAACGTGTAACATAAAGGGTATATACATAACAAAGGCATGGCATCTTTACATGATATCAAACGATATTGGAAGGGTTTTTTAATCCTATCTCTTTATGTTAGAAAGTTATGCGGAAAAACACCGCCTGTGATAGGCTACTATCATACTAGTCGCACAGAGATATTGAAGACATTTATCGGATTTTGGCAAGTAACGTGACGGGTAACGAGTAGTTATTAACATATGTAGTGTGCTCCCACGTTTGTTATGATTTTATTTTAAGAAACACACAAAACCGAAAGGTACCAATTTTTTGAGTATTTTATTTTGAGTTGAAACCCTTCCGATATCATTTGATATCAGCTAAAGATGCCATGCCCTTGGTATGTATATACCCTTTTTGTTACACGTTGTATACATAGCAGCGCAGAGTAATTTGACAAGTCTAAACTAACATTTTTTACTCTGTATGACATTATTAGTACTTGGTTGCGCCGATAGTGGCGCGCGGGAGAACTATGTATTTTTAATGGACTGTATATAATTGCGGGAATTAGCGAGATTTGCGTACAATACTTATGATATTGGCTTAGGGAAAAGAAACTCGGGCCGTAGGGGTCACCATAACAGCTATTTAACATGGAACGACTGCCTACCTGACTCTGGAATCTCATAACCCAGTTACTGGATAATACTGTAGCAGCCATCAGTAACACATTCAGACGGGACGACGCGACGGTCCCCGATGTGAAAGGTTGCCTATAAATCATACTAGGATCGCGGAAGTCATGGCAGGCGTCGCGGCCGCCCATCGTGAAGGTGCCTATAAATCTCACCCCACAATGATGGAAGCACATCTGTTGACCACCGTCGATGTGCGTGGGAAACCATAGCGCACTGTCTTTCACGTGAACTGTGAATTGGCGCGCTCTATACATCGACCAATCACACGCCGCGGCCTCCCTCAATCAACGAATCAGGGTCGCGCGAGCTACGGCGTGGATTTTGGCAAGACAGCAAACTGTTTTCCTATTGTTTACCCCACTATTGTTTAAAGATGTTTTCTCGGTGGTAGGCCATAACATCGGCTGCCGGCAGAAGTTACCACCCACCAGACAAAGTCTTGTCGCCAAGCGATTCGTCGTGTTCCGGCATGATGTCTGGTGAAGCCGTACGGAGGACTGGTCTAAGCAGTTGTGTTGCGATGTGTACGATGCGCCAAATGTTGTTGTGTCGGGAGTTTGGTCGTGGAGAGTCTCCAGATCAATCTCCCTCTAGCGCAGCATCGTTTGGTCGTGTTGGTCTTGGGTTTAACATTGCATCACCTCAATTGCCGTCATCCTTCCTATTCCTAAGTTTTTTAAGTGCAAATAAGGCTTAATAAACTAGTGCGCTTTACCATCAACGATTGCTTCACTGCTTACCATCAGGCGGGATTGCAGTCAAGCACTAGTTTATAATTATTAAAAAAAAAAAGATAGCTAGTTTATTTAAGCCAGTGCATAGCTTGTAAGAGACATTTACATTCTAATTCTTATTCCGGTTCATACTCTTGTACATATTTGTCTATACACCACATTATTATCAAAATCAAAATTGTTTATTTCAAATAACCATCCGTTGGTGCTTTTGAATAATCAATGTCGGTCAGTTCAAGAAAAGTGAAGCTAAATTGCACGTTCCAAAGCGTAGATCTCTATGGAGAAGAACGTGCAAGAAACTCCACTCTTTTAAAATCATAGTAAGAGTTACATTTCTTCGTTACATATTTCTGTTGCTTCTATCATGTGAGCACAATGTATAAATATAAAAATTAATTAAAATATAGAAAATTAATTAAGCCCACTGGCAGCTAAGAGATGACCAGTCTCCACTGACGGCCCCCGTTCACGAGCAATTGTACTCTTAACACGTCATACACATTGTACTCGTTTACATACGTGCAATACACAACATTGGATTCATCTGAGTTTTAATTACGTAACACGCGCTACAATGCGATACTCTGGGTAAAACTGGTGGTCAGATATTGGGTCTTCTGACGACCCGTAACGACTCTCAAATCTTTGACAGTCGTTACGGGTCAAAGATCAACGGCTTAACCTACTTTACGAGGCTCGGAGGGGTCTTGGTATACAAAGATGGTTACTAATCCACAGACCAATCGTGGCAAGAGTAGCATAACCGGGTCTGAGCAGTTGTGTTGCGACGTGTGCCAGGTACGATGCGGCAAATGTGGTTGTATCAGGAGTTTGGTCGTGGAGTCCTCTAAATCAACCTCCCTCTGGTGCAGCATAGTTGGTCGCGTTGTTGGGTTTAACATTGCATCACCTCGCTCAACAGCAGTCTTCCTTTCTATTCACTCAGATTTTGTTGGATTAGTGAATAGGCTTCTAATTGATTTCATTTTTAATGTCTGGACTTGAAAAAAGACGATGATCCCTGAGTATGTTTCGGCTATTTCTTCTCAGAGGTTAGTTAGTTAGGAAATGCCGGCTACATCTAGTTAAAAAAAAACATGACGTGTAAAAGTAATCAGTGGTCCTACTTGCTTAGTAAACGATTTCATTTCATTTCATTAATAAACTATCGCGCTTTACCATCAACGATTTCGTCACTGCTTACCGTCAGACGGGATTGCGGTCAACCACTAGTTTATAATTACAAAAAAAGCTTGATCGGCTGTTAATTTGTAGCCACTAATGACTAACCCCTCTCCTCATGTAAGTACTAATGTCTTACAGAGTAATGATACAGAGATACCATTTATCTGTCGGCTCTCTCTAGTTTCTTTGCCTCGATATAATGATATCTCTCGCCTCATCATGAGCCCGGTCACGCACGAACACTTGCTCTTTTATTAAAACTGATTTCTCCTAGATTGTGTGTGGGGTAGGTTTTTCTGTGTTTGTGTTTTAATGAATTTATTATTGGTAAGGTTGGTATGACTGATTACAAGGTGAAGGAAAACATGTTGAGGAAACCTGGACTTTAAGTCTGAAATCGCCAACCCGCATTGAGCAAGCGTGATGTTTACGCTCAATCCTTCTCTGTATGAGAGGAGGCTTGTGCCCAGCAGTGGGACGATAAAAAAGTTGATGATGATGATGATGAAGGTTGGTATTTAAGCCTAAAAATCTAAAGCCTTAATAGCTTTAGAGTTTTTTTGTGATCGAAACCGTAATTGCCGCAGTTGTAAAGATTTGCATCCCGAATATGCGGATCAAATAACTAGCTAAATTACTAGCTTTCCGCCCGCGGCTTTGCCCGCGTGGAATTCAGTTATATCGCGTTTCCAAGAGAACTCTTCAAAAGTCCGGAATCAAAAATATTCTATGTTAAGTATTTCTCAAGTCCAACTCTATCTTTGTACCAAATTTCAATAACATCCGTTCAGTAGTTTAGACGTGAAAGCGTAACAGACAGACAGACAGACAGAGTTACTTTCGCATTTATAATATTAGTAGGGATAAACTAGTGCTTGACCGCAATCCCGCCTGATGGTAAGAGGTGACGCAATCGTTGATGGTAAAGCGAACTAGTTTATTAAGAGCCTATTCACTCTACCCTTGAAGACATTCAAATTCAACATCAGAAGCAAATGGTAAAATAAAACCCTGTGTACTAAATGCTCTGAAAGCAGCTTGGTAAAAAGACTAGGTTCCGACCGGACGAAGTCTTTTAAACAAAATGGCGACAGGAAGTCCCTAGGCAGCCATTTACATGTTCCATCTTTTTTAAAAGTTCGCGGTACGGTGAACAACACAAGGGTAGCATCATCGGTGCAGTCTTGCGCAATAATTTGTGCATCATGTGGAAGCCACAGTTATCAAGTGCCTAGCTTTATGGAGTTAGAAATAGTGTTTTATGAGGGGACATTAGTGCCGAGGAATTTTTAAAATAGGTATTTGAAGGGGACACAGAAGAAAGGAGATGTTTCATTTTGGGCCACCACTATGTAGGCTTTAAAGATAAAAAGGAAAAAAATAATAGATTTTCATAAAATATATTGCTAAATAAATTTGAATAAAAATGCAAGTATATATAATTAATTATTTGAAACGTTTTTTTTAGTGAGATAACCCTTTATTAAGGTGGCCATGACAGTGGTTATAACGTTTGATTGGCGACTTCGACAGTTCTATTTTCCCGTTGTGTTCGTGTCGAGTGTTGATTTGAGTTGATTGTGTTTATTTAATGGGCCGTATGTTCGGAATTCATGTTTTGTGTTTTTCGCAGTCATATGGTATATATAGCTTTAGATACATGACACGGCAATCAAATGTCACTGTCAAAATCTTATTTCGCTTATTGCTGACCATATTTATTAGTAGTTGTGTTGCACTCCTTGGCCGTGTTAAATTGAATCTGTATAAAAACTAAGCCAAAATATGGGAAATTAACATTAAAAACAGTTAACAGTGCTGGCCCAGGCTCCATACATTTCTGAAACGTCTCCTTTCTAGTGTGGGGCAACGTTTTTATACCAGCCCTACCACCTGGGGTTGGTGATTACCAGGGTGGTTTAAGTATGATAAAAATTGCACTTTCCCCGAGTTCGGTCCTCAGAGATTGGATGACTTTTGAAGGTTACCCCCCGAAAAGACAAAAAGGTGTATTTTTACCCAACTATCGAAAAAAGGGGGTAACGTAATGTTTTTCTGACAAATTGACACAGGTCAAATTGGGAACTTTCTTAAAATTACAGGATTTGTTTCAATTTTTACTCTGAGAAGAAAGGCCAAAATAAACTCTAAGATCACAGTCTCTTTTATTTTAAAACCTAGGCATAATCCACCTGTCTTTTGAGATTTCAATACAGCCTACAAGATTAGCCAGTCTGTCGGTGTTCCATAGCAAGAGTGTACGAGGGAATTGCAGGACTTTATTTATTAATTTAATTAAGATTCACCAACAGTTGCTACAGATAATTTACACGTTAGAAATACATACAAATTATTGTGACTTAAATCTAACTGCACAACCAATTACGGGCAAACACCACATGCTTAGTGCTCTTTGTAATTTTATCAATGCAGGTATGCTATATATATATACTGTATAATCTATGACTATATGATGTCGTGGTGGCCTATTGGTTAAAACACCAGCCTCTCAAGTATGAGTGCGCGGGTTCGATTCTAGGTCAGGCAAGTACCAATGTAACTTTTATAAAGTTATATGTACTTTCTAAGTATATCTTGGACACCAATGACTGAAGGTGAAGGAAAACATCTTGAGGAAACCTGGACTTTATAAGTCTGAAATCGCCAACCCGCATTGAGCAAGCGTGGTGATTATGCTCAATCCTTCTCTGTATGAGAGGAGACCTGTGCCCAGCAGTGGGACGATAAAAGGTTGATGATGATGTACTGTATATGTCTATACTCTGACTAGACTGGATTTGAAATAGAACTTAATTCTCCCATCTCCGTTCCTTGGACGACGCGTCGTACGGCAAGTATCCACGTTATGTTGTTGACACCACTACGATCCGAAGGAAGCGATTTGCCTCGTCTTTTATATCGCGTATATCGAGGGACGGTTATGCCAGTGGCGGTTTCTCCGTCTGACCGACTGCGATTTAAGTGTCTTCAAGGCTAGATTGAATAGGCTCTTAATAAAATAGCGTGCTTTACGCTTTTGCGGGATTGCTGTCAAGCACTAGTTTATAATTGTAGAAAAACGTACCTTTTTTTAGATCTCTTTTGAACAACTCTTGGTCCTGGTATCTTCGTGGACCCCGTCACGATGTTCTGACTACTATGGAACCTACCCTTAGAGAAATTTCTTCAATTTAATAGTCTGCTACACCCTTAATTTTGACCACACATTTTGGATATACATTGTATAACATACCCAACCTTAGGAGGACCATTTTGGCCTAAAATAACTAACCGCTTTTAACCGCACATTATTGTATCATTATACAAATATTATAAGTGGAATATTATTATACACTTTAGGCCTTATTTCTAAGAAATAAGACTCTTTTATCCCATTTAAAAGAGCTTTACTACAGTGGAAGGAAATTGTACATTCACCTTAAGTTTGACATTCAATTTGAGGTAAATTCAATTTATATTTTCGCTTCATTGGCTAAAACGCGAAGGTAAAAAGAAAATATTTCGAGGAACAGAAAACTTTATACATTTACTCGCCCACTTTTCAATTTCGCTTGTGTGTTTTTTGTTTTACTGCGAAAAAGATATCAAATTATGGAACAGTGATATTAAATTTATTATGTTAGCAAAAAATCTTTAAAGATTTTGATCCATATTATAGACTGTCTGTGTGCCTGTGTGCTTTTTATTTTCTTTTGTGTGGATGGAAAATCATCAAATGACCTCTCCCGCTCTGGGCGGAGCGGAAGGGCGAGTCAGACTTTTACTAACTAAAACCCACCCGTGTTCCTTCACTTGCCTGTGCGCCAGGGCCAAGGTTTCTTTTTTAACGAAACTGCAACCCTGACCCAGGAGGCCTCGGTCATCGTGGACCCCGTCACGACGCGATGTGCTGGGACTGGGAATTCGATATTGTCTCCCGACAGGGACGTCTCCTGCGGCGGCTAGAGGCATGAAGGCGCTGGGATTCCCGCTCCCTCACGAGCTCCGCCTCCTCCTTTGCCAGCATCACTGCTTCGCAGAAGGAGTTGACGGCCTGCCATGCACTCTCGCTCCGGACCATGGCCTGGACCAGGGTCGGACAGGGTCTCTCCGAGTGTGTAGCTTGGGAGGAGCAGCGCCGTGTCCTCACAAATGAAGTAGGAGGCGACCTGACGCTGCCGGCAGTAGTGCGCAGGATGGTCGGTAGCACAGAGTCGTGTGCCGCGGTGGTATCCTTCTGCGAGGACGTGATGTCGCAGAAGGAAGCTGCGGAATGGGAGAGGGAGATCTCAACTCCCTTCCCGGGCTGCAGAAGACGCACCGGGCGCCGAAGAAGGGCGGATAACGCCCTCTTCCGCCCCCCATGAATGGGTCCAGGGACGAGGGACATGGGGAAGTCCCCGCCCCCTATTCGATGGACCCCGAGGCGGAGGCGCGCGAATGTCGGCGCGCGCCTCTCAAGCGATGCACAGGGTAGTTTGACACCCCACTACCCCGTGCAGGAGACGAGGCCCGGACAGACCGGGCCAGCACGAGGCTGTGGGGCCGTGGAAGAATTTAGACTCCCGCGGCCCCACACGCGCTCGTGATAGAAGAGACAAAGAAAAAAAAGAAGAGGGTCGGACGCTAGAGGTCGCCGCCGATCGCCGCTACGAGGAAACGGCGGTGCTCTACCCAAGCCGGGCAGACCACCACTGTATGCTCCACCGTATTCTCAGGGCGATCCATTCAATTGTGGCACCCTGGCGTTTCCTCCCGCCTTATACGGAACAAGAACCTCCCAAAACAACCGTGTCCAGTGAGGACCTACGTCAGGCGGAATGAGAGGATACCTTGATTACAAATTGGTCAGCCGTATTAACTTGTTTTTAACCAACTTCAAAAAAATGAGGTTATCAATTCGACCCGTATGTATGTAAGCCAAATTTCAAGTGTATGTATGTATGTATGTTTTTATGTTTGTGCGCGCATATTTCCGGAACTACAAGTGCGATTTAAGTTTTTTTTTTTTGTACTATGTATTATTCAACTTAGGGAATGCTATAAGTTTCATCACAATCGGTTCAGTAGTTTTTGAGATAGGGATTTTTTTCGTATTGATGAGAACTTATTCTAACATGGGTTACGACTGTCACTATTTGCTATGAGGTGACAAAATAATTTTCACATTTCGAGCGAGATACTGAAAAGCATGAAATATAAACTTTTTTACAAAAAAATAGAAACGGACTTCAAAAAAACAAAAAAGTATTTTTTTTCCTTTTAAGTGTTTTTTGAAGTCGGTTTCTATTCTTTTGTAAAAAAGTTTTTAATAAATGTAGGTACCAAGTATGCAACTAGCAAAACTTTTATTTTTACTTCTTATTTTTTACCTATTGTACAGCGTGTAACAAAAAGGGTATATACATCAAGAACCCCTGAAGATTATAGGTGGTATAGAAACTCTACACAAAGTTTCAGCTCAAAATAAATTACTGGAAGAATTGATACCAAATTCTTGGTATCCTTGGTATCGCATGATTCTTGAATTCAAATATTAACAAACGTGTAACAACACTACGGAGGGTCAACAACATTCCAAGTCACTTGCTAATATTACAAAACATTTCTTCTGTAATTCTGATCGCCTAGTACCTGTCTGCCTACATATTGTTGAAACGCGCGGCTGCGACGCGCGCGTCCATGAGATGCTGACAATGGCCCGCCCGGTAATTTGTACCTACCTGCCTACTTAAATTTTGCCTCAAAAATAGCTAAACATAGTCCGAACAATCAGCAAAATAAATATGAAAATTAAAAATAATAATTTAATTAACTTACATTTTTTAGAGATGTGGTTCGATGTGACGCCCTTGGTACTGTACACACAAGGTCGCTCGTTTGTGTATCGACACCTGGACATTCCGTAGCATGTCTGGTGTCACTGTCCTGAAAGCGGCTTCGATTCGCTCTCTCATTTGCTCTGCTGTGTCACACGGCATTGCATACACTGTGTTTTTAATATACCCCAACAAAAAGAAGTCTAATGGAGTTAGGTCTGGAGATCGCGGTGGCCAAGGTACATGTCTGCTACCGCGCCCAATCCACTGACGAAAACGCATATTTAGATGCTCCCTAACATCACGTGCATAGTGTGCTGGAGCGCCATCGTGTTGGAAGATTAAATTGTTGCCCATCACGAGATTAGCGTAACCTAAAATTGATAGGCTTTCTGTGAGAGCATCGTCCAATTCGTTGGTTAAAAAATTTAAATAATTTTGACCGTTTAGGCTGTGCGGCAAAAAAAATGGTCCTACGACAATTTCTCCCGCAATACCAGCCCACACGTTTAGTCGCCATTGGTGTTGAAACGACGATTCCGTAGAAGCATGCGGGTTAGCGTGAGACCAAACATGGTCATTATGTATGTTGCTTATCCCAGCTCTTGTGAATGACGCTTCATCTGTCCACAGTACCCTTGAGCCAAAATCTGGCGAAGCTGCTACCTGACCGCAGTACCACTCGCAGAAGGTCACGCGAGGCAAAAAATCTGCAGGTGTCAGTTCCTGGGTGCGACGGAAGTGGTATGGGTGCTGTGCTGACCGTCATTGTTCAACACTCGCCATACTTGCATATGGTTAGATGCACCCAGCGCTAATGCAGCTCGCCGAGTACTAGTACGTGGGTTATTTTCGAAATGTTCGAGTACGGCTTCCTCTAAATCTGGATCGGTAGTGTTCGGGCTACCCCCTAATCCAGGAGCGTGAAAAGAACCAGTTTGGTGCAGACGATGTACCATTCTATGGAAACACGCCACCGAAGGGAGCTGTCGACGCTCACCTTCTGCCCTACCATCGATAAATCGCTGACGATAAAGTTCGCGAGCAGCACGCAGATTACCATCCTCTTGTCCGACACACAAGATCATCTCAAAATATTCAGTATTGCTAAGGGCCATGATTGTACACACGTCACAAGTTCACAACACAAAAATCGCGAAACGCGCATGCGACCGTAAAGTTCGAATCTTAGATCTGTACTGAACTAATAGGAATTAAGAAAAATTGAACTTTATTTATTTAGGTACTTAATTTCTGTTTCGGCGTTTTAAAATATTTCGCCAAAGATAGTAGACAAATGGAACAAAACATTGTCATCTCTCTTAAAATATTCACGCAGACGGCGCGTGCGACCGAGACACAATATTTTATCATGTTCAACATGATTGCTTTCGGCGCTTTCTAAAGTCACTCACACAACAATAATATATGTGTGGAATAACGGATAAAAATAACGGAAATATTGTCATCTCTCTCACAAAATGCACGCCGTCGGCGTACGCGACTGAGAGATAATATTTTATCGTATTCAATTTCATATGTTTGAGCTTGGACATTCAATTAGGGTTCTGTGATTGCGGAACCGCTGTTTAATTTAGCGATAACAATCCTCGTATCTGTTGCACTCCTAGTACATTTGCGTATTTTTTATTTATTTTGAAAAGGTAAATTAAGACTGTACTGTACTCTATCTATCTACTGCTGAGTTTTAAGCTATTATTTTTGCAAAAGGCAAAATCTTTTATATCGCAGAAGTGAATACGCAAAGACTAACTAAAATTTAATTTATCTACGGAACTCATGGGGACCTTTTTTGTACTAGGACACACATGAGTTGTTTAGAAATGATATTTTGGGTTCATTTGAACAGATATGAAATCCTTTTTCGTAGTCTCTTTCGCACGTTTATCTAAGCAATTAATTTTTCATAAACTAAGTACCTACCTATGTATGGCAAATGGCAACCGACATGAAAAGAATTAGTTACGTAAGGAAATTTATAGGAATGTAGTTAATAGATTTGGTATTATTTAGTGTGTTGTAGTTACCAACTCGATTCTCAAAAACTACTGAACTGATTTGGATACAATTTGGCAAAGATATGGTTTATAACCAGGATTAACATAAAGGACACTTTTTTATCTCGATATTCCCAGGGGATCGAAACTTACGCGGGTGAATCCGCAGGGAGCAGCTAGTATTTAAATGCGAAAATTTGTAAGAATGTATGTATGGATACATCCATCCATTCATCCAAACATTTTTACAAACTTTCGCATTTTATTAGTAGGAAGTAGGATTGAGTAGCTACTGAGTGAATTGCAGGTAGTTGACTGCACGATTGACGTAGTGGTTAAGCGATTGACTGTTGCACAGCGTGTCGCGGGTTCGATTCCCGCGCGAAACAAATATTTGTATGACCTACAAGTAGTTGTTCCAGCTTTGGGTGTTTGTGTGTGTATCCTCCGTGCTTCGGAAAACACGTTAGTTAAGCCGTTAGTCCCGGCTGTCATTCGTAGATCTGTGAGACAACCAGTCTTACCAAGGGATATCGTATTACCCAGTAACTGGATTGTGGAGGTTAGATGGCACTCGCTCCATGTAAAATACTGGTATTCAGCCGAACCCGGTTGGACTGGAGGCGGATCCTGGGCTCCAAAGCGAAAGCCGCGGATACAACCGGGAAATGCGCTTTAGATGAGAGAGAGTTACCAACTCGGTTCTATCGATTTGTTAGATAAGTTTACTCATTTATAAAATAAATTGCGTTTTTTTATTGTTTTACGTATGTGACTAAAGCCGCTAGACGTTTTTCGATTTCCAGCGCACGCACTCGCCCTATTTTATGACTTGGTTTGTTGTTCAAAAACATAAAGTTAGCTTTTGTAGAAAAAACTTATTTGTACGTAAAATTATTTTTCCGAAAAAAAAAAATGTTAAGAAAAATAAACATACGGAACCCTTTATCCACTGTTTGAAGAAATACCAGGGTAAGCAAGTAAGTAAGAGGTTTGTTTTTATTGATGAACTGTTCAATGACCCCGATCAGCTGGCTTTTTGCTAGTGTTGTATTGATTTCAGTTTGAAACTGCGGTTTCTGGTATCATATGTATTGGAATAATTCATAACTTCCTACCATGTAAACATAAGGTTAGAGAACCCTTCCCGTATCGTTTCTTATCTTATCAAGAGGCCGTCCACTTGGTATGTATATACCCTTTTTGTTACACGTTGTATATCTGCATGCTTCGTCACTGAACGACGATAATTTGTGAGTTAAAAGTTAAATCTCATGTCAGTGAACTGTAAGTATTATGTTGTTTTGAGAAAATAAAGATTCTTCGAACCTATTTGTTATTCTTTAAACCTAATTGTTTCTCGGTGGTAGCCAACAACATCAGCCGCCGGCAGAAGTTACCACCCACCAGACAAAGTCTTGCCGCCAAGCGATTCGTCGATTCGGCATAATGTCTGGTGAAGCCGTACGGAGGACGGGTCTGAAGGGATGTGTTGCGATGTGTGGCGGGTACGATGCGCCAAATGTTGTTGTGTCGGGAGTTTGGTCGTGGAGAGTCTCCAGATCAATCTTCCTCTAGCGCAGCATCCTTTGGTCGCGTTGGTCTTGGGTTTAACATTGCATCACCTCGCTCAACTGCCGTCATCCTTCCTATTCCTTAGTTTTTTAAGTGAATAGGCTTAATAAACTAGTACGCTTTACCATCAACGATTGCATCACTGCTTGCCATCAGGCGGGATTGCAGTCAAGGACTATGTAGTTTAAAAAAAAATGTAACTAGCAAAACTTTTAATTTTGCTTGTTATTTTTTACCTATTGTATATCTGCATGCTTCGTCACTGAACGACGATAATTTGCGAGTTAAAAGTTAAATCTCAGTCAGTGAACTGTATTACGTTGTTTTGAGAAAATAAAGATTCTTTAAACCTATTTCTGAAGATACACAAATTATTAATCATATAGGTAGAATGACAATCATCATCATCATCATCATCAACCTTTTTTTTTATCGTCCCACTGCTGGGCACAGGTCTCCTCTCATACAGAGAAGGATTGAGCGTAATCACCACGCTTGCTCAATGCGGGTTGGCGATTTCAGACTTATAAAGTCCAGGTTTCCTCAAGATGTTTTCCTTCACCTTCAGTCATTGGTGTCCAAGATATACTTAGAAAGTACATATAACTTTAGAAAAGTTAGATTGGTACTTGCCTGGCCTGGAATCGAACCCGCGCACTTATACTTGAGAGGCTGGTGTTTTAACCGCTAGGCCACCACGACTTCAGTTATTAGAATGACAATAATAAATTCGAACTCCATGTTTTCCATTTGACATGGCGTGCATATCCATATCCATACTAATATTATAAATGTGAAAGTATCTCTGTCTGTCTGTCTGTCCGGCTTTCACGCTTAAACTACTGAACCGATGGTAATGAAATTTCGTACACAGATAGTCTAGAGCCTGAGAAAGGACATAGGCTATAAAATATCCCGCTATGACCAATAGGAGCAGAGCAGGAACAAAAAATGTTGCGAAAACGGGAGCACGACGCGGACGTACATATTGCTCCCAAAAAATAGTTTGCTTTGCTGCAAAAAATAGTGTAAATGGTGCTCTTTGTAAGATTAGGAGATGGTGCGGTTAAAAGGGCAAGGTGAGAGATAAGCGATGTGCGTTACATGAGCGAGACGGATGCGTGACGATTGCGGGGCGTTTCTTAAACGACTTTATATCAGATGATTTACGATAATGTAGTAGGTAGGAGAGCCACGAGATTCGGTGCCTGATAGGTGCTATTATAACTTCGGGAAAGTTCGGAAAGATTCGTTTTCATTCGGAACTTTTTATCTTTGGCCAAGGTAGAAAATCAGTCATATGGTTTTCATTTCCACTGTTTTAAAAACATTCACTGCGTTATTCAGTATTGTGACAATTTTTCCAATATTCAGGAAATAATGCTTCGATATCGCCTTCGGATTGTGGAGGTCAGACGGCAGTCGCTTCATGGAAAATAGCAAAGTTTAGCCAAAATCAGCAGTTAGACTGGTAAAGCGGACTCCAGACTCCAAAGTCCGGATCCCCAAACTTCGGATGTGACTGGGATTAACGCTAAGATGATGATGATGATCGATTCAGGAAATATTAAATAGGTAACCTACGGGACAAATATACTTCTAAGTAGTACTGTGGTAGTATTGGTTAGTAAATTACCTACTACCACAAATTACTACTACCGATTACTACCATCTGCACCTCCTATTACTACCACGGATTACTACTTCTGATTACTACTATTGAAAGAAAGAAAAAATATTTATCGTGATTCCTACAGTATCCTATATCTTAAAACGGAACTAAGTAGAGGCAATTACGTATAAAAACAGTTTATAGGATTATGCTGAGATTGCCTTTTGGCTTCGAAAGGGACTTAAATTTAAAATTTTTAAATTTAAAAGTTCTATGGGCAGAGCAGCGGTGGCCTACTGGTATCGGCTAAGACTTACAAGTTGTTGGTCGTAGGTTCAAATCCCATTAGGTTAATCACCACTGCTCTCAAAACGGTGAAGCAAAACAGCGTGAGGAAACCAGCATGTCCTAGAGCCAAAACTTCGAAGACAACAAGGTGGAGATTCTCCCATACGACGTATTCATGCTGCCCGTGCTTGAGAACTATGTTTAGAAAGTTGTGACCTGGCTCTCTTAGGCGTTTTCAAATGTTTAAGAAAATTTTAATGGCGTGTAATATTCTAGCTCGGAAAAGGACTGTTGTTTAGCCCTGAAAAGAACTGTTGGTTAGCCCTAAAAAGAACAATTGATTAGCCCTGTAAAGACCTGTGAAATAGGTATCAGAAGAACTGTTGTTTAGTTCTGAGAAGAACTTTTGCGTAGGTGTAGTTTTAACAACGAAATCTGAAAAAAAACGCACGACAATTATTAGACTTCGCGCACAACCGCTGTGTAGTGAGCCAACCCTGCGTTTGAGCCGCGAGGTCGCGCATAGATCTAAACTCCTCTCCCGCATGCGTTGAAAGAAATCGTAATATTTTAATTTCGCCGTAACTTTAAAAGCAAAAATCCAATTTTAATCATTCAAAGACCAAATATTATCTACATAAACTGTACCTAGTGATAAAATAATTTATTTTGATAAGAATAAATAGCATGAGTAAAATAAATGCGTTTAAAAGTAGTCCAAAAAAAATTCTAGAAATTTTAATAAAAAAATGTTTGTTGTGCCTCACTCGACATAGATAGGTATAGTGTGTCGCGGACTTTTTTGTAGACATTTATAAGATCTATAATTAATTAGAACACTTTATGGTTATATATTTCATAGTTTAGGCAGCGCAAAATAAGTCACTTTTCTGGTTACTTTTTAACACCTTGTGTTCAAGAAACCCAAATATCTTGCGGAACCCAATAGATTTCCAAAATAAAATTTAGCCTATGTTACTCAGTGATAATGTAGCTTTCTAATGAAAAAAGAATTATTAAAATCGGTCCATTACTTTTTGAGTTTATTTGTTACATACAAACTTACAAACTTACAAATTTTACCTCTTTATAATATTAGTAAGTATAGATAAGTACTTACTAATATGTATAAAGCTGAAGAATTTGTTTGTATGTTTGAACGCGCTAATCTCAGGAACTACGGGACTAATTTGAAAAATCTTTTTACGTTGGATAGCCCGTTAATCCAGGAAGGCTTTAACCTAGGATATAATTATTATAACATCACGCTGCGATCAATAGGATCGAAGCGTATAAAAAAAAACATATCGAAACTTACGCGGGTGAAACCGCGAGGCGCAGCTAGTACAATACAAATCACTGCCAATTAACAATCCCGTCCAACATTTTAACGTCCAAATATTGCCGTGTTCTCGACAATTAACAATGAAAACAAAAACCAAGTGCAATGTTTTCCAACACTGTTCGTTGATAGCCTAAAAAATACCACCGACAATAGTTTTTTCAGGGTTGAAATTGAAAATAAACAAGGGTTGAAAGCTGAAACGTTCAGTAATATTGGAGGCACAAAGGGGTGGGTTTAGTGACAATGCGAGCTCGTCCTTTTGGGGTGTGTTTCAGTTGAAATTACTGAAATATTTGTTTCGTTTGATTTTTTTTTTGTTCCATATTTTTGTTCAAAAAGGTGTATATTTTTGATAACTCTTGACTGTACGCGTGTCTCTTCATAAGTACCACTTTTTCGATCCAGAGTTCAAGTGGACTGGTTTCGTCATCTACTTACGAAATGGTGTCATTATGATTTTCCAGTAGTCATTTACTGACACTCCGTATTAATAAATGTTCAAATTGAGTATTAGTTTTCAGAAAATCATTTCTACTAACGGGTTTTATAATACGGCAATGTCATTCTATCACCATTCAATTATGAGACTACTGAGATAATTGATCGATCATTATGAATTTTGCAGATTACAAACTTTTAGCACAATGACAGTGAAATGACAATATAATCGTGTTGGATTAACGAGTTTATAGAAATTGCAGACTTAGGGCCCCTTCATGTAATATTGATTTTCAAAAAGTGCTGATTCTCAGCCTAAATTGAATAAATGACTTATGATTTTAATTTTTTGTTTTTTAATTTGAAACTAAAAATGTACTCTCTCGAAAATTTAAATACTAACCTTGTT
Source organism: Sesamia nonagrioides (assembly GCA_017933935.1). Lineage (NCBI taxonomy): Eukaryota > Metazoa > Arthropoda > Insecta > Lepidoptera > Noctuidae > Sesamia > Sesamia nonagrioides. Next base: position 782,738 of record JADWQK010002334.1, on the reverse strand, counting down.
TCAAGTAAAGTCGTGGTTATGTCAAGAGTTGTCGACAAAGCTCATAGAATAAGCAGGCTGAAGTGAAAATGAGCAGTCCATATTAGCCATAGATCCAATAACCGTTGAGATAGATATGTTTTACCCCAATGACGACAACCCCCGACGTGTTCTATGACCAGCTCCTCCTCCTCAAGTTGTTCTCCTCATTACTGAGGGTCGTGATGTCCGTGTGGAATTATCCTCTTCTTCACAATAGTTCGCCATTTGTTACGATCCCTGGCTGCAAGTATGGCATCATGCCAGCTATGGACTCCTATAAGCTCAAAGTCGATTGCTAGAACAACTCTCATTGCTCAAGCATAATCCATAGTCAACTATGTTTAATCGCATTCAACATATATTGAGACTTTAAATAGAGTATTATTCTGTCTTACTGCTGATTTGAATGTGGCTTAAAAAGGAAAACATTAACCTTTTAAGCCCTTGTTTAGTAACTAGTTTAGAAGCCTAACGTACTCGTAATCTACTTAATACCTCCAATTTGTTATGTGAAATCTGTCAAAGACTCAGCGCTTCTCGCGGCGTGTTCTTCAGTTTTTTGTTTCCAGTGTTGCCAACCATTTATTTTTCGCTCAAATGCATTCAGTTAATGTGTTTGTGTGGTGATTGTAACACTTAAATGGAAGTGGGCCGGGCACATTGCCCGTAGGACCGATGCTAGATGGGGCCGACTTGTGACTTAGCGACCACATACTGAAAGACGCAGTGTGGGTAGGCCCCCGACAAGGTGGATCGACGACATAGTGAAGACCGCAGGAAACTGCTGGATGCGGGAGGCGCACGACCGGTCAACGTGGAGGTCGCCGTCTTTCGGCAGAAATGATGATGCTGATGATAAATAAATTTGTCTACAACACCATAGACTAAAACTGTCGCATCTTGTGCGATTAGACCTTATTTAGAAGTAGTAAGAGAGATTGAAGTCTCGCTTTGCCGATGAGAAGAAGAAGTTAACACCCAACAGACAGTCTTGCCGCAGATGATGTCTGGTGAAGCAGTATAGAGGACGAGTCTGAGCAGTTATGTTGTGATGCGTGCCGGGTACGATGCGCCAAATGTTTTTGTGTCGGGAGTGTGCTTGTGGAGGGTCTCCAGATCAATCTCCCTCTGGCGTAGCATCATTGGTCGTGTTGTTGGGCTTAACATTGCATCACCTTGCTCAACTGCAGTCTTCCTTCCTATTCACTCATATTTTTCGAGTGAATAGGCTTAATAAACTAGCGCGCTTTACCATCAACTATTGCATCACTGCACCATTAGGCGGGATTGCGATAAAAAAAAAGAGACGGATGTCATGATGTTTTCGTGAAGTTTGCGTCTTGCCATCGCGACGGCCAGACAGTTATGACCTGCATTTTTATACACCTACTCGTACATCATCACCATCTTCCTATTCTGGTTATTTGGGGTCAGAGTAGCATGCTTTCTTCTTCCATTGTCCCTGCTCAACTCATAGCATTGTAACTGCATCACGATTGAAGGTGAATCATCGTATAAAGTTCCCACCAGCCACAGACCTCCTCGGTGCCGTAATCTACCAATCAGGAAAAGAACAGGTTAGTAGATGTCATATGTCATCGAATTTTTTGCTCTAGGACATGACGGTTTCCTCTCGATGGTTTTCATTCACAGTTTTGAGAGCAGTAATGATGAAATGGTTTATGCAAAGTAAAGCGTTGTTTTAGAAGACCTTCCATGAGGCGAACCGATGGCCTTGTGAAGGCCGCAAGAATCCCCTGGACGCGGGAAGCACAGGAACGCTCGAAGTGGTGGTGTTTGAGGAAGGTCGTCTTTCAAATGGAGCTCGAACCCCACCCGCCTTTTCTACGTCGGACAAGTTAACTATTAATATAGGTAAATTACTTATGACGTGGAAAAGTTAACTATTGTCATCGGCTATGCTAACTATTAACATCGGGTTAGTTAACTATTAACGTCGGATAAGTTAACTATTAACGTTGGCTATGCTAATACTGGCGTCGGCTAAGTTACTTATGACGTCCTAAAAGTTAACTATTGACATCGGCTAAGTTACTAATAACGTCGGATAAGTTAACTATTTACGTCGGATAACTGAACTATTAACGTCGGATAAGTTAACTATTAACGTTGGCTATGCTAACATTGGCGTCGGATAAGTTACTTATGACGTCGGATAAGTTAACTATTGACATCGGCTAAGTTACTAATAACGTCGAATAAGTTAACTTTTGACATCGGCTATGCTATTTATTAACGTCGGATAAGTTAGCTATTAGCGTTGGCTATGCTAATATTGGCGCCGGCTTAGTTAATTATGATGTCGGAAATGCTATTTATTAACGTCGTGTTTTTCTTTCTTTTGATCTTCCAAATAACGTACCGTCTTCGTGTTCACGTCATCAACTACTTTCACAAATGTGCCCCCTCTTTATTTAACCTCCTCTCACTGGTGGGGGGTAAGATAGGCAGAAACAATAACAAGTATCATAAATAACAGATTTTCGGCGGTAAATTAATCAATTTGAAACTCGAGGATTATCGCAATTTCAGCTGCTAACAGGCTAGCTGACTAATTAATGATTAGTTTTAGCTAAATTGGGAGCCTAACCATCTGGTTTTAGGTTTTAACCTTATCCAAAAGCTGCCAGCGAAACACTATATTGCATAAACTAAGCCTCTAACGTCTAGCCGTCAGTTTGACCGTCTGTCAGCTTTACCTCATGAACTGTAATAGGTAAGCTTAGTCAATCTCACTATTTATGTACAGATGATCGCACATCAAGTTACTACAACTTGTCAAATTTCTTTATTAGATTTTTAACTTCATGGCTGAAGCTTTCAGGCTCTAGGTTGAGTGGGAATATTTGACAGTTTCGGATAGCTTGACCTGTTGTCGTCCGTACACATTTGTTACCATCTTTTATCTAACGCGCAACAGTTAGGGTAGAGTAGTGATGTAAAATGAAAAAAAAAAGTTTTTTTTCACCTTCTTGAAAAAAGACATGACAAAAAACTTAGCGTCGTTGTTTTTTTTCTAAATTTGTTTTTTTTTTTTTCTAGCCGACGTTTTAGTTCAATTATAAATTAAATTTGTAATTTGTATAATAAATCAACATATTATTTATTCACAATTCACTACCTACTTCCAACAATAAATCACAAATGACAACTCATTTTTTTTTTTTTTCAAATGTTCTTGTATATCAATGAATGTTGCCAATATTTTTATGAAATTTTGGTACTATTTTATAAGAAAAGTACCGCAGGTTCAAGAATAAACCTAATACTCTATTATCTACTCTTAAGTATTAATTATTTAACGGTAAATGCCATAACAGTTTCAGATTTCATGCTCTTGAAAAAAAACATGGTCCAGAAAAAAAAACAGTTTTTTTTCAGGTTTCTTTCAAGGTTTTTTTCACATTAGAAAAAAACGGTTTTTTTGCAACACTAGGGTAGAGTCATTTCAACACCTCTCTCCCAAATTTTTAGTTCTGTATGTATATATTATAAGTAGGGTTGTAACGGAGGCTTGTTACCGGAGGCGGAGGCGGATGCGGAGGCGAAGAGTCTCACCTCCGCGGATGCGGAGGTTAACGGAGGCGGGGGCGGAAGTGAAAGTACATACAGAAAAAATTTAAATTTATGGTTAATTAAAACATTTTTTTTATTTTAAATACGTACATTAATAGTAGTATACTTGGTAAAAAAAATATTACCTTCTTGTAATGAAAATTAAGGAGAAACAAATTGTGTTTGCCGCGCATTCCCGCCTCGCACTAGTTGATTCTTGACCATTTTGCGCTCAAACGCGGCCGGACGGTTGTCGACCGTCGCAGCTTGCGCATTATTTATTTTATAAATACGTAAATAAACCTCCGTTATAACTCCGCAAAAATTGTGCGGAGGCGGAGGCGGAAGCGAAGATACGATTCCTTGCGGAACTTCCGCAGTAACGAAAGCGGAGGCGAAGCTCCGTTACAACCCTAATTATAAGTATATATTTTGGTAATAGTATGTATGTGTATATAGCTTATTTAAATAGGGTTAAGAGTATGTTTTCATTATAAGGTTTTCAATAAAAGCACGTGCTACTAATCTCTTCACCACCTGTGGTTGACTCGTAGAGAATGCCTAAGGCATTAAGTCCGCCTCTGTACATTTTTTTTTTTGTGCGAAAGAATAAATAAACAAATACACACGTAAAACTGATTTATATCCGTTACATCAGGTTCGGTTAGAAACCAGCGTCAGGCACCAGCTGTCTGACATTTTTGCTGAACTGGGCATTTTTGGTGCAGCCGCGAGGCACACTATACTACATTTTTTTACATTTTTTTTTAAATAATTATAAACTAGTGCTTGACTTCAATCCCGCCTGATGGTAAGCAGTGATACAATCGTTGATGGTAAAGCGCGCCAGTTTATTAAGCCTATTCACTTAAAAAACTTAGGAATAGGAAGGATGACGGCAGTTGAGCGAGGTGATGCAATGTTAAACCTAAGACCAACACGACCAACGATGCTGCGCCAGAGGGAGATTGATCTGGACTCTCCACGACCAAACTCCCGACACAACAATATTTGGCGCATAGTACCCGGCACACATCGCAACACAACTGCTCAGACTCGCCCACCGTACGGCTCCACCAGACATTATGTTGGAACACGACGAATCGCTTGGCGACAAGATCTTGTCTGGTGGGTGGTAACTTCTGTCGGCAGCCGATTATATGGCTTACCACCGATGTACCACTTGGGTTTTTACTTTTTATTTGATTTTTATTTGTTACTACCTGATGTATGATTTTTTTTGTGTATTGTATGTCTTTTAGTCTGTACCTACTATACAAATGTATTGCCGTCTCTTCATTTACGCAGTTGCATTTTTCACACAATTTATATGCATTATTGCCGCAGATATACCATAGTATTATCATCATCATTTCAGCCGAAAGACGTCGACTGCTGGACCTGTGTCCAGCCCCAAGGCTGGCTTGTGTGCCTCCCCCAAGAATCGTCACGATGACAGGTTCTCGAGTGGCGACCACGCACCGGAAAAAGCAGCGCGGTTATGCCCCCGACAAGGTGGACCGACGACCTAGTCAAGGTCGCAAGTAAACCGCTGGATACTCTAGTATATTATAAGGACAATAAATTTAAAAATTGAAGAGAAAAAATCTTCAAGAAAAGTTTCCATTCAAGTTAATGCCTGGCTTTTATCGTCCAGAGATGGATCGGTGTATCAATCAGATCCCCTGTCAACACTATGTTATTATGTATACCACATTTTATCCAATTACAACACAATTTGTTCTTTAAAATTGTCGATCATAGTAAAATGGTCATCAATGATGTTGGCAAGGACACGGTTGAATAATGAATAAGTTTTGGTAAGTTATAACGTAGTATTCTGTAATCTGTACTATAACCAACTGCTGTACAAACCTAAGGGCTCCCACACAAAACCGCGAATTCACATCGCAAATATTTGCGAATTCGCACGAACGCACCGCAAGAATTTCCGATCTGCTTCGCATCTCACATTCCTGCGATATTACGTCGTCCTTGGTGACGCCATTTTAGTCCGCTCTGAGACAGCTTTAGAGAAAGACGCGCGGCGCCTGCGCTGCCTTCTTTGTTTATAAAAAAATGGTGAAATATGATATAGATTTTTTGATATCTTTAATTGAGGAGCGTCCCGTCCTTTGGGACACAAGTGATGAACAAGTGAAGTCACAGCATTTCCAAAGGCATAACAGGAATTCTTCCTTTGTACGATCGTTTTTAAAGGCATGGTGATAATAAACTCAAAAGCTCTTCAAATGAAGATACGCTCATTCTAAAATAATCAAAAATTTATCTTCTTCAGTTCTCAACGCATAGTACTTTTGAGTAAAATAGTTGCCATCAGAGTTCATAATCGTAATAAATGGATGAACCCAGAATCTTCTTTTTCTTTTATATCTATTTAACAATAACAGCAGTGCAATAATCTTTTGCGATCCATCTTACGCTTCCTAAAAACACGTCCGGTACGGCTGACTACACTTGAAGGAATGGTCACCCTACCAAACGGTTTGCCGCACTAAATCGTATCGCAGAAATTAAATTCGAATCGCATCGCATCGCAGTTTTGTGTGGGAGCCCTTACTTAATGTAAAGTGTACCTTACACCTACAATAACATTGCGCAAAACTTTTTTTGTTCATTATAGACTGAATTACACGGTGCAATTTAATTGCCTGTGGCTTTAATTAAGTTGAAGCAACAATAAAAGTTGCATTGTCTAAAAACCATTTAGACGATGCATTGATTTTATCAAAAAGGGCCAAACGCTCGAAGAAGGTCGGAATCACTGGCAAATATGGCACACGTTGCAGTGCAATAATAAAATTAAAAATGATAAACCATAAATAACAAATTAATATTAATTAAAACTAGATTATGAATAAATTAAAGCTAAAAGGACATAAAATACAAACTAACTACAAATTAAATTTAAAGTATATAAAAAATTGAATCACACACAAACTGAATCATGATCACCGGTCAGAGTGCCCAAAAGGCTGGCCGCGTTCCCACGTTGAATCGCCAAACTTAACCTTTGACCGAAATGAAACCATAAATTGGTAAAAAAATGTGGAAGTCACCCAGCATGCTAAATACACCTGCACTTTCTCCGGAAAGGATGAAATCCTGGGTCGGTATCTGGTCATGCAAGCGTTATAAGAGGACAGTAGCTGGTGGCACCTCTCGTAATCATCTGAGTACTCAGATGCCAAAAAAAGGGCGACACCACGCCTCCGTGCGTCATTTTTATTTTTATACAGCCTCCGTGGCGTAGCGGTAGCGGACGCGGCCGCTGCGCAGCGTGGCGCGGGTTCGATCCCCGCACAGTGCAAGTATTTGTATGCATGAATATGAATATTTGCACTGGTCTGGTCGTGCCTCGGAAAGCACGTTAAGCCGTTGGTCCCGGTTGCCATATGAGCTTCTAGTGGCAGTCGTTACGGGTTGTTGGAGCCCTCAAAAGTCCAACAATTGGTCTAACTGCAATGCTTCGATGTCGCCTTCGGGTTGTGGAGGTCAGACGGCAGTCGCTTCACGGAAAATGTCGAAGTTTAGCCATATCAGCAGTTGGACTGGTAAAGCGGACCCCAGACTCCAAAGCTGACAAGGCTTCGGATGCGACTGGGATTAACGCTGGGACGATGATGATGACTGGGTCAAAATATAGGTCACAATGATATTAAAGTGAAGATTCTGACAATCACAGCACTCGTACTCAACAATGCCCGTCCCTTCTATAAGCATAACCCCTACCAACGAACTAGCCATTATATATCTACCTATTACTCAAATCTTCACACAATTTCTCTCCGAAAATTAACCCTTTCAAGCGTACCTTTTAACCCCGGCAACATTTAATAACATTAATTCAAATATCTCGTTAGAAGGGTACAAAAGGCCCTGGCGATTACCTACTGAGGTACTTAGCTTGACGGATGTGATATGATAATGGGGCCCCAAATGACATGTAGGCTTCAAAATGGCGTATTTAAATGTATATTTTTCTAACGGGCTGACGGTTTTATCACATTTACGGGACATTAAAAAGTCTAGAGCTAACGTAACGAGGCCAACTCAAGAGAGGGTTTCGCCCAATATATGTACTTTGTTTTGTAGGAATATCCAAAAAAAAATTTTTTTCAAGGTTTGGCCCACACTAGCAGTTACTCCTGTATCCTGGGTTTAAAAATATTTAAACTCACAAATACAAACAGCCAGGGAACACGGAACAACTACCTGTAGAACATACACATATATTTGTACCGTGCGGGAATCGAACCCGGGACACGCAGCACAGCAGTCAACCGCTTAACCACTGCGCCAGCCGTGCCATCAAGTTTATTTACGACCAATTTAGGTTTTCTCTCTAAAGGCAATTTATTGCTTCTAGACATAATTTTTTAATTAAGATCTGTTTACAGAGATGGCGTAACTCGTCTGTTACATATTTTTTTTTTTTTTTATAATTTTTCATTTGATATTCAGTTTTTGTTTTTTTTTTTTTTTAATTTTAAACCTCCCGCCCCTGCTTCGCACGATTTTTATGTATGGAAAAAAAATAATATTCTCCGGAATAAATATCCTAAATATCGACTGTACCTTCGTTGCCAATAAACTTCGTAACCCTTAACCGGCATTTTAGTACCCCTAGCCCGTAACAGTATTGTTGTCATTAAAGCGAAATAGTATGCTTTAAAGCTATGCTGTGTGACTATACTCTTCGTGAGGCTTACATAATTCAAACCCAGCAATAAACACCTCATACCGCTAACTTGAATGCGCCTGTCAGGCGTCCTTATTCAGTTTCATTAGCTTGGAGAATTGCGTGGCCCTGACGCTTTAAATTATCTAACGCGCTGTTAGCCTCGCTGAGTATATTCTAACTTAGGCCGTTTTGAGTTAGGAGTTTAAAATTTAAAATGGCTGTATACATATGTAGTGAAATGAAGAAGTTTAGTAGTTAAGCGTAATCTGCCATTATAGGCTCCACTACTGAGATAGAGGTTATATTCATTAATAATTTGGAGATTCAAAGTAAAAAAAGGAGTAATTGAAATTCATAAAGCTTTTTAATTCTTAATACTATAAAGACAGCGACAAACTTTTGTCTAAAACTGTAAACGTTTTTTGGATAGGAAATTTAGTTTGTAAATGACATCTTCCGCTCTGAATTATTTCCAGAATTTTACTAACCCACTCGCGTCCCTTCACTTGCCTATGCTAGCGCAACGGTATCTTCGCGCCCGTAATCCCGCGCCTCTGTTGGCCGGGACCAGGTCCACAAGGGACCCCGTCACTGTGCTGACGTCTTATCATCAAAGCACTTCATATTCTCACGCCTTACGATAAATATCTTAACTTAAAATTTACCATTACTTTCCTTTCACAAGAAAGAAAGAAGGACAATAAATTCCAAATTTTCAAGTACCTAATTTAAACTTTCCTTTAACTACCCCCATATTTTTACTCTGTCGTATTAAATTCTACCCCAGCACGTGCTTACACTTAGATGATTGTGTAAGGGATGGAAAATCTTAGTTGGAGTTATACCTTGTCATTTAATAATTCGTAGAAACACATCTAAGATTTTTTTTTGATATAAAATTATAAACTAGCGCTTGACCGCAATCCCGCCTGATGGTAAGCAGTGACGCAATCGTTGATGGTAAAGCGCACTGCTTTATTTAGAGCCTATTCACTCTAGCCTTGAAGACACTCAAATTGTAGTCCGACGGAAACATCGCCGCTGGCAAATAGTTCCAGTCCCTCGATGTACGCGGTATAAAGGAGGAGGCGAAACGCTTTGTCCGGATCGTAGTAGTGTTAACAACGTAAGGGTGGACTCTAGCCGTACAAAGGGTCGTCCAATAGTGGAACGGAGATGGGGGAATTAAATCATGCAATTCCCTCGCACACTCCCCAAAATGCATCCTATAGAACACCGAAAGGCTGGCTACTCTACGCCTGTGCTCTAGGCTTTGGAGACCGTCTCGAGTTAAATCAGGGTCACCAATCAGCCCCTTCGCCCGCCTCTCCACTGAATCAAAAGTGGCCAGGTGACACTTAGCAGCACTACTACCAAATGTGGCTGCAGTACTCCACACACGAACCGACCTGTGCTTTGTGCATCGTATCACTTATTGTATATAATGTAATTATCAGCTAAGGGAAATATCATCTTACATACATTACATAAGAGGAAGTCTAAAATTTGCACCGGTAACTGAAAAGTTGTGTGGAAATCGGTTATCAGGGTATGGGCTTGTGGTACCTACGGATATATGAGGAAAACGGGGCAGCAAACCAACAGGGCACTAAGAAACCAACATGGGCACTGAAAAACCATCATGGGTCCTAATATACTAACATGGGCACTAATGAATCAACCCGGGCACTGATAAACCTACATGGGCCCTAAAATACCCACATAGGCGTTAATGAATCAACGTGAGCACTGATAAACCAACATGGGCTCTAATATAACAACATGGGCCCTAATGAATCAACGTGGGCAGTGATAAACCAACATGGGCCCTAATATACCAACACGGGTGCTAATGAATCAACGTGGGCACTGATTAACCAACATGGGCCCTAATATACCAACACGGGCGCTAATGAATCAACATGGGCACTGATTAACCAACGTGGGCCCTAATATACCAACATGGGTGCTAATGAATCAACATAGGCACTGATAAACCAGCATGGGCACTAATAAAGCAACATTGACGCTAATAAATCAACATAGGCACTGATAAACCAACATGGGCATTAACAAACCAACATAGGCACTAATAAACCAACACTGACGCTAAGAAATTAACATGGGCACCGATAAACCAACATGGGCACTAACAAACCAATATGCCACGGGTTATTCGAAACAGATACCGTAGCCCCTAGTACACAGGCATATCGACGCTTGAAAGGCAATCATATCTAAGCGACAAAAATTCGTAAATTGAGTTATATACACCATTCGAACCGCCAGATTTTTCTGCGTCGTTTGGTATTTATAACTCAATTTACGATTTTTTGTCGCTTAGATATGATTGCCTTTCAAGCGTCGATATGTAGAAACTCACAGTAAAAGTCGGACACGGGGCGTTTACAATCAAGTTGGTCTTGTCTCGGCGACAATCAAATGTCAAAAACTTGTCAAAATGTAGGAAAATTCGTACAATTTTTGGGAGATTGATACTTAGATCAGATTGTCAACGTTTTTAAAATTATCTGAATTGCCTCTCTTACGTATTGTGCGTCTTTTAGTCCATGCTTAATACAGGGAAACTTTTTTTCGAGTGCGCAAAAACAAATGGGTGGCTCAGAATCAATAACAGAACAAATCTGCATTATTAGTTTAAAATAAAAAAATCATGTTTTCGTCCGCCCTAAAATCAGCGAATGAGAGACACCAATTATTTATATCAATATCGTAGTATTAGCATATGGCCGCGTAGTGAACATGCGGGCGGCGCGGGCGCGCGGGGGTCCTGTGATGTTCCCGCCGTCCCCACTCCGCCGACAATGAATGGGACCGCGTGCGGTGACCATAACATCGATTTCATAATAAACATCTTTCGTTATCAATAACTATTTTTTTTTTTTTTTACTAAAACATACTAAAGTAATAATATTTTTATCTATAAAACTTATTTAGCTATAAGTTGACAAAGTTTGCGCACTGGATAAAATTGTATCCTGTATATAAATGGATTTCCATTCTTTGATCATTTAATTAAACACTTAAATCGCTACCGTTGTCCCACTGGTCTCTATTCTACATAATGTGATAAACTAATAATATTTTCTTTTATTTTTTCAGGTAAGTTTGACAATCTCCTTGATTTGGGTAAGGTTACGAAGAAAAACTTTTTTTTAAACCTTCAGTTTATTAAAATCAGAGATATTAGTTTCAATTTTCTAATAGCTACTAAAAAACATAATTTATTTAAATAATAATAATAACCTATCCTAACTAAAACTATTTAAAAAATAAAGGAAAATACAGCGTCGAATAATTCCTCGGCATCGCTGTCCACTGGTAATGGACCCAAAAGACTGGCAGCATTGCCGAGTTGTTTGGCTAGCCTCTGCCCAAGATGAAAGCCAGTCTTTGGATCACGAGAAGAGTCAACAAGCAAAAGGATTTAACATTAATTTAATGTAATTTTTGAACAAATAAAACCCCTTCTCCATAAAATTATCTCTATGTTGATTGGTAGACACATAACTCCTGTTAACTTTTTTAATCAACATAAATTCCAGCTGTTTACTTTCACTGTCGGTTTGCAAGCCTCTAAACTCACTTGGTAACTTTTACCTTTTAGTTTAACTATGTACCTATTAACTACCAGGGGATGGGAAAATTCAAGAAAGTTGAGTAGAGGAAAATTTCATTAGGCGCTCTTTCCGAACAGAGAATGCTTAATGGCGTATACTCGACCCTGATTCAGGTATACTCGGCTCCGGGGCCTTAGTATGCTTTCTTTTTTTAAATAATTATAAACTAGTGCTTGACTGCAATCCCGCCTGATGGTAAGCAGTGATGCAATCGCTGACGGTAAAGCGCACTGGTTTATTAAGCCTATTCACTTAAAAAACTAAGGAATAGGAAGGATGACGGTAGTTGAGCGAGGTGATGCAATGTTAAACTCAAGACCAACATGACCAAACGAAGCTGCGCTAGAGGGAGATTGATCTGGAGACTCTCCATGACCAACCTCCCGACACAACAACATTGGGCGCATCGTACCCGCCACACATAGCAACACTACTGCTCAGACCCGTCCTCCGTACGGCTTCACCAGACATCATGCCGGAACACGACGAATCGCTTGGCAGCAAGACTTTGCCTGGTGGGTAGTAACTTCTGCCGGCAGCCGATGTTATGGCCTACCACCGAGAATGCTAATGAATATTTTAACAAGTTTCGTAATCTACTAACAAAATTGCGTCATTATGACTGTCCAGTGGTCAACCACTGTCACAGTCAGTCACTGTGACAGTGGTGACAGGGGGTAGTGGTGTGTGGTGGTGATGAATGAATGATTTTGAAAAAACTACTAATTAATTTGAACATTTGTTCAAATTAATTAGTAGTTTTTTGAAAATCATTTCATAATAGACAAACTCTATGTAAGTAATATCCACATACACCTTGAATTACACAAAGCACAAAAAAATACAAAACAAAAATTCAAATTAGAACAATTTTAGAGAAAAAAAAAACAAAAGAGCAACACATTTAGCCTTTTTAATTTTATAAAGGGGTACTCAGGTACAGCAGCTGACAACAGATCATAGTACTAGGAACACAGTGCGACATGCTCACTTAATGTGTTTTCTCGGTGGTAGGCAATAACATCGGCTGCCGGCAGCAGTTACCACCCACCAGACAAAGTCTTGCCGTCAAGCGATTCGTCGTATTCCGGCATGATGTCTGGTGATGCGGAAGGATGGGTCTGAGCAGTTCTGTTGCGATTTGTGACGGGTACGATGCGCCAAATGTTGTTGTGTCGAGAGTTTGGTCGTGGAGGGTCTCCAGATCAATCTCCCTCTGGCGCAGCATCGTTGGTCGTGTTGTTGGATTTAATATTGCATCACCTCGCTCAACTGCCGTCTTCCTTCCTATTCCCTGAGGTTTTTTAAGTGAATAGTTTCTTAGTAAACTAGCGCGCTTTACCATCAACGATTGCATCACTGCTTACCATCAGGCGGGATTGCGGTCAAGCACTAGTTTAGTTGAAACTTTATGTACCTACCCTCTGAGTATTTTAGATTTACTTTCATTTTGCTGGCAATCTTTCAAGAGATACTCGTAAACTTGAACAACTTGCAGCCAACTAAGAAGTACCGTAAAAGCCACCCGTTTTAGACGTGGAATGTTTAATCTGCCACGACTTTTCTCAAATATGTTAGAATGTATAAGATGTATGTATGTAATAATATGTATTTTTTTATATGTATGCTTCAAAATGATTCCAATATGATTTCAATTGACAGTAATAGCACAGTCTAAACATCATACAGTCGTCCGACGAAGACGTCTAGACAGAGCAATCGTGCGGGGTGTGAGGGACGAGACGCGGGGAAGCGGCACCCGAGCTACGAACAGAACGATGTTCGTAGCTCGGTATCTATCATTAAGGGCTAACGCGCGTTTGTTTTTTTATTTGTTTGTTTTATTATTTGATATGAGTGTCAATTTTGAGTACAATTGGGGTACTTGTTACGAAAAAGCCATCCTTTTTGACATCCAAAATGGCGGACGTCATTTTTTATAATGTGATATGAGTGTCAATTTTGAGTATAATTGGGGTGCCTGTTACGAAAAAGCCACCCTTTTTTGAAATCCAAGATGGCGGACACCAATTTAAATGTATATTAATATGATATGGGTGTTAATTCCAAGGTAGATTGGGGTGCTGGTTACGAAAATGTCATCTAAATAACTTAAATCTGTCTCCAGTTGTTCCCTTAGTAAAAATAGCAAATTAATTAAATAGGTATAATATAGCTATCGATGTTGATCTACAATAAATAAATAATTTCATAAATATTGTTTATTTGTGTCAACCCTGGCCGATGCGTTACTGTCTAGACGATGTCGGCATTTTACACGAGATCAAAGGCGTCGACCTACTGTATGATTTTTATACTGTGGTAATAGTGTGTTAGGTAATTGACAACCTTTGTGGCGTAGCAGTAGCGAACGCGGCCGTTGCGCAAGGAGGCGCGGGTACGATCCCCGCACAGTGCAAATATTTGTATGCATGAATATGAATATTTGCACTGGTTTGGTCGTGCCTCAGAAAGCACGTTAAGCTGTTGGTCCCGGTTACCATACGAACATCTAGTGGCAGTCGTTTCGGGTTGTTGGAGCCGTCAAAAGTCTAACAATTGGTCTAACGGCAATGCTTCAATATTGCCTTCGGGTTTTGGAGGTCAGACGGCAGTCGCTTCACGGAAAATATCGAAGTTTAGCCAAAATCAGCAGTTAGACTGCGGGCCCCAGACTCCAAAGCATTTTTTTCCATTTTTTTTTTTTTTTGGTGTGGAAGTCGTACCCTCTGGCTAACTGTTAATGTTATAACGCATGATTTTTTTATCCCAAATAAACAGAATAAAATAAATATAGCTACAGTCAATAAATTCAAGGCTTTTTTAGGGTTCCGTAGCCAAATGGCAAAAAACGGAACCCTTATCGATTCGTCATGTCTGTGTATCCGTCCGTATGTCACAGCCATTTTTTCCAAAACTATAAGAGCTATATTGTTGAAACTTGGTAGGTAGATGTAATCTGTAAACCGCATTAATATTTTGATGCAAAAATAAAGAAATAATAATTAATATTGGGGGCTCCCCCATACTTAGAACTGAAACTCAAAAATAATTTTTTTTCATCAAACACATACCTGATAGTTTGCGTGACAGACGCTTCCAAAGTGAAAAAAGTTAGTCCCCCCCCCCCTCTAACTTCTAAAACAAGAAAATGAAAAATCTAAAAAAAATATATGTTGTACAATTTTAGAAAAACTACCAAGGAAAATTGTTTTAGACGAGATCTAGTAAGTAGTTTCTTTTTAATACCTCGTAAATCGTAAATCACTTATTACCGCGTAATCTTTCATACAAAGAACTTAAATCCTTTAATTTCATAAATCAATGGTACAGAACCCTTTGTGCGTGAGCCCGACACGCACTAGGCCGTTTTTTTTTTTTGTTTTGGATGAGAAATCATACCGCTCTGGCTAACTGTTAATGTTATAACGCATGTTTTTATCCCAAATAAACAGAATAAAATAAATATAGCTAAAGTCAATAAATTCAAGCTTTTTTCTTCCCTAATATACAAAGTAAACCTCATTTATTCTATTGACGTTCCAAAAAGAATTGCTCTACGTGCAAAACGTATGTATGCGTATGTTGTTGTAGTTTTCTGTACGTGATTGTACCTCAGAACGTGATTTTCACGTATTATATTTAACATCTGTCAAAATAAAAACATTGCTACATTCAAATCCATATAACTCGCGCAGTTAAAGAAAAGATCTGAAAATGGCGGCGGCTACTTATGGTACGGTTTACAAAACAAGTTTGGTTCTATGGGTCGTTACGCCTTTTTCAAGAAACGTAACATAACCAGTTACTTGGTCGAATAAAAAGAGATATTTTTGTAGCTAGTTATTTTCATTCGACTACTGTGATTGTTTACATAATTATACCTCCACCAACTATACAGTTACTCACGAAACGAAACTAAATTAAATCACTTTCTTGAGTGTGTTGTTATACAGTTAATTATTTTTTAGCTAATATTCTATTATATAATTGTAATATAGTTTGTCAAATATTATATAATTATATTACTAATATTAAATTATTCTTTTAGCCAATAATAGTAAAAATAATATTACTAAGTAAGGAGCAAGGGTACATAAAATACTGGATTTTAAAATTTGTCTTTATTAATTATAAAAATACCTGATAAAATATCTGAGAAAAAGGTTTTATAAACCGCTTGGCCCAGCAATATCTGTATCATCTGAACCCATTATTGGTTCAATCCCCTCCATCAATTCTTTATAATCATCCATGGACTGGTCACTTTCACAGTCTTGGTCGTCACATTCGTCACTTTCATCTTCGGTGTCGCTATTCATGCCCACACTGATAATGAAATCCTCTAGTTCACTCTCCCTGCCTACATCGCGATTCCAGTATGCTTCTTCGACTTTCTTTGTGTGATTTATTTGTTTCTTCCATTCGTCTTGTGTAATTGAAGCTATGGCCTCTTTTGTCAAGTCCTCAATTTTATTTTCGTGTTGCTCCACATTTTTATCTGCGACCCGTTGTTTTATTAAATTCCAAACATGTTCTATGGGGTTCAGGTCGCAGTTGTAAGGAGGGAGTCTGAGAACTTCATGGCCATGCTCACGTAGAAGTTCGTCTACCACATACTTTTTTTCGGGGCGATGGTGTTTTAGATGCACGAGCAGCTCTGCTTTCGTCCAGTCTTCTTCGAATGACACACCGTGCTCGTGCATCCATTTCTTTATATCCGCTTTGCGGGTTGCAGTCGTTGGCGCTTTATCCAACTGCATGCTGTGGTAAGATGCATTATCCATGACGAGAATGGAGTTTTGAGGCAGATTTGGTATAAGTTTCTCGTTCAAATATTTTGTAAAGTTATTACCATCCATCTCGTCATGGTAGTCGCCTTTTTTTGATTTTGCTTTGAATAATAATCCTGCACCCTCCACAAACCCATCCTCTGAGCCGGCATGAACCATCACCCACCTTTGTCCAGGACTATCATTTTTTCGAATGCCTTCGTTGGTGGATGACTGCCAGCACTTGCTGACAGTATAATGAGCATGGATCCACGACTCATCCATGTATACAACTTTCTTTTTTTCCGCACCCATGGCATCATTTTGTCGGAGGCGGCGTAAATATTTCACTCGCCAGGCTTTTATATTATCGCGCTCTATGAGCACCATTCGGTTCTGGCGACATTTTTAAATCGAAATCCGAGCTTTTCTTTTAAAATCTTTCTTAACGTCGTTTTGGAGCCTGTGTAGTTTAAATCAGCTTTTGCTGATGCCATAATCTTGTTCAGCGTAGGTACCTCCTTTCGAACGTCATATATTGAGGCCACAATATTTCTAATGGCACATATACTGAAGTTATCCATGGGGACACGCGTATTGTTTTTGCCTTTTCTACCCTTACTCGGCGTACGGATTTTAGTGTTGGTTTGTTTTGCAAGTTTACCTGAAATAATAGTAAAATATTATAATAGAATAGTAATATGATGGCTTTATTTTAATTAGGGTTTTTATGAACTGAAACATGCTAAAATATGCTGGACGCTCTTTTATAGCGTGAAGTCATTAAAATATACCTTTCTCTGCACGTGGGTACTATAGAGTCCAGAGATTATTAGGTTAGAAGAATAAATTACTATGATAATGCACCTTGGGTACTGAGTCGCCCAGGCTATCAATATGATGAAAGGTCGATTTTTGTTTGCGTTATCCTAAGTTTATTTAAGTTTTGATGACAATAAGCATGCTATCCGAGTTTCTTGGATACTTTTAGTATCAGTTTAATAGTATGTTTTAGTATGGAAGTTAACTTCAAAGAACTTAACACTTTATAGAAGTTAACTTAACTTTGTTACTAATAACAGCGAAGCAAAAACAAAAAATGTCACATCTGGGTGATATAGATGGTAAATTTAACTGAAAAAACATATTATAGACAGAACAGAGCTAAGCACAAACTGATAGTTTATTGGTAATTACCTTCTCTCTTAATTTTCGATATAGTAGACATCGATAAATTAGTCGCCATCGCTGCGCGTGCAGCGCTGTACTTGAGCGGATGGTAGCGCTCCAAGTTCTTCTCTTCTTCAAAGTATTTTATCACGTTGTAAACAATTTCACGCGCATCACTGTGTAGAATCTTTCCACGTTTTCGTGAAGCCATTGTTCAATCACAAACCAAATGATAAAATAATAAAATGTCAACGTTAGTACTAAAAACTTAACAAAAATAAATAACAATCAAACGTAACGCAAACAAATAACAATTAAACTCAACAAAAACAATAATATCAACAAAATAACAGAGACTTTAGCGGAACGAAAGTAACGATAACTCGGAGTGCGTCAAAGTAGCTTGGAAAGCGAATCCTGACTGATTGTTATTTTTTTGCAGCTCTTACTTCACTGTGTGAGTATAGACAGCGATAGAGAGTGAGCGAGAACGCATGCGCGCGGACGCCATTTACAGATCTTTTCTTTAAGTGCCCAAGTTATACTAATATTATAAATGCGAAAGTAACTCTGTCTGTCTGTCTGTTACGCTTTCCCGCCTAAACCTCTCAACCGATTTTGATGAAATTTGGCATAGACAATCTTTAGACCCTGAGAAAGAACATAGGCTATCTTTTATCCCGGAAAAATTTGATGTTCCCGAGGGAAATCTAAAAAGCGCGATATAACCGAACTCCACGCGGGCGAAGCCGCGTGCGGAAAGCTAGTTTTATATAAGTTTCAACTTGCTGTTATTCCAAGTCAGAAAAAGTTATAAACATGTTTGAAATTTTAGCTTAAATTGAACTCGCAATTAGCGTAGGATTTAAAGTCATTTTTCCATAAAGTCATATTTAGCAAATATGATGCAATATTATTTTGCATATATGTATTCTTTTAGTTCGTTCTAAGTTATTTTACCTCTGCCAGCAGCAAACCAAAATGAATTTTATTACAAGAAGAATAAAGATCATTGTTATATTGGAAGGAAAATGTTAAGAGATATAAAATACCTTTGCATTTATAATCTATACTTTAATATATAAAGAAGAGTTTGTTTGTTTGAACGCGCTAATCTCAGTAGCAATTGGTCCGATTTGAAAAGTTTCCTTTGCGTTGCATAGCCCATTAATCCAGGAAGGTTTTAGGCTATATAACAATGCGCTGCGACCAATAGGAGCGGAGCATAACTAACTCCACGCGAACGAAGTCGCTGGCGGCCGCTAGTAATCTATACTTTAATATATAAAACTGAAGAGCTTGTTTGTTTGTTTGAACGCGCTAATCTCAGGAGCTATTGGTCCGATTTGAAAAATTTCTTTTGCGTTGGATAGCCCATTAATCCAGGAAGGCTTCAGGCTATGTAACATTACGCTGCGACTAATAGGAGCGGAGCATATAAAAAAAAATGAAGGAATATGGAATAAAAAAAAGCACCTTTTACAGGAATAAACTATATTTATTAAGGACAATGAACGAACAACAACAATTGCGAATTTTTTCTAATAGGTTGCACTGCTCACGCTCTTCGAAAAAACTTATCAAAACCTACGCAGGTGAAACGGCGCGGCGCAGCTAGTGTTTAGTATAATATTGAACATTACAATGTGGCGCAGAGAAAGATGCTCTATTTCAATCCAATCCCTTTTAAAATATTAATGGAAGTTCCATTAGTATTTTAATATAAAATATGAAGAGAGATTTGATGTGAAGTGGAGCATTTTCCTTTCTGCTTTTATTTTCCACCATATAATGTAGACAAATGAAAAAATTTCGAGTACATTTTTGTGTTTACTACACTTTTACTAACAGAAAAAGTATTAAGCAGGTACTGAAATGGTTTTTACATGTACTTTATTTTTACTTTATATTTGTAATCTCTGCCCTCTCATGGCCCTGTTGCCGCAGGAGACGCCCTGGTCGTTGGAAGACGGGTCCAACTCTACTGAACTGATTTTATTGAAATTTGGTACAGAGATAGAGTTGACCTTAAGAAATAACATAGGATAGTTTTGATTCCTGACTAAAATGCCGGTTAAGCTTAAGGGGCAGGTCTATAAAACCATCATTAGACCTGTTCTCCTGTATGGCAGTGAGGCGTGGCCTGTGCTTGAGCGACACAAGCAGGAGCTGCGTGTCACGGAGATGAATATGCTGCTGTGGATATATGGAGTTACGCGGAAAGACCGCATCAGGAACTCCCGCATCCGGGGCAGCCTTCGTGTCCGCGACATTGCAGACAAACTGCAGGAGGGTCGCCTACGCTGGTACGACCACGTCTTACGCAAACCGGCATGTTACGTGGGTAACAAATGTCTTGCCATGGCGCCTCCGCCGGGCCGGAACAAGCGGGGTAGACCAAAGAAGTGCTGGCTTGACGTTGTAAGAGATGACATGCGTGCCAACAAGCTCTTACCACAGGATGCTAGATCGTGCGAAATGGAGGAGAATGTGCAGGAAAGCGGACCCCGGGCTTCAACGCGAAAGCCGCGGATGCAACCGGGATAAACGCTGAGATGATGATGATGATGAGTTTTGATTCCGGACTTTTGAAGAGTTCTCTTGGAAACGCGATATAACCGAACTCCACGCGGGCGAAGCCGCGGGCGGAAAGCTAGTTAAAAATAAAACCTTCGTAAACCCAAATTTAGGAGCAGAGGTTTCAATATAATTACAGATTATCCGCGACCCACACTTCACTGTACCTCTAACAATGAAAATTACATTATTTGCGGACTCTACGTCGCGTTGTGGTAATTGGAAATGTACTGAAGGGTATAAGGGTAGACAAAAGACAGAAATGTGCTTTTAATTAATATAAGGAAGTCACATGAGGTGATACAAAAGATACAAAGATTATCTATACCATCGCCTAGCTCCATAAAGAATACAGGTAAACAAACCAATTTAGGGTTTCAAAACTCACGTTTTACAAATCTCCTGTTATTTACATGATTATAGACTTTTACATGCTGACTATTTATTAACAATTCCTATTACAGCATATTTCAATATAATCACTAAAATAACATGCATATTAACTTGGTATTTCGAAAAACCATTAAAAAGTCGACATTAGTTTTACGTGATAGCCCTACAAAAAAAGAAAGAGGGATGAAATGCAGGTATTAAACACATTTTGTGGAATTCAACCAATGAATAAAGTTGAGGCATTTGTCAATACAATTTTGCGTATTTTAATTACTTTCAAATCACATAACACATGCATTGTAATACTTTAAAGTATGGACTAATTATAATATAAAGATGTATCAAAAAATGTAACCCATTAGGAAATTACCTTACATGTGTGTCATATTTCATTCAAATCGGTTAAGCGTTCTATGCAAATCATAAATAAACTGTTTAGATTAGTAGGAAAAAGGATTATTACCTTTATGAAAATCATCTATGTAGAAAAGGTTGTTAACATCTGTCTTTTAGGCGTAAAGGCGTAAACTACTTGTTGCCTAGCAACGGTTTGTTTACCTCTATTCTTTATCGAATTTGGGTCAAATATAGTCCATGTTCATTTTAAAATCGACTCGCTCGAAAAGTCATGTCTAATGCCCATATTGTACCAAATCCTATAAAGATTGGAGACTCTGTTCTCGAAGTTATATATACCTGGGACAAACTATCCAATTAGAAAGGTCCAACTTCGAGAAAGAGGTCAGTCGTCGAATCCAACTCAACTGGGTTGCTGTCGGGAAGCTACGTAGAATCTTCTCATCCGAAATACCGCAGTAGCACAAGACGAAAGTCTTGAAGACCAGTGTGTTTTGCCAGGCCAGTGCTGACTGAGACGTGGTCGCTAACAATGGGCCTTATAAGAAAGCTCAAGGTCACTCAAAGAGTAATGGAGAGGGCTATGCTTGGGGTTTCACTGCGTGATCAAATCAGGAATGAGGAGATCCACACAAGAACGAGAGTAACCGACATAGCCCGAAGAATTGCAACACTAAGGTAGCTCTGGGCCGGGCACATTGCCCGTAGGGGCGATGTCCGATGGGGCCGACGGTTTCTCGAGTGGCGACTACCGGAAGACGCAGCGTGGCGACTTGGTAAAGATCGCGGGATACTGCTGGATGCGGGAGGAGCAGGACCGGTCGTCGTAGAGATCCTAGGGGGATGATGGTGTTGTGGAGACATGAGTAATAGGGAGTAAAGTTCACTCATCCTCCGTAGAAACGGGAGGATCCTCCGACCAGACGGGTGTTATGTCTGGCGAGCACTTGCGAGATGTAGAATTCGGGTGACGTCAGGATGACGCGTTGTTCACATGTGGCGGTTTGTAGATACCGCTACAGAGTGATTAACAATAACGATATTTTAATTCAATAGACTGATACGGTTATTTTGAGTGTGAAGCGACCCCTAATTTCGAAAATTACACAATCATTACCCGCTTAACCTTTACCCAACTATACCTATACAATTTGTAAAGAAAACCCTGTCCGACCCGTAAGGAAAATAAAGGTTAGGTAAACACATGACCAAATATTATATAAAATTTTACGTTATCATCATAGTAACAATACTAATGAATTTTAAAATAATCTTTTTTTCCCGCGAATTCATTCCAACTTCCCCGAAATTTGGTAATTTTTAAAAAATTGAAAACCCCATTTTGACGGTACGCGATTCGATTCGACCACGCGTCGCGTGCCCTGCCCCCCGTCGTCCGCGGAAAGGGTGTCCTACCGCACATGTATTAAGTTACCTCTTTTTGCAAAATGATATTTATTTTTTTAGGGTTTTGTTTTTTTAAACTTTAGTCCGGTTTTGTCGGCATTAGTAGAATCAGTTGCCGATTCCTAACAATACCTTCACGGATCGGTCAGGGTTTTCTTTACATATTGTATACTGGGGTCAGTTTCCAATCTAACCGGATTCAGCTGAATACCACTATTTTACATGGAGCGACTGCCTATCTGATCTCCAAACCCAAGGCAGGGAAATTTTGAACTTGGAACTTACGTATTTTACTCTCGAGTGGGACGTAATCTACTACGCGGGCCCAGTACGAGTTGGTGGTTGTCACATGTCTTCGCAGTTTTTGCCTCTAAGACATGCCGGTTTCCTGATGATATTTTCCTTCATCGTTTTAAGAGTAGTGGTGATGAAATAATTTACACAAAGTAAAGTGCCTGATGGGGTTCGAACCTACGACCTACAAATTGTAAGTCGCGGCCGATACCACAAGGCTACCGCTGCTCTCAACTGTTCATCATCATCATCATCATCAACCTTTTTATCGTCCCACTGCTGGGCATAGGTCTCCTCTCATACAGCGAAGAATTGAGCGTAATCACCACATTTGCACAATGCGGGTTGGCGATTAATCCAGGTTTCCTCAAGATGTTTTCCTTCACCTTTTAATTAGTCATTGGTGTCCAAGATATACTTAGAAAGTACATATAACTTAGAAAAGTTACATTGGTGCATGCCTGACCTAGAATCGAACCCGTATACTCATACTTGAGAGGCTGGTGTTTTAACCACTAGGTCGCTACTGTAACGTTGTGATTATTTCTTATTTTATTTATTATTTTTTTGCCTTTACTAAGCATAGGGAAACGCACCTTTTTGTGGTCTATGGTTATTGATACTAATTGTCTATTACTATTTGTTTTGCTTTATCTGTGACGGATTATTGTCGTTTTGACGTTTGGAGTGGGAGAGTTTTTTTTTTGGAAATTCCCAAGTAGGTGAGGAGATTGTTTTGTAATGTGGGATTGCATGGTTTTTTTTTGGGATATCAACAACATTGGAATCTTGTAAGCGGGGAAATCTCCCACCGTTCAAAGGGGTAATTTGGTTTCGGGTGTTTGGCACCGAGAGGGATTCTGGACAGCAAGGGAAGAAGGAGGCGAAAATACCTGTGGAGTCACGTAGCGATCGAAAAAAAAGGCTTTTCGATGTCGATAGATCTGACCGGCAGGGCGTCGGGCAGACGGCCTGGACGGGCTTAAAGAAAATAAAGGCTTCTGACACGGTGTGCTGAGTTTGGGACAATCGCGGCCGTGTGGACCAGCCAGCAAGCAGCACTAGGCCCAAGCAATCCTGTGCAGGTGGCTGGGTCTCCCAGGCGGAGAATTTTTCTATTGGAGCGCCACCTGGGCGTGTTTTTTTTTTTATTTTTGTCATATTCTTCTACCTTCAACCCCGTTGGTTTGGAAAGGCAGGACACATGGTTTCAGGGACAAAGAAGGCCAGGAACTTCCAAGGATGTGTCGCAAGTACCCTCTTATCTCAAGTTAAATAACATTCTTGTACCCGTAGAAAACTCATTTACTATTATATTACCGGTGATGACCTTTTGTGACCTTTTCTGATATATAATTTTCCCCATTTTTGGATTTGTATAATTCTGTAGTCATAGTGGATGAAATCCACAGCCTGAGTAAGCTGAGCTAGAGTTAGTGGGCAATCTGCTAGGCTACTGTTGCGCGTGAAACCTGGACGCTCCAACAGACCACTCTTGGAGCCGCTAGGATTGACCCAACCTTATTGAGGTTAACAATAAAGCTATATTGTTTATTTACATTTAATAAGAGTTAAAGATAGTTTCCTGTTGTTACATATAAAAGCTTGTAATTAAAACATAGTAGTCCAACAAACTATCATTTTTTTTATTTTCACACCCGATTAGCCGAACCTCTACTTTTCCCTTTTTTTTGTCAGGGAGTAAAACCCGGGCAACCTCAAATTTTACACTACTGACAAATGGCGCCCAACGTGGGGCCGTCGTTTCATAAGAAATTTTTCAACAATCGCAGCTCCTTTAAACAGGTTGACAGCAAAGGGTAAAAAGGCACCACCTTTCCAGTGGTCAGAGGAAGCCGAGACCGCCTTTATTACACTAAAGAACGCCTTGGTTACTGCCCCAGTCTTAGCTGTCCCTGATTTTGACAAACCGTTCACGGTTCATTGTGACGCTTCAGCGTATGGTTTAGGTGGTATGTTGTCCCAAACAATAGACGGGTACGAACACCCGATTGCATATGTTAGCCGTTCGCTGAACAAAGCGGAACGGAATTATAGTGCTACCGAACGGGAGGCACTGGCGGTTATTTTTGCGGTAGAGAAATTTCAAGCCTATTTAGGTTCCCGACCATTCAAGGTGGTGACGGATCACTCATCGCTGAAGTGGTTCATGAACTTGGAGAATCCAACCGGAAGACTTGCTCGTTGGGGTTGCCGACTGTCTCAATTTGAGTTTGAAATTGAGCACAGGAAGGGCTCTGACAACGTCGTTCCGGATGCATTGTCCAGGCTTGTGAAAGTGGAAGCGGTGAATGATTCCGACAACATAGAGAAAGATGAATGGTATGACAGGACCTTTAATAGTTGTAAAGCCTTTCCTAAAAACTTTCCTAATTTCTGTGTCAAGGACGGGAAGCTCTATCGTTACTGCAAGAGCAAGTATAATTTACTGAGTGAGTTTGATTGGAAGGAAGTGGTAAAGAAGGGTGATCGGCTGGAAGTTATTAGGGCAAACCATTGTGAAGCTACTGCCGCGCACTTGGGGGTGTTTAAGACGCACAGACGGCTGTGCTTAACGTATTTTTTGGCCAGGCATGCATAAGGATGTCGTGGAGTTCATTAAAAATTGTGACGTCTGTGCCGCCTATAAACATTCTACAAAGGCTACACCAGGCTTAATGGGTCAACCAAAGGTTTGCCATAGACCTTTCCAGGTAGTGTCCATAGATTTGGTAGGTCCTTTACCACGTTCCCGAGCAGGATTTACGATTTTGTTAGTCGTAACATGTTGCTTTTCAAAATATACCTTATTGTTTCCATTACGTCGTGCAACCAGTGCACTTGTGGCAAAACATTTTGAACGGGATGTTATTTTAGCTCACGGTGTCCCTGAAACCGTAATTGCAGATAACGGAGTGCAATTCACGGGATCGGAATTCCGGAATCTACTGAAACGTTACAACATTCCCAAAATACATTATTGCCCACGTTATACGCCGCAGGTTAATCTGGTAGAACGGTATAACAAGACAGTTATGACGGCCGTAGCTTCCTACGTGGAAGAAAACCATAGGAACTGGGATGAGCAACTGCACCGTATTCAGTTTGCTATAAACAGTGCAGTAAATGAGTCCACTGGGTTTTCTCCTTTCTTTTTAGTACATGGTAGGGAACCGGTCGTAAACGGGTCCTTCTACAGAGATACTGAGGCGGAGTATGAAGTGGCCATGCCTCGCGACGAATACGCTGGGGAATTAGGTTGTTTGAAGGACATTTTTGGTCAGGTTAGGTTGCATTTGTTAAGGGCACATGAGGCTAATTCTAAATATTATAATTTACGCCGTAGACCGGCTAAGTTTTCAGTAGGGGATATTGTTTGGAAGCGCTGCTATACGCAAAGTGATGCAGCTAAGTTTAAAATGGCTAAGTTAGCACCCAAGTACGAGAAGTGCAGGGTAAAGGCCGTTTTGTCGCCCTTAGTTTACGAATTGGAAAGATTAGATGGCCATCCCATTGGGTCATGGCATATTAAAGACTTGAAGAGTCACTAGTTTTTTTTCAGCGTTTTGATGATCTGACAGCAGCCGCATTGTAGTGTCGAAGTGATACAGCTGTGTGTCTGTATTCCGTGGACGCACGACCCGCCGTTATCTCGCGAGCTCGTCGTGCCGCCACGGTTTACGAACCGCCGGTTGTTCACGGAGATGACTGCATACGTTGTGGAGTTTAAATGGTTGACATTTAAACGCCGTTTTGGTAGGTGTATTGAATGGTTTTATTCCGACTCATTACTCTGTATGAATGATAAAGGAAGAATGAAGGAATGAAAGGTAAATTCACTAAGCGCTTAGTGTTAATAAAGACGAAGGATATAAGGATATATGAATGTTAATAAAAGAGAGGATTCGCGTGGAACGTATGGCTGTCTGTCTAACATATCATGAGTATGGTTGTTGAGGAACCAGTCTTGTTTCCTACGTTTTTTTTATTACCGGATCCGGGTTGTTTTATTTATTTGGGGTTTTACGTAGGATCAAGATATATTGTATTTTCAGTAATACTGAATTGTTGTTATCACTGTATCAGTGGATCGAAAGAACGCGTTCGATTTTTTTTTAATTTTGGTTCCGTCAACGTTTTTTTTTTTCCTTACCACATTTTGAATTTCCGGATTGTCCTTGAAACCAGGTGGAGGTCGTGCTGCTCGAAACACATGCACGCGTATTCGAGAGAGTATATGCGACGTTTTTTTGTTTCGCTTTTCCGAATTTTTTTTTAATTTGTACTAAATATTTTTTTTAGTCTTCCTCATGGGATTATTGCCCTAATGAGAAATTGTTTCCCCATGCTGGCCTGGGGACAAAAGAAAATCTTAGAATGTGTCAGCTGCATCTCTTTCCGTGCAGATCGTAAGAGGCGACCGAGGGATATGGGCCGAGGAAGGAAGCTTGGTGTTGGGTTTAGTGTTTTTTTTTAATGGTTTCTTCCATGATCAAACAAGCTCAAGGTTTTGTTTTGTTCTGTTTTGTTTTTTTTTTTTTTGGTTGGACTACTCATTGTTATGACCAATACTTATCATTAATTACCCATTAACTTCGTTTATTTAGTTCGCTGAGGGCAGCGAGCGGTTCTCCTTGGTTGAACCTTTTCCTAGGAGGGGGGGTATTGTAACGTTGTGATTATTTCTTATTTTATTTATTATTTTTTTGCCTTTACTAAGCATAGGGAAACGCACCTTTTTGTGGTCTAT
The DNA here is from genome assembly GCA_017933935.1 of Sesamia nonagrioides. Lineage (NCBI taxonomy): Eukaryota > Metazoa > Arthropoda > Insecta > Lepidoptera > Noctuidae > Sesamia > Sesamia nonagrioides. The sequence continues at coordinate 755,075 of JADWQK010002334.1, read as the reverse complement.
GGTTATTGATACTAATTGTCTATTACTATTTGTTTTGCTTTATCTGTGACATTTATTGTCGTTTTGACGTTTGAGTGTGACAGTTTTTTTGTCAAATTCCCAAGTTGGTGGGGAGTATTGTTTTGTAATGAAAGATTGCATAGTTTTTTTTGGTATATCAACAACGTAATGATTGGAATCTTGTAAGCGGGGAAATCTCCCACCGTTCAAAGGGGTAATTTGGTTTCGGGTGTTTGGCACCGGAGAGATTCTTGACAGCAAAAAAGAAGGAGGCGAAAATACCTGTGGAGTCACGTAGCGATCGGAAAAAAGGCTTTTCGATGTCGATAGATCTGACCGGCAGGGCGTCGGGCAGACGGCCTGGACGGGCTTAAAGAAAATAAAGGCTTCTGACACGGTGTGCTGAGTTTGGGACAATCGCGGCCGTGTGGACCAGCCAGCAAGCAGCACTAGGCCCAAGCAATCCTGTGCAGGTGGCTGGGTCTCCCAGGCGGAGAATTTTTCTATTGGAGCGCCACCTGGGCGTGTTTTTTTTTTTATTTTTGTCATATTCTTCTACCTTCAACCCCGTTGGTTTGGAAAGGCAGGACACATGGTTTCAGGGACAAAGAAGGCCAGGAACTTCCAAGGATGTGTCGCAAGTACCCTCTTATCTCAAGTTAAATAACATTCTTGTACCCGTAGAAAACTCATTTACTATTATATTACCGGTGATGACCTTTTGTGACCTTTTCTGATATATAATTTTCCCCATTTTTGGATTTGTATAATTCTGTAGTCATAGTGGATGAAATCCACAGCCTGAGTAAGCTGAGCTAGAGTTAGTGGGCAATCTGCTAGGCTACTGTTGCGCGTGAAACCTGGACGCTCCAACAGACCACTCTTGGAGCCGCTAGGATTGACCCAACCTTATTGAGGTTAACAATAAAGCTATATTGTTTATTTACATTTAATAAGAGTTAAAGATAGTTTCCTGTTGTTACATATAAAAGCTTGTAATTAAAACATAGTAGTCCAACAAACTATCATTTTTTTTATTTTCACACCCGATTAGCCGAACCTCTACTTTTCCCTTTTTTTTGTCAGGGAGTAAAACCCGGGCAACCTCAAATTTTACACTACTGACACTACGACTCAACTATTGGTCAGCTTTAATTAAATACATAAAGGAACATTAATTCTGGCGTTTCGAGCGAACCGCATACTGATGCTATTGCAATAGCGATCCTATATTCACAGGCAGTATGGCGCGACGCGTCATTTTGGATTATGGAATTCTAGCCCTCAGTTAATCCTCTGGAGTGATGATTCGACACTCACAAATTTTGAATAGACCTCAGTTCAACTGATGCGAAAAATTTACCCTCAATGAGCTCAGCTTTAAGGTGTGTTCGGTGTCCAATTTCCAATAACAAAATCTCTCTAAGGCCTTTGCGGGCCATGCGGGCTTAGCGTCGGTTGATGGATGTCACAATGTCTTCGAATACCTATTTGATACTAGCGGCCGGGTCAGCGACTACGTTCGCGAGGTTCAGTTATGCTCCGCTCCTATTGGTCGCTGCGTGATGTTATATAGCTAATTTTTCAAATCGGACTAGTAGTTCCTGAGATTAGCGCATTCAAACAAACAAACAAACTCTTCAGCTTTATATATTAGTATAGATTAAGTCGTTGATCTCACAACTAAAAACCAACTTGGTGCTAGGCCATAACATCGGCTGCCGGCAGAAGTTACCATGGACCAGGCAAAGTCATGCCGCCAAGCGATTCGTCGTGTTCCAGCATTATGTCTGGCGAAGCCGTACGGAGGACGGGTCTGAGCAGTAGTGTTGCGATGCATTCCAGGTACGATGATCTAAATGTTGTCGTGTCGGGAGTTTGGTCGTGAAGGGACTCCTCATCAATCTCCCTCTGGCGCAGCATCGTTGGCCGTCTTCCTTCCTATTCACTCGGTTCTTAATAACCTAGCGGTCTTAATCATCAACGATTACATCACTGCTTACCATCAGGCGGGATCGCGGTTAATCACTAGTTTATAAAAACCCACTTAAAAAAATATAACTTTTTTTTTTCTTAATAATTATAAACTAGTGCTTGACTGCAATCCCGCCTGATGGTAAGCAGTGATGCAATCGTTGACTAGTTTATTAAGCCTATTCACTTAAAAAACTAAGGAATACGAAGAATACTCAGTAAAATGTTTTGCATGGTCCTACTTAAAAATACGAGTCAACTTAAGGACCTCCTCCGTTTCTTTTCGTCGCTCAAAAAACCATGTACAGTTTCTTGAGTTAACCTTCACTCTTCTCAAACTGAATTACCCGAAGTATCTGACGTTATATTGAGCGAAATAAAAACTTACGCACTCAGGCTCAGTTTACCTGGCTTCATGTCTCCATGTTATTTAGAAATAGCTTTTACCCGCGACTTCGCTCACGTTAAATCAAGGTAACAAGGTCTCCGTACCTAATACACTGTAGTACGAAACGGTGTAGTATGAATATATTTTAAGCTATTGCATAGATTTTATCGCGGGCTTTGAGCGCGGCAACCAAATCAAGAAATTTCGTAACAAAAATGGGGCCTAACACCTCCACTCCGATCGGCACAGCGGCGCGGCGTGAAAATGAAAGTCGTCTAACTTCGTTTCAGTTCGGCAGATTTCGGCACGTTGTTTGTGTGCGTGCGACTAGACGTCTGTGTGTAGACTAGCTGCTATCTGCTCATAACTGATTCTATCTCTTTTAGACACGTTGCTACCTTACCTAACGTTTTTATTTTATGTTCTTGATGAATTTTACTCGCATCCATTATCCCTAGACATTGCTGGTATCAATAGACCAAAATTATTCTAAAAAATAGCACTTGATAAAAAGTGCTATGCAGTAGCACGATTTTGAGCTTCCTACCTTAAAAACTGCGAAAAGTCGCATATAAAAATTCAACCCCTCATTTACGGAGTTGGTGCAAATTTCCAAAAAGAAAATTATGCTTCTGCGACTATTTCCTGCGTCTCTGAGCTAGCGTCGACTTGTGCGTCCTTTGCGCCAGATTTTCCTTGAGGATTATCTCAAAATGAAAAGTGTAGCACATAGATCGTTTACCTTAGCTTCCTATAAGTCTTCAACTCATGTTTTATTTTTGTAATAGTTACCGTTCCATTGAACTATAAAAATTAGGGAATGATAAGATGTCTTCAGGCATACTTTTGCAATTTTATAGGTATGCTCTGACCGAAATACACGTTGTATAACCCGTCGTACGGCAAGTATCCACCCTTAAGTTGTTGACACCACTACGATCCAGACGAAGCATTTCATCTCGTCATTTTTATCGCGCCTCCGTGCGTCATTTTTATTTTTATACAGCCTCCGTGGCGTAGCGGTAGCGGACGCGGCCGCTGCGCAAGGTGGCGCGGCTTCGATCCCCGCACAGTGCAAGTATTTGTATGCATGAATATGAATATTTGGACTGGTCTGGTCGTGCCTCGGAAAGCACGTTAAGCCGTTGGTCCCGGTTGCCGTACGAACATCTAGTGGCAGTCGTTACGGGTTGTTGGAGCCCTCAAGAGTCCAACAATTGGTCTAGCTGCAATGCTTCGATGTCGCCTTCGGGTTGTGGAGGTCAGACGGCAGTCGCTTCACGGAAAATGTCGAAGTTTAGCCATATCAGCAGTTGGACTGGTAAAGCGGACCCCAGACTCCATAGCTGAAAAGGCTTCGGATGCGACTGGGATTAACGCTGGGATGATGATGATGATTTTTATCGCGTACATTGAGGGACCAACCTCCTATATTACCTTCGATTTTAAGTGTCTTCAAAGTTAGAGTAAATAAGTAATAACACAAGTTTTTATGTAGAAATCAATTGAACGGTCTTTAAAAAAGGTGTCTTATTCTGAATAGAAGTTAGTTTTATCTAAGCTGGTTTATCCTTTTAGTTTTAATCCACTAAGTTAGTCTTTTTAGAATCTGTACCACAACAACTTGTAACCCTTTCAAGTTATTTAATTAAAACTCCAAATGTTCAATGAAACTTCAAAGAATTTTTATAATTTAGAAAATTAAAAAAATAGTTTTCTCTTAACAAAAGCATTCATGGCATTTTTATTGGAAGTGATGCTAAGCACACATACTTAGCGAGCGACGAAGTAGACGAATGACGAGTGTGGACGTCGGCGGATGTAGGCAACAAATGCTGCTCGTTTATTTAGGAACGGTTAACAAATATGAGGGGTATTTTGTGAGCTGCATCTGTAATAAAGCAATGAAATGTAAGGGCAATGGAAAGAGCTATGCTCGGAGTTTCTCTGCGTCATCGAATCAGAAATGAGGAGATCCGCAGAAGAACCAAAGTCACCGACATAGCTCTGCGAGTCGCTAAACTTAAGTGGCAGTGGGCAGGGCACATTGCTCGTAGAACCGATAGCCGATGGGGCAGTAAGGTCCTGGAGTGGCGGCCACGTACTGGAAGACGCAGCGTAGGGAGGCTCCCAACAAGGTGGACCGATGACCTGGTGAAGGTCGCGGGAAGCCGATGGATGCGGACAGTACAAGACCGGTCAGCGTGGAAAGCCTTGGGGAAGGCCTTTTTCCAGTAGTGGACATCTATAGGCTGAAGAAGAAGAAGATCTGTGATCACAAGTTCCGTTCATGTATACAATATGTAAAGGAAACCCCGTCCGACCCATAATGATAATAAAGGTCAGGTAAACACATGACCAAATGAAATTTTACATAATCATCATAGTAACAATACTAATCTTTTTCTTCTTTCGCCTCGCCTTTTCCCGTTACGCGGGGTGGGCTTTCCTGGTTCTGAGGCGCCACTTATTCGGCTGATATACGTAGTCATCTGAAAGCCCCAAATGCTTCATATCCTTGCGGATATTCGTCATCCATGTAGTTGGGGGCCTTTCCCTCCCTCTCATCTTTGTAGCCATGGAAAGGCAGGTTTTCTTTACATATTATATAAAGCACTTAGCACAGGTTCGTCCGCGATTTTACCACAGCGACTTTTTTTGTCGAGATAGCGCCGATAGTCAAAAATACAACGTTAAGTTTTCTTTCGCACTGGAATGTACTCTATTAGATTTTCAACTCGTGGCCCAACAACGAAACTTAAAAACCAAGTAAACGATTTATTATGCCCGACTGAGGCCTTTTTTTTTGGTGGGAAATCATCAAATGACCTCTCCTACTTTGGGCAGAGCGGAAGAGCGTATTAGAGTTTTACTGACTAAAACCCACCCGTGTTCCTTCACTTGCCTGAGCTAAGGCCACACGGTATCTCTTTTAAACAGCCCGCAGCCCCATCTGAAGCCTCAGACTTAGCCAAGTTGCCCTTATCATCAGCCTTTAGGAATGCTATTTTAATGCATCCCATTTAAGTGCAAAAACCTCTTAGAGTGAAGCGATGAAAAACCATTTCAATCCTTGGAATAAGAGTTCCATTTTATGAAGCTGTATAAAAGATAATTTGGAGTCACCTGAAGCTTTAAACTGAAAGGTTAAAGTTGTAAATACACTTTTTAAGGGACCATTAAATGTTTTTGTGACGTTGGCATAAACAAAAACCGAACAAGCACGAGTCGCGCAGGACTCGAACACTGAGAGTTCCGTAAAAACCTGTATTAAAATTGGGTTGTATCCTTAAAAATAATTTAATGTCCATCAGATAGATTTATAAATAATATTGAATACGTATTTTTTATTTTTTCTTTTATTCAAATATTTAGGAAGATATATTGATTTGAAATCTCGCATGACGTCACGCCGTGGTACAAAATATACCACGGCGTGATGTAATTAGCCCCCACTCCGTAACTCTAAAACGCTATATCTCAGTAGCTTTTGGTAATTTCGAAAAAATAAAAAATACGAGTCTTCACTTTTTTTTTAATATCTATAAGACGGACTAATATTTTTTTTGATTTTCATACCTTGGATACATCCCTATTATTTGTAACTAAAAATTTACGGTTTTCGCAATATTTCCTTTATCTGTGCTATAAGACGTTGCTTCATACCCAATTTAAAGGTTTTTTAGTTAACGGGAAGTACTCTTTTGGTTTTAATTCCCTAGCGCGAGTCGAAAATTTTCGGCATAAACGACTGTTTTTTTTTTATTGCGCTGGCTTTGGACTTTGATTTAAAGGAGCAGTAACAGTAGGCCTCATTACATGATATAAATTTAAAAATATGTATCGTTAGAAAATGCCCTGTTCCTGAGAAATTCCTGAGAAACAAGCGTTATTTAATTAAAACTCCAAATGTTCAATGAAACTTCAAAGAATTTTTATAATTTAGAAAATTAAAAAAATAGTTTTCTCTTAACAAAAGCATTCATGGCATTTTTATTGGAAGTGATGCTAAGCACACATACTTAGCGAGCGACGAAGTAGACGAATGACGAGTGTGGACGTCGGCGGATGTAGGCAACAAATGCTGCTCGTTTATTTAGGAACGGTGAACAAATATGAGGGGTATTTTGTGAGCTGCATCTGTAATAAAGCAATGAAATGTAAGGGCAATGGAAAGAGCTATGCTCGGAGTTTCTCTGCGTCATCGAATCAGAAATGAGGAGATCCGCAGAAGAACCAAAGTCACCGACATAGCTCTGCGAGTCGCTAAACTTAAGTGGCAGTGGGCAGGGCACATTGCTCGTAGAACCGATAGCCGATGGGGCAGTAAGGTCCTGGAGTGGCGGCCACGTACTGGAAGACGCAGCGTAGGGAGGCTCCCAACAAGGTGGACCGATGACCTGGTGAAGGTCGCGGGAAGCCGATGGATGCGGACAGTACAAGACCGGTCAGCGTGGAAAGCCTTGGGGAAGGCCTTTTTCCAGTAGTGGACATCTATAGGCTGAAGAAGAAGAAGATCTGTGATCACAAGTTCCGTTCATGTATACAATATGTAAAGGAAACCCCGTCCGACCCATAATGATAATAAAGGTCAGGTAAACACACTTTTATATTATATTTATTATTTTAAATACACTTTTTAAGGGACCATTAAATGTTTTTGTGACGTTGGCATAAACAAAAACCGAACAAGCACGAGTCGCGCAGGACTCGAACACTGAGAGTTCCGTAAAAACCTGTATTAAAATTGGGTTGTATCCTTAAAAATAATTTAATGTCCATCAGATAGATTTATAAATAATATTGAATACGTATTTTTTATTTTTTCTTTTATTCAAATATTTAGGAAGATATATTGATTTGAAATCTCGCATGACGTCACGCCGTGGTACAAAATATACCACGGCGTGATGTAATTAGCCCCCACTCCGTAACTCTAAAACGCTATATCTCAGTAGCTTTTGGTAATTTCGAAAAAATAAAAAATACGAGTCTTCACTTTTTTTTTAATATCTATAAGACGGACTAATATTTTTTTTGATTTTCATACCTTGGATACATCCCTATTATTTGTAACTAAAAATTTACGGTTTTCGCAATATTTCCTTTATCTGTGCTATAAGACGTTGCTTCATACCCAATTTAAAGGTTTTTTAGTTAACGGGAAGTACTCTTTTGGTTTTAATTCCCTAGCGCGAGTCGAAAATTTTCGGCATAAACGACTGTTTTTTTTTTATTGCGCTGGCTTTGGACTTTGATTTAAAGGAGCAGTAACAGTAGGCCTCATTACATGATATAAATTTAAAAATATGTATCGTTAGAAAATGCCCTGTTCCTGAGAAATTCCTGAGAAACAAGCGGACGGAAAACAAAGTAATCGTATAAGCGTTTCGGTTTTCCTTTCGAGGTATGGAACCCTAAAATTGAGGATTTTTGTACTCTTGCATGATTTTTTTTATCGTATTTATAAAATTTATATCTACTTTACTTTTACGACCGACATAGCTTGCAGAGTAAGCTAATTGAAGTGGCAATGGACTCGCCATATTTGCCGAACGACCGATTGCCTATGAAAGTCATAGAATCGTTTTAAAATACTACTTTCTTTAAAATATATGAATTGGCCAAGTGCGAGGTGACCTAAGTACTCGTTAGTACCAAGGGTGGATAAAAATAGTTCTTCTTTTAGTATTTGCTGTTATAGCGGCGACATAAAAACTTAATTATTTCTAAGCGATAGGCCGTAACATCGGCTGCCGGCAGAAGTTACCACCAGACAAAGTCTTGCCGCCAAGCGCTTCCACCTGATGGTAAGCAGTGCTGCAAACGTTGATAGTAAAGGGCCTATACACTCTAGCTTTGAAGACACTTGCAGACGGAAAGACCGCCGCTGACAAATCGTTCCGGTCCTTCCATGTACGTGGTATAAAAAACGGTTGTAACGGTATCAATAACGTAAGGGTGGATAGGTGGATACTCGCCGTACGCTCGGACCGGTCGTCCGATGATAGAACGATGATGACGCAATAATGTAATGTACTTCCCTCGCACACTTTGTAAAATGCATTCTATAGAATACCGAAAGGTTGGCTAAAAGTGTTGAAATATGTAACAAAGTGATATGTGTGGTAGTGCCATCGAAAATCTCTATGATGAACTATTGTCCATGTTTTTCAATAAATCAGCCTTTTTTATATATATATATATTTTTTTTTTTTTTTGGGACAAAACCCGCCACACTGTTCCCAACCCACTGCAACTCCTGAAAGCCAGAATCAACAGTGGAGACCGCCAGAAAAACGCCGAGCAATGAAGCTCGACGAGTCCCGGAGAAATGTTTCAACTGTCTTGGGTCCCGCAACGAAATTAATCAGAAAAGAATAGCGGAGGAGTAAGAAAAAAGATATTTTTTCCACTTCCCTCCATAATAAGCAGGAGACAGAATAGAACTAGGCCAATCGGCACAAAGGGACATTATTGCAACTGGGAGAAGCCCAGATTGCCAAGCACCACGGAATAACATTTGATCAAGTTAATGGGTCCTAAGTAGGTATTTGCTGTTACAATTGATTCCAATAATAGGTATGGCAAAAGCGCCTGAACGCACGGAAATTAGTTCTAGTTTCAACAAGGTCCGTATAATAAACAACTCCGGATGTAACTTGTACACTATCCAACATAATATTGCGTTCATTCTGCCAAAGAATATATGAGTGATGTGCGGACTGTTCAAATTCACAGTTCGATGTAGAACACTGACACGAAGGCGAAGGAACAAGTTTAAAAGAATACAGTTTACTTTTAAAGTTGCCATGACCTGTGAGAAATTGGGCAACGCAGTGGTCAACCTCCAGCCATGTCTTAGCCAGCCGATCGCCAACGGATGGAAAGAACAGATGGAGGTGCCGGCCCTTGATGGAATTATCCCACCTACTTTGCCATTCGGATAAGAGGTCCTCCCAGACGTCAGTCTGAGGTTTAAATAATCTAGAAATTCTATTGAGGTCGCGTTGTGTAACAAAGTTAGTGTCCATATATATATATTATAAACTAGCGCTTGACCGCAATCCCGCCTGATGGTAAGCAGTGACGCAATCGTTGATGGTAAAGCGCACTAGTTTATTAAGAGCCTATTCACTCTAGTCTTGAAGACACTCAAATTGTAGTCCGACGGAAACACCGCCGCTGGCAAATTATTCCAGTCCCTCGATGTACGCGGCATAAAGGAGGAGGCGAAACGCTTCGTCCGGATCGTAGTGGTGTTAACAACGTAAGGGTGGAAACCAGCCGTACGACGGGTCGTCCGCTGGTGGAACGGAGATGGGGGAATTAAATCATGCAATTCCATCGCACACTCCCCGAAATGCATCCTATAGAACACCAAAAGGCTGGCTACTCTACGCCTGTGCTCTAAGCTTTGGAGACCAACTCGAGTTAGATCAGGGTCACCAATCAGCCTCTTTGCACGTCTCTCCACTGAATCCAAAGTGGCCAGGTGACACTTGACAGCACCAGCCCAAATGTGGCTGCAGTACTCCACACACGAACGGACCTGTGCTTTGTATAACATAAGAAGCTGCCCAGGTGTGAAGTACTGCCGGACCTTTGCGATAACGCCAAGTTTCCTGGCAACCACCTTAGCCTTGGACTCAATGAACCGCCCAAAGTTAAGATCCGAGGAAATCTCAACTCCCAAAAGCTGAAGGCGGTCGGAACACTCCAAGGACACATTCCGAAAAGTAGGAGCCAAGGTGAACGGGCTCCTTTTGGCGGTGCAAAGACACGCCTGTGTTTTGGCGGCATTGAATGCTACAAGATTGGCATTGCCCCATTCGGAGACTGCTGACAGTTGTCCAGCCATACGGTTTTTACTACAGGTTACGGGCCCAGTTACGCGAGTTTTATACGTTTTTTGGTGGAAATAAAGTGCAAAAATGTCGGCAAATCTTATAACAAGTGTTGCAAAGCTAATAGGAAGAGAAAATTACGAAGATTGGGCTTTTGGAGTAGAAAACTACCTAGTTTTACAAGGCATCCAACAATGCATCATGACCGGTGGCGATCGACGCAACGACGCTAAAGCAAAAGCCAACATAATTTTAACTATAGATCCCAGTTTATTTATGCATATCAAGAGTGAATCAACTGCAATGGGACTGTGGCAGAAGCTAAAAAAATAATTCTCCAGCCATACTGTTTTTCACTACAAAAAGGCTTCTACTAAAACTGCACTGCCCATCTGTCACTAAGCTGCAGTTCATGAATTGACTGCAATGGGACTGGGTCTACGCGAATGAAGTCGCGCGATGTTTCGGCGCACATCGCAACACCGATGGGGTTCAAATCTACACCCTTGAACGTGTAGATTGCGGCCGATACCACTAGGTGTCCTGCTCATCTATCGAGCTTTCTCCCAACTAATTAGGGCTTGGCTTCCAGTCTAACTGTATATTGAAGAACTGCCTATCTAACCTTTATAACCGACTGGGTTATCCGACACCCTTGGTAAGACTGGTTATCAGACTTTTGGGCTTCTGATGACACGTGACGACTTGCCACTTCTTCCCAGCGAAAGTACTAGGGAATGGCGAAGAGGGGGCGTTTTGGGAAACTGTCTTATGTAATCTCAGCGTTAATCCCAGTTGCATCTTTTTCAGCTTTAGAGTCTGGGGATGGCTTTACTAGTCTAACTATTGATTTCAGCTAAACTTCTATATTATTCGTGAAGTGACTGCCGTCTGACCTCCACAACCCGAAGGCGATATCGAAGCATTGCAGATAGACCAATTGTTGGACTTTTGAGGACTCCAACAAACGATACTGACTGCATTTCTTATGTAATATTGACGTTCAAAAAGTGCTGATTATGAGTCAAATTTGAATAAATGACTATATTTTGATTTTGGGTGTCAAAGAACCACGCATGACAGCCAAGACGGCTTGAAATGACTATAGAGGTACGCGGTGGTCTCGGTGTTTAAAAAAGGTCTCCTATCCACATACAAAACCAACCTTTTATCGTCCTGCCGCTGGGCACAGGTCTCTTCTCATACAGAGAAGGATTGAGCGTAATTACCACGCTTGCTCACGCTGCCACGGACCAAATGCGACAAGGGTACCTTAAGCTTATCGATCGATCCATTCGTCTTTCTCTGTAATGTAATTTGATTATGACTTAGCCGCAGGATCTCAATAGAAGAAGATACGATCCATCATTATTTTTCTATCAAAAAGATTACAATCTACTTTTGACACCTACGTGAACTTTTTCGGCAAGGCAGAATCCTATTTTTCCTTTTTTATCCTACTAATATTATGGATACGAAAGTTTGTGAGTATACAATACGTAAAGAAAACCCCGTCCGACCCATAAGGATAATAAAGGTTAGGTAAAAACATGACCGACGTTCGGAGGACGGGTCTGAGCAGTTGTGTCGCAGTGTGTGCCGGGTGCGATGCGCCAGATGGTGTTGTGTCGGGAGTTTGTTCGTGGAGGGTAGCGGGATCCGAAGCACGGTTCTCCGCTGGCCGACCGCAGGTAGTTGGGGGCCCAAGTAGTGTGCCAGCCACATACGAAAGGCTGCCCCGCCAACCGCGAAAAATCCCAGGGTGGCCCCATCGTGCCGGTTGGCAACCGGACGAGAGGACCCGATGGCGATCCCTGGGGGGGTTCGGGCGTCCCCGCAGTCTCCAGAACAATCTCCCTCTGGCCCAGCATCGTTGGTCATATTGTTGCGTTTATAATTGCATCACCTCACTCAACTGCCGTCTTCCTTCCTATTCACTCAGTATATTCTTATGAAAGGTTACAAAAGGAAAAGTATGTAGGTGTGCACAGCGGGCGCACGTCCTCTCGTTCATAGTGCACCTCTCAAACATCCGAGGTTTGCACTCCAATATCGATGCAGTCCATCACCACCTTGAGACTGAAAAGCCCCACCTACTTTTCTTGACGGAGACCCAGATCAGATATCCGACTGATGCGGCATACCTCGGCTACCCGGGATACTCTTTGGAGCATCATTTCATGCAGCGTGCCGGGGTCTGTGTGTATGTATGTCCGCAATGACATCTGTTGCCGGCGCCTCCGTCACCTCGAAGACCCTCACTTCTCGTCCCTATGGCTGTTGGTTGACACTTGTGTGGACAAAATTGTTTACACCTGTGTCTACCGATCGCACAGCGGTGATCAGGAGACAACTCGATTATTTGACCACCTCAGTGAGGCTGCTGACAATGCGCTGCATCGGCACCCTGACGCTCAGTTCGTCGCTCTGGGGGACTTCAACGCCTGCCACCAGGACTGACTCTTCCCATACCAGAGGACCGACCACGCTGGGAGAGAAGCGCGAAACTTCGCGCTTTCTATGGGCCTTTCCCAGCTGGTAGAGCAAGCGACTAGGATGCCTGATGTAGTTGGCCATACTGCCAACTGTTTGGACCTTCTGCTGACCACTGATCCGGACAGATGTGTTGTAACAGTTTCCTCACCGTTGGGAACTTCAGACCACTGTCTGGTGAAGTCTGTATCGTCCTTCTCCCCACCAGATCACGACTCTCGTGGTGAACGGCGAATGTGGCGATACAGGTCAGCGGATTGGGATGAGATGCGCCACTTCTTTGCGTCTTATCCTTGGCAGCAGGTCTGCTTCTCTTCTGACAATCCATCGAGCTGTGCGGACGCTATAACCGATGTGGTGCGTCAAGCTATGGAGTATTTTATCCCATTCAATGACGTGCTCGTCGGTGGCTCGGCTCGCCCATGGTTCAATGCTGATTGTGTCCAAGCTGAACAGCGTAAGCACACGGCATTTCTCACCTGGGTTGACGCTCGTGACCGCGGAGCTCCGGATCTAAGCTCAAAGAAGAGAGCCTTTAACCGTGCTGCCAAGTCCTACAAGAAGGCGCTCAAGAAGGCTCGCTTCGACCGCATTACCCATATTGGCAACAAGCTATCTGCGCAGCCATCCGGTAGCAGATCTTTTTGGTCCCTTGCCAAATCGGTTGAGGCGAACTTCTGTCGGCCGTCACTGCCTCCGCTGGTTAGGCCTGATGGAACACTGGCTCATACGGCAAGAGAGAAAGCAGGTCTCTTTGCTTCTCTCTTTGCCCATAATTCGCGTCTTGATACTGGCAGTGCTACTCCACCTAATTTACCTCACGGCGGAGCTTCAATGCCTGAGGTTCGCATTAGAAACAAGGAGGTTCTGAGAGTACTGTGTCGTCTGGACGTGAATAAGGCTAGTGGTCCGGATGGTATACCAGCGATTGTTCTTAAAGCATGTGCGCCCGAGTTGTCTCCTGTATTGACGCGCTTGTATCGCCTCTCATTTAGGACTGGTATAGTGCCCAAGTCCTGGAAGCTTGCTAACGTGCAGCCCGTGCCCAAGAAGGGTAGTCGTGCCGATCCTGCCAACTATCGGCCGATTTCGATCACCTCCATACTTTGCAAAATTATGGAGCGTGTATTGAACTCGCGCCTCTTGGCATACCTGGAAGGTAACGATCTCCTCAGTGACCGACAGTACGGGTTTCGCCGCAATCGGTCAACTGGGGACCTACTAGTGTATGCCACTCACTTGTGGGGCGAGGCCCTCGAGAAGAATGGGGAAGCGATTGCTGTCTCCCTTGATGTCTCGAAGGCCTTCGACCGGGTATGGCACGCTGGCCTTTTGAGTAAGCTTCCAGCGTACGGCATTTCCCCTAGCCTGACTGGCTGGGTAAAAGACTTCCTGACTGAACGGTCCCTCCGAGTTGTTGTCGACGGATGCTCTTCTGAGCCCATGTCAACTAATGCCGGTGTTCCTCAGGGGTCTGTTCTCTCTGCAACTCTGTTCCTGCTGCATATTAACGATCTGCTGATGCCCGGTATCTATGGGTATGCAGATGACAGCACAGTTGTAGAGAGATACCTGCCGGATGCTCGGGATAGTAGGGAATCAATCCGGTCCGAAAGAGAGGCCATGGTTGAGCGAACGAGTGTTGCGCTGCAGGCAGTCTCCGAATGGGGCAATGCCAATCTTGTAGCATTCAATGCCGCCAAAACACAGGCGTGTCTTTTCACCGCCAAAAGGAGCCCGTTCACCTTGGCTCCTACTTTTCTGAATGTGTCCTTGGAGTGTTCCGTCCGCCTTCAGCTTTTGGGAGTTGAGATTTCCTCGAACCTTAACTTTGGGCGGTTCATTGAGTCCAAGGCCAAGGTGGCTGCCAGGAAACTTGGCGTTATCGCAAAGGTCCGGCAGTACTTCTCACCTGGGCAGCTTCTAATGTTATACAAAGCACAGGTCCGTTCGTGTGTGGAGTACTGCAGCCACATTTGGGCTAGTGCTGCCAAGTGTCACCTGGCCACTTTGGATTCAGTGGAGAGACGTGCAAAGAGGCTGATTGGTGACCCTGATCTAACTCGAGTTGGTCTCCAAAGCCTAGAGCACAGGCGTAGAGTAGCCAGCCTTTCGGTGTTCTATAGGATGCATTTCGGGGAGTGTGCGAGGGAATTGCATGATTTAATTCCCCCATCTCCGTTCCACCAGCGGACGACCCGTTGTACGGCTGGTTTCCACCCTTACGTTGTTAACCCCACTACGATCCGGACGAAGCGTTTCGCCTCCTCCTTTATACCGCGTACATCGAGGGACTGGAACAATTTGCCAGCGGCGGTGTTTCCGTCGGACTACAATTTGAGTGTCTTCAAGGCTAGAGTGAATAGGCTCTTAATAAACTAGTGCGCTTTACCATCAACGATTGCGTCACTGCTTACCATCAGGCAGGATTGCGGTCAAGCGCTGGTTTATAGTGTGTAAAAAAAAAAAAAAATGACCAAATAAAATATGAAATTTTACATAATTATCATAGTAACAATACTAATGAATTTTAAAATAATCTTTTTCTTTCGCGAATTAATTCCAACTTCCCCAAAATATGGTAATTTTTACAAAAGTTACAACACCGTTTTCGACGGTATCATTATGAGCGATGGGATCGCGTGCGGCCTGCCCCCCTTCGCCCGCGCATGTATTGCCTACGACGCATGTATTAAGTGACTTTCTTTTACGAAATAATTTTTATTTTTAAGGCGGATTTTTTTAAGTTTAGCCCGGCTTTGTAGGTATTAGTAGAATCAGTTATCGATACCTAACAATACCTTCACGGATCGGACAAGATTTTCTTTACATATTGTTTAAGGAAATTACTCTTTCACGCAAAAGCTAATGACCGGATTTGGATTAAATTCGGCACCAGGATAACACATAGATACAATTTTTTTTATACAATATGTTAAGAAAACCCTGTCCGACCCATAAGGATAATAAAGGTTAGGCAATCACATGACCAAATAAAATTTGAAATTTTGCAAAATCATCATAGTAACAATACTAATCAATTTTGAAACTATCTTTTTTCCCGCGAATTTACGCTAACTTCCCCAAAATTTGGTGTTTTTAAAAAAATGACAACACCATTTTAGGCGGTATAATTGTCGGCTTTCCTTTTATTGTTTTGTTAGATTATTTATTTCTTTGGCGGCGTCGCTCGTGAGCTTTGTCGGCGACGTAAAAGAAATAACTAGTGATGCACTAATTTTTGCGCAATAACGTTTTTTTATCGCTATTAATCGAAACTTGTATCTGGTTGAATGATTTGTTAAAAACACAGATTACCCAATGGTAAAAGTACTTTTGTTTGTTTATCGATTAATTACTAATAACATTATTATAACACAAGTATTAGTAAACAGAAACGAGAAGGATTTATGAAACACAATTTTAGAAAAGTTTTACAAATATTTTAACGGTCAATATCATCGATTTTGAGACAGAAACTGAAATTAAAAATTTGGCATGATTTTCATTTACTGCAGTGTACCTAACTAATTTAAGTTTTGTAAAAGTTCTAAACAATTCCATGCGATGTTGAATCTAGAATGAGAATGAGAAACTACAATACTAAATCGATAACAAAAATAGACGAGTAAATTGTTTCCATCGAAAATCAATATTTTGATTACTTACCATCCCTATTTACTTAAAGGATGCCGCGAGGCCAGCCCCGTAGGTACAATTCTAAAAAATAAAAATCATTTTTACTTTAAATTATCAGTTGCGCGTAAACATCGCTCTAGTGAAGACTATTCGTGTATTGCGTGATCATGTCGTTTCCTAATGTAGAGTAATGTAACATGCTGATGGAAGGTAGCAACTGCTGTTTTGTGATCAGGTGAATGTGGTCAATGTGGTCAATGTGGTTCCAGTATGACGGTGCGTCACCATATCTTTGTCCTGTACGTGAGAACCTCCATTATCAGTTCGGCGAGCAGTGGATTGGTAAGGGTGGACCAACTGTGGCCAGCGCGGATTTGACACCACTTGATTTTTATTTGTGTGCATGTCCGTGCTAATCTCGTGCGAGGGTGCCAGCTGGGCCTGTATCGTTATTAGTGAACGAAATTGGAACAATATCTCCGCCACAGCCATTATGCTCATCGAATGAAATGATACATTTGGAGAGTCAGACGACCTTCCTACTTAAAAAAAAAGTTCTTTTCACGAGCTGCCTAAGTATCATTATTTCTTTCGAGACTCGATAAACGTGAATAAATTACCTATACCTACATGCATGAGGTCAACTGAGGTTATGAACTGTGCCTGTGTTGCCATGAAATTACCTATTTCTTTTATTTAAGTTATTTATTTTTTAGGGGGAATTTTTTTTAAGTTTAGCCAGGTTTTGTAGGCATTAGTAGAATTAGTTATCGATACCTAACAATACCTTCACGGGTCGGACAGGGTTTTCTTAACATATTGTATAAATTACTAGCGGCCGCCAGCGACTTCGTTCGCGTGGAATTAGTCATGCTCAGCTCCTATTGGCAATATGTACGGCTGCGTTAGCTCCCGTTTTCGCAATATTTTTTGTTACTGCTCTGCTCCTATTGGTCATAGTGGGATGTTATATAGCCTAAAGCCTTCCTGGATTAATAGGCTATCCAACACAAAAAGATTTTTTCAAATCGGACCAGTAGTTCCTGAGATTAGCGCGCACAAACAAACAAACTCTTCAGCTTTATATATTAGTATAGATAAACTAGCGCACCGCCGCTGGCAAATTGTTCCAGTCCGTCGATGTAGCGGTATAGGCGAAACGCTTCGTCCGGATCGTAGTGGTGTTAACAATGTAAGGGTGGAAACTCGCCGTACGACGGGTCGTCCGATAGTGGAGCGGAGATGGGGGAATTAAATCATCCAATTCCCTCGCACACTCACCAAAATGCATCCTATAGAACACCGAAAAGCTGGCTACTCTATGCCTGTGCTCTAGGCTTTGAAGACCGCCTCCGTTATCCAGATAATTCTAAGGAATCGAAACACACACGTATGAAGCCGCGGGATGCAGCTAGTCCTTACTTACTATATATCTTTACTAATATTATAAATGGGAAAGTGAGTTTGTTTAGTTTGTTTGTTCCGCTTTCACGCCGTAACTACTGAACCGATGGCTTTGAAATTAAAGTTAGAAGTCCGGATTAAATAATAAGGTACTTCTTATCCCGGAAAAATTTGACATTCCCGAGGGAAATCTAAAAAGCGCGATATAACCGAACTCCACGCGGACCAAGCCGCGGGCGGAAAGCTAGTCCATACTAATATTATAAATGCGAAAGTAACTCTGTCTGTCTATCTGTCTGTCTGCCTGTCTGTCTGCCTGTCTGTTACGCTTTCCCGCTTAAACCTCTCAACCGATTTTGATGAAATTTGGCACAGACAATATTTAGACCCTGAGAAAGAACATAGGCTACCTTTCATCCCGGAAAAATTTGATATTCCCGAGGGAAATCTAAAAAGCGCGATATAACCGAACTCCACGCGGGCGAAGCCGCGGGCGGAAAGCTAGTAATATTATAAATGGGAAAGTGGGTTTGTTTGTTCCGCTTTCACGCCGTAACTTCTGAACCGATGGTTTGGAAATTTTGCAGACATAAAGTTAGAAGTCCGGATTAAATAATAGAGTACTTTTTATCCCGGAAAAATTTGATATTCCCGAGGGAAATCTAAAAAGCGCGATATAACCGAACTCCACGCGGGCGATGCCACGGGCGGAAAGCTAGTTACAAATAAATAAAAAGTAAGGCTCTCCTGTTCTCAAAGGGCTGACACATTGGAGACCCTTGTCAAGCTAAATGTGATGACGTGTAACAAATCTTAAAAAATATAATTTATTTCGTGCTCTGCTACGACAATTTTGCGGAGACAGCTTTTTCATTCGAATTTCTTTAGGATTCCGTCGATAAATCACGAAAACGGAACTCTTAATTTTATCATGTTTTATGTCGTGTCTATTTGTATGTCCTGGTGGCCTAGTGGTTAAAACACCAGCCTCTCAAGTATAAGTGTACGGGTACGATTCCAGGTCAGGCAAGTACCAATGTAACTTTTCTAAGTTATATGTACTATCTTAGTATATCTTGGACACCAATGATTGATTAAAAGGTGAAGGAAAACATCTTGAAGAAACCTGGACTTTTAAGTCAGCAAGCGTGGTGATTACGCTCAATCCACATTCACATTGCAATCAGTCATTGGTGTCCAAAATAAGTATATCTTGGACACCAATAAATGATTCATTTCTAAATTTGACTGGAAGCTGACTTCCAATCTAACCTGATGCAGCTACATTTCAGTAATTTAGATGGAGCGACTGTCTTTTTTTTGCGGATAGGAAATCATCAAATAAACTCTATGTCGGCATGTCAGACTTTTTCTGACAGGCATCTGTCTTTCATCTCTTTAAGGTGCGCGTGAAACATAACGTGCTGTCGACCCGGGTCTGGTCCTTACCGGGCGGCGAGCTGCCCACTGCTCGACTGCGCATTGTGTTTCACGCACGCCTCAATGAGCTGTCAGGACCCCGGTCCAATGGCACTAATGCCTACGAGGGCCGTGGGTTGCTCGAACGACATACCGTGGCCCCTGGTGCAAAGGCTTATGAAGGAACACGGGTGGGTTTTAGTCAAATCTGATACGTCTTTCCGCTCCGCCCATAGCGGAAGAAATCGTTTTGATGATTTCCCATCCTAAAAAAGTATAAGTCATCCCTTGGGATATCATCATCATCATCTCAGCCACATGAAGTCCTCTGCAGGACATGGCCTCTCCCAAGGATTTCCAAAAATAACGATTGAACGCGGCCGGCATCCAGTCCTTCCCTGCGATTTCGGTCAGATCATTCGACCACCTAGTCGGTGGGCGTCTGACGCTGCGCTTGCCGGTACTTGGTCGCCATTCAAGAGCCTTTCTGCCTCATCGGCCATCGGCTCTACGAGCTATGTGCCCCGCCCACTGTCACTTCAGAGAGCTAATCCGCTGGGCTATGTCGGCGACTTTAGTTCTTCTACGGATCTCCTCATTCCTAATTCGATCACGTAGAGAAACCCTTGGGATATGGGAATAGATAACCAATCGTTTTAAAGTTTCCAAAGAATAATTTCCTTAAAGCGAGATTTTTTTCATTTTGCCAGTATCTTATATAAGTACATAAGGTATAATTTTCAGACTTAACAGCCTAGTCTTTTCCTCAAGATATTTAATTAAGAGACACTCTAATTTACTATAGCAGGTAAATTAATTTATGAACCTAATTTAGTTAATTAAAGAATAAAAATAAGTCTTCTTATTTATGAAGAAGCTAAGAAAGGTAAGTATTATTACAAACAGTTTAAATAAGATAGAATGCCACTAACTAAAAAAAATATGACGTGTAAAAGTGATCCTACTTGCTTAATAAACGATTTCATTTCATTTTATTTCATTACTAATAGATTTGTGGCTAAACAACTGCACTTGTCGGTTGGTTCGTTCATCATCAACCTTTTTATCGTCCCACTGCTGGACACAGGTCTTCTCTCATACAGAGAAGAATTCGGCGTAATCACTACGCTTGCTCAATGTGGGTTGGCGTTCGATTTCAGACTTAAAGTCCAGGTTTCCTCAAGATGTTTTCCTTCACCTTGTAATCAGTCATTGGTGCCCAAGATATACTTAGAAAGTACAAATAATTTTAGAAAGGTACATTGGTACTTGCCTGACTTGGAATCTAAAACGCACACTTATACTTGAGAGGCTGGTGAGACCACTAGGCCACCATGACTTATTCCATCTTTACATACCAAGAACACACTTCCGTGTCAAGGAAAGCATGTGAAGTCGTTTTTGAATCCTCGAGTCGTTACGGGTCGTCAGATGTCTCAATATATAACAAACAGTCTTACCAAAGGGTTTGGTTGCCAGCAACAGTTTTTTATTTACTAGTGCTTGACTGCAATCTCGCCTGATGGTAAGCAGAGATACAATCGTTGATGATAAAGCACGCTAGTTTCTCCCTTCTTCTTCAGCCTATAGAGGCCCACTGCTGAACAAAGGCCTCCTCCAAGGCTTTCCACGATGACCGGTCTTGTACTGCCCGCATCCATCGGCTTCCCGCGACCTTCACCAGGTCATCGGCCCACCTTGTTGGGGTGCCTCCCTACGCTGCGTCTTCCGGCACGTGGCCGCTACTAAACGCTAGTCTATTAGGAGCTTATTCACTCTAGCCTTGGACTTACTTTATCCACTATCATATCAAAAAATTAAAAATATAAAACCAAAAAGGAGTTTATATTGACGTACTTTACCAATAGTATATCAAAAGGAAATTAAAAAATTAAATTATAACATTATTTCTCTAACAAAATAATGTTATAATAAAAAAATTTTTCATTACGGTACAAACCATGGACAGCCATTGATATAATATTAAACTAAGGTAGATAAGTCACTAGCGCATTGAACTTGAAGTGTACAAAACCCAACTACGACAAAAAACGACGCTGAAAAAGTATAAAACAAGATTTTCAGAATACTGAACGGAACAAAGCTGCTAATGTAGTTGCAAGTAAATGGACAAAGTAGACTCTACCAAGATGCCTTCGTTGTAAATTGACAATAATGTCATACAATACTATTCTGAAGTATGCAATATTCACCAAGTAGAGATAAATTTTCATGTTTTGAAAGACGTAGTCACACGTTACTATATACCTACCTACTACTTGGTGAATATTGCATACTACTTGATTGCAACTTGTAGAGTCTACTTTGTCTTTACAAAACTTTGTTCCGTTCAGTATTCTGAAAATCTTGTTTTATACTTTTTCAGCGTCGTTTTTTGTCGTAGTTGGGTTTTAGTTTTTTTACTTTTTATTATTTGTACTATTTTGGTGTTAAAGTGTATTTGTGGCGCATAATATTAACACAGTCTAAAAATCATACAGTCGTCCGACGAAGACGTCTAGACAGAGCAATCGTGCGGGGTGTGAGGGACGAGACGCGGGTAAGCGGCACCCGAGCTGCAAACAAAACGATGTTCGTAGCTCGGTATCTATCATTAAGGACTAACACGTGTTCGTTTTTTTATTTGTTTATTTTATAATTTGATATGAGTGTCAATTTTGAGTATAATTGGGGTACTTGTCACGAAAAAGTCATCCTTTTTGACATCCAAAATGGCGGACGTAATTTTTTTTATAATTTGATATGAGTGTCAATTTTGAGTATAATTGGGGTGCTTGTTACGAAAAAGCCCCTTTTTGAAATCCAAGATGGCGGACGCCAATTTAAATGTATATTAATATATATGGGTCATAGTGAGTGATGGGTGATATGGGTTGTATTCCGAGGTGGATTGGGGTGCTGGTTACGAATATGCCATCTGAATAACTTAAATCTGTCTCGAGTTGTTCCCGTAGTAAAAATAGCAAATTAATTAAATATAATACAGCTATCGATGTTGATCTGCAATAATTTCATAAATATTGTTTATTTGTGACAACCCTGGCCGATGCGTTACTGTCTAGACGATGTCGGCATTTTACACGAGATCAAAGGCGTCGACCTACTGTATGTATTTTATACTGTGATATTAACAAAAGTTAAAATGACGAACTAAAAACTAGGTAGTTAACATACGACATCTCTTTTGACTTATGTATCGGCGCATAGTAATATGTAGAGATATCCTATTTTACTATTTCGTAGCACGTGGATCGTAGCGCGTATAGCAATGGTTTCCCCGTATGAAGCTCCCAGTATTTCGTAGTAGCGACGCACATTTGCGTCGATGGGAGCGAATGGGTCATGAATTAGTGGATGAGGTCGTTAGTAAGTATAAATAAATTGGTTGTTTCATATATTGAGAGGACCTGGGAAGATTTCTTAATCTATGTTATTCTGGTAAAGATCGACTGTCATGTGGATTTTTAAGTAATTTATTATTATCAAAGGCAGTTATAAACAATCACTCTATGGTTTTGACTCTACTGAGAGCGACATAGGCCTGTCCTTTAGCAAACAATGACTTTCCTAGATCGATAACTGCTTTATCTAGAGTACAACCTTGTAATTTATGTACAGTACAACCCCAAGAAAGAATCAGCGGGGGCATTTTACGCTGAATTTTCCCAGACCCCCAGAGAGTGAGGCAAGGCTCGATTCTGATAAGTCCGTTATTATCTGCTTTTATGGATGCGTCGTCAAATTGTATGAGAACAGCGCTAGGCTGTTCTCCCTGTTCCAACTGATCGCGCAGAAGAGCAGGCCATTCGAAGGTCTTCACCACTCCCATCGCTCCTTGTACCAAATCCTGGTTTACATTCAAATTTCTACGAAGCATTACTCGGGATTATGTACAAGCATAAAGTACTCATGAAGCTCTTTCAAGTGATACCAAATACGGTATATTTATTTTAATTTTATATTATCATAGAACTTTTTGTCCGCTAGAGGGCGCAATACTAAAATTTGGTGACAAGCTTTATAGCTCACTAGCAGCCGCCAGCGACTTCGTTCGCGAAATATGCTCCGCTCCTATTGGAGCGGAGCATATTTATATTCATAAGTTCGAGACCAATAGGTCGCAGCTTGATGTTATATAGCCTAAAGCCTTCCTGGATTAATGGGCTATCCAACGCAAAAAGAATTTTTCAAATCGGACCAATAGTTCTTGAGATTAGCGCGCACAAACAAACAAACTCTTCAGCTTTATATATTAGTATAGATAACTAACAGAATATCAAGGCCCTTCTAATGGTACTGCAGTGGTCTTATTCTGATAAGTAGTAAAGAAGCTATGAACGAAAAGATGTGAATTATATGCAATCAGCCCATGAATACAGCTAAAGTCACAAGCAAATGCTAGTAATATATATATATTCAAAATATACAAGTAAAGCGCTTTCAAATGATACCAAACACGGCATATTTATCTTAACTTTATTTTTTTACTCTGTATGTTTTGTCCGCTAGAGGGCGCCACATTAGATTTTGTGAAATTCCATATAGCCTATAACCAGCGGACAATTAATACGCTTCTAATGATATATCATTTGTCGAATTCTGATACGTAGTTTAGAAGTTACGAGGGAACAGATGAACATACATACATACATACATACATACATACATACATACATACATAGCCTGTCAAAATCATAACCCTCCTTTTGCTTTGCCGTAGTCGGGTAAAAATATCATATCTGTTTAATATTATATCAATGTTTTTTTTTTGTATCATTCTTTCCGTTCATTTGAACGGAAAAGGCAAAGGCATAGTACGCCATACAGCCTAGTCTTCAGTATGTTTTTTCTTGAGTTTTATATCCTAACTTATACTAGCTTAACTTAAACTAAACTATCTCCTTTCGTTTCCCGCGTGAGGCCGAGAAGGAGGAAGTTTGGGTGAGGTCATGATGTGGCCACATAACTATGCTACAATATTTCACTGTTCTTTATAAATTATTCACTGAATGCACTTTTTACTACATAAATCACGCTATAAATAATTAACACTATAAATAATTTTAAAAGTCCAATGAAAAATGAGCGTGACACTCATCTTGACATTCCCGCCAAACTCTATTATTATATCAATGTAGACAGTACTATTTTATTTTTTATCTGTGGCTGCGCGCGCTTTGGCGCATGCGCTGTGACGCAGGGTGCATAAGTGTTAACATTTTGTATATTACAATTATGAAACTGAATAAATGGAATTGTGTTGCGTTGGCGTTAGACGCACTAAAATTAGATAAAGTAGTGTATGAAACTGTACATAATTAGGTATTATGTATCAGTATCATAAACTACTATTTCAGACTCGATGGATGTTGTATAAAAGATGAAGCGAAACGTTTCGTCCGGATCGTAGTGGTGTCAACAATTGATATTTTTACTTCGTATTCATTAACGAGAAAGGCTATTCTTCTGCACACGTGTGACCTCTTTAAATACAAAACCAGCACGAGGCGTTTTAATAGAAAATTCTAACAATAAGACCTATATAAAACAAAAGAATACAAGTCACATCAGGGTTGTATAAGGAAGTTTCAATTTCCGCGATCTGCCGATCAAACTTGGGACAATAGGCAACATGTATTGTGCCTATTTCAAGAGGTAGAGGCAGACACCTTTGTGTGGGCAGAAATGAAGCTAGGAACGGTGGCTTTTGAATAGCGCTGCTCGCATATTGAATGCCTATATAATACCTGGTTGAAGAAAGTATTGATGGATTTTTGAGAAAATCTTATAACGTATCTAATGTAGGTACATATCAGGACAACAAATCCTAAAACGTATCTAATGTACGATGCGCCAAATGTTATTGTGTCGCGAGTTTGATCGTGGAGTGTCTCCAGATTAATCTCCCTTTGGCGCAGCATCGTTGGTCGTGTTGTTGGATTTAACATTGCATCACCTCGCTCAACTGCCGTCTTCCTTCCTACTCACGAAAATTTTTAAGTGAATAGGCTTAATAAACTTACGCGCTTAACCATCAACGATTGCATTACTGCTTACTATCAGGCCGGATTGCAGTCAAGCACTAGTTAATAATTATTTTAAAAAAACATACACTTATTTATATTCATTCCTGCAGTTCAGAATAAGTATCCTATTACTGATAGGTGACAATGACTGAAGGTTACTGATAGGTGGTGATGTTGTCATTATGGCGGAGTCGCTGGAGGACTCGAGTACCATGCTCAGCGAACTCAATGGGGTTTCCCAACAAGTGGTCCTTAAAATGAACATGGACAAAACGAAGGTCCTGCCGAATGTCCATGTTGCGCCATAACCGGTTTATGTTGAGAGCTCCATCCTTGAAGCTGTAGATCAGTATATATATGTAGGACAGCTTATCCAGATTGATAGTTCCGGCTTCAAGGACGAGGTGTTTCGACTGATCCGACTCGGCTGTAGTGTCTTCTAGTCCAAAATACCTCAGTGCTTATAGACAAAAGTCTATAAACAATGTGTGTTACCGGTGATGACATATGGATCAGAAACGTGGTCCCTCAATATGTGTCTCATAAGAAAGCTCAAGGTCGCACAAAGATCTATGGAGAGGGCTATGCTAGTTGTTTCTCTAAGTTATCGAATTAGGAATGAGGAGATCTGTAGAAGAACTAAAGTCGCCGACATAGCCCAGCGGATTAGCCCTCTGAAGTGGCAGTGGGCGGGGCACATAGCTCGTAGAGCTGATGGCCGATGGGGCAGAAAGGCTCTTGAATGGCGACCACGTACCGGCAAGCGGAGCGTCGGGCGCCCACCGACTAGGTGGTCGGGTGATCTGACCAAAATCACAGGGAAGCGCTGGTTGCAGGCCACGTCCAACTGTTCTCTTTGGAAATCCTTGGGAAAGGCCTATGTCCTGCAGTGGACTTCATGTGGCTGAGATGATGATGATGATGACTGATAGGTGCTGTTTTGATACTTTCCTCGACTCCAGGACTCATTATTCATCCACAATCAGCTCACAGACACAGCTCTTAATTTTAACGGAAGTTTCGACGACTTATTAGCATCTCAGCGTTGGAAACCGTACCCTCGCTGGATGATAACACTTCTTCCTTCAGAACACAACACTTTTTAATAAAACATAACTTACGATTTCATTGTAACCTCAACCTCAACTCTTGATCAATGGCCCCTGTGGAATAGATAGGAAAATTTTGCCAATCACACGTGTAACAAATTATAGAAATTCTTTGAAAATTTTATTTCACAATAATGGCGGATATCGCCAATGACAGTTGAAAAAGACGGCCGCGTGAACCGTCTATGACGGAGGTTTGAGGCAAAGTCATGATGTGGCCACTATGCTGCGATATTTCAATGTTCTTTATGAATTATTTACTGAATGCACTTTTTACTACATAAATCACACGCATTTATTTAGTAAACGACACTATAAATAATTTTAAAAGTCCAATGAAAAATGCGCGTGACACTCATCTTAGCTTTCCCGTCAAAACTCTCGATTTCATTGTAACATTAACAATATTTACGAAATTGTGACAGTTTTTGATAAGGCTGTTGATTACGTCACTGTGGTGGCTACATGCCTACCACGAAAGATTCTAAGCAAAATTCGAGTGGACTATATTTAGGATAGCACCTTATATTAGAAACTATAAGTAAATATCTGATAGAATGATGCCTTCAGAGTATATCTCTCTGATTAAGGTACTAAACGCGGCAACCACTTACCTCCAACCTTCGATGAGGAGTTCGTAGACCACCAGACCAGATCACGAGGAGGAGCACGTCGACACATTTTTTTTTTTATATATATTTTACAAACTAGCGGTTGACCGCAATCCCTCCTGATGGTAAGCAGTGACGCAAACGTTGATGGTAAAGCGCACTAGTTTATTAAGAGCCTATTCACTCTAGCCTTGAAGACACTCAAATTGTAGTGCGACGGAAACACCGCCGCTGGCAAACTGTTCCAGTCCCTCGAAGTACGCGGTATAAAGGAGGAGGCGAAACGCTTCGTCCGAATCGTAGTGGTGTTAACAACGTAAGGGTGGAAACTTGCCGTACGACGGGTCGTCTGATGGTGGAACGGAGATGGGGGAATTAAATCATGCAATTCCCTCGCACACTCCCCAAAATGCATCCCATAGAACCCTAACTTTATTAATTTTGAGGCTTAAATCCCCCCGGGGGTTACCCTAAATCATCATCGTCATTAACCTTTTTATCGTCCCACTGCTGGGTACAGGTCTCCTCTCATACAGAGATGGATTGAGCGTAATCACCCCGCTTGCTCAATGCGGGTTGACGATTTCAGACCCAAAGTCCAGATTTCCTTAAGATATTTTCCTTCACCTTCAGTTGTAGCGGCCTAGCGGTTAAAACACCAGCATCTCAAGTATGAGTGCGCGGGTTCGATTCCAGGTCAGGTAAGTACCAATGTAACTTTTCTAAAGTTATATGTACTTTCTAAGCATATCTTGGACACCCTAAATACTTAAAACTAATTTCATTTTTGTGAGCGTTAAAAGATCGTGGCCATTACTCGCTAGCTTGCCAGTTTAATAGGAAGTGCTTTCGCCACGCCGTTTGGTGATCGGCGGAAGAAGGCGGCCACTATGATCGAGTTCCGTTTATTTTAAGTTTTCGGCAGAATTCGCCGCTGATAAACACAAAAATCAGAAGAGATATTCAACAGTCACCATGTCAAAAAATCAAACGAATGTAAAGTTACATTACGTTACAATCTCTTCTCGGTGGTAGGTCACAACATCAACCGCCGGCATAAGTTACCACCCACCAGACAAAGACATGCCGCCAAGCGATTCGTCGTGTTCCGGCATGATGTCTGGTGAAGCCGTTCGGAGGACGGGTCTGAGCAGTTGTGTTGCGATGTGTGCTGGGTGCGATGCGCCAAATGGTGTTGTGTCGGGAGTTTGTTCGTGGAGGGTAGCGGGATCCGAAGCACGGTTCTCCGCTGGCCGACCGCAGGTAGTTGGGGGCCCAAGTACTGTGCCAGCCACATACGAAAGGCTGCCCCGCCAACTGCGAAAAATCCCAGGGTGGCCCCATCGTGCCGGTTGGCGACCGGACGAGAGGACCCGATGGCGATCCCTGGGGGGGTTCGGGCGTCCCCGCGGTCTCCAGAACAATCTCCCTCTGGCCCAGCATCGTTGGTCGTATTGTTGGGTTTATCATTGCATCACCTCACTCAACTGCCGTCTTCCTTCCTATTCACTCAGTATATAAAGTTAATATGAAAAGTTACAAAAGGAAAAGTAGGTGTGCACAGCGGGCGCACGTCCTCTCGTTCATAGTGCACCTCTCAAACATCCGAGGTTTGCACTCCAATATCGATGCAGTCCATTACCACCTTGAGACTGAAAAGCCCCACCTACTTTTCTTGACGGAGACCCAGATCAGATGTCCGACTGACGCGGCGTACCTCGGCTACCCGGGATACTCTTTGGAGCATCATTTCCTGCAGCGTGCCGGGGTCTGTGTGTATGTCCGCAATGACATCTGTTGCCGGCGCCTCCGTCACCTCGAAGACCCTCACTTCTCGTCCCTATGGCTGTTGGTTGACACTGGTGTGGACAAAATTGTTTACACCTGTGTCTACCGATCGCACAGCGGTGATCAGGAGACAGCTCGTTTATTTGACCACCTCAGTGAGGCTGCTGACAATGCGCTGCATCGGCACCCTGACGCTCAGTTCGTCGCTCTGGGGGACTTCAACGCCTGCCACCAGGACTGGCTCTTCCCATACCAGAGGACCGACCACGCTGGGAGAGAAGCGCGAAACTTCGCGCTTTCTATGGGCCTTTCCCAGCTGGTAGAGCAAGCGACTAGGGTGCCTGATGTAGATGGCCATACTGCCAACTGTTTGGACCTTCTGCTGACCACTGATCCGGACAGATGTGTTGTAACAGTTTCCTCACCGTTGGGAACTTCAGACCACTGTCTGGTGAAGTCTGTAACGTCCTTCTCCCCACCAGATCACGACTCTCGTGGTGAACGGCGAATGTGGCGATACAGGTCAGCGGATTGGGATGAGATGCGCCACTTCTTTGCGTCTTATCCTTGGCAGCAGGTCTGCTTCTCTTCTGACAATCCTTCGAGCTGTGCGGACGCTATAACCGATGTGGTGCGTCAAGCTATGGAGTATTTTATCCCATTAAATGACGTGCCCGTCGGTGGCTCGGCTCGCCCATGGTTCAATGCCGATTGTGTCCAAGCTGAACAGCGTAAGCACACGGCATTTCTCGCCTGGGTTGTCGCTCGTGACCGCGGAGCTCCGGATCTAAGCTCAAAGAAGAGAGCCTTTAACCGTGCTGTCAAGTCCTACAAGAAGGCGCTCAAGAAGGCTCGCTTCGACCGCATTACCCATATTGGCAACAAGTTATCTGCGCAGCCATCCGGTAGCAGATCTTTTGGTCCCTTGCCAAATCGGTTGAGGCGAACTTCTGTCGGCCCTCACTGCCTCCGCTGGTTAGGCCTGATGGAACACTGGCTCATACGGCGAGAGAGAAAGCAGGTCTCTTTGCATCTCTCTTTGCCCATAATTCGCGTCTTGATACTGGCAGTGCTACTCCACCTAATTTACCTCATTGCGGAGCTTCAATGCCTGAGGTTCGCATTAGAAACAAGGAGGTTCTGAGAGTACTGTGTCGCCTGGACGTGAATAAGGCTAGTGGTCCGGATGGTATACCAGCGATTGTTCTTAAAGCATGTGCGCCCGAGTTGTCTCCTGTATTGACGCGCTTGTATCGCCTCTCATTTAGGACTGGTATAGTGCCCAAGTCCTGGAAGCTTGCTAACGTGCAGCCTGTGCCCAAGAAGGGTAGTCGTGCCGATCCTGCCAACTATCGGCCGATTTCGATCACCTCCATACTTTGCAAAATTATGGAGCGTGTATTGAACTCGCGCCTCTTGGCATACCTGGAAGGTAACGATCTCCTCAGTGACCGACAGTACGGGTTTCGCCGCAATCGGTCAACTGGGGACCTACTAGTGTATGCCACTCACTTGTGGGGCGAGGCCCTCGAGAAGAATGAGGAAGCGATTGCTGTCTCCCTTGATGTCTCGAAGGCCTTCGACCGGGTTTGGCACGCTGGCCTTTTGAGTAAGCTTCCAGCGTACGGCATTTCCCCTAGCCTGACTGGCTGGGTAAAAGACTTCCTGACTGAACGGTCCCTCCGAGTTGTTGTCGACGGATGCTCTTCTGAGCCCTTGTCAACTAATGCCGGTGTTCCTCAGGGGTCTGTTCTCTCTGCAACTCTGTTTCTGCTGCATATTAACGATCTGCTGATGCCCGGTATCTATGGGTATTCAGATGACAGCACAGTTGTAGAGAGATACCTGCCGGATGCTCGGGCTAGTAGGGAATTAATCCGGTCCGAAAGAGAGGCCATGGTTGAGCGAACGAGTGTTGCACTGCAGGCAGTCTCCGAATGGGGCAATGCCAATCTTGTAGCATTCAATGCCGCCAAAACACAGGCGTGTCTTTTCACCGCCAAAAGGAGCCCGTTCACCTTGGCCCCTACTTTTCGGAATGTGTCCTTGGAGTGTTCCGACCGCCTTCAGCTTTTGGGAGTTGAGATTTCCTCGAACCTTAACTTTGGGCGGTTCATTGAGTCCAAGGCCAAGGTGGCTGCCAGGAAACTTGGCGTTATCGCAAAGGTCCGGCAGTACTTCACACCTGGGCAGCTTCTAATGTTATACAAAGCACAGGTCCGTTCGTGTGTGGAGTACTGCAGCCACATTTGGGCTGGTGCTGCCAAGTGTCACCTGGCCACTTTGGATTCAGTGGAGAGACGTACAAAGAGGCTGATTGGTGACCCTGATCTAACTCGAGTTGGTCTCCAAAGCCTAGAGCACAGGCGTAGAGTAGCCAGTCTTTCGGTGTTCTATAGGATGCATTTCGGGGAGTGTGCGATGGAATTGCATGATTTAATTCCCCCATCTCCGTTCCACCAGCGGACGACCCGTCGTACGGCTGGTTTCCACCCTTACGTTGTTAACACCACTACGATCCGGACGAAGCGCTTCGCCTCCTCCTTTATACCGCGTACATCGAGGGACTGGAACAGTTTGCACGCGGCGGTGTTTCCGTCGGACTACAATTTGAGTGTCTTCAAGGCTAGAGTGAATAGGCTCTTAATAATCTAATGCGCTTTACCATCAACGATTGCGTCACTGCTTACCATCAGGCAGGATTGCGGTCATGCACTGGTTTATAATTTGTAAAAAAAAAAAAAAAATCTGCAGTGCGATTTTGTGTGTTGAGGTTTCAAACCGTGAAAACTAAGGTGTTAAAGAGCGCGGAGTGAGCTGTCTTTCCCACTAAAATATTAAATAAAAGGTTGTTTAAAACTCGTCATCATCTCAGCGTTATTCCCAGTCGCATCCACAGCTTTGGAGTCAGGGGTCCGCTTTACTAGTCTAACTGCTGATTTTGGCTAAATTTCGATATTTTCCGTGAAGTGACTGCCGCCGACCGACAACGCGAAGGCGATATCGAAGCATTGCAGCTAGACCAATTTTTTGAGGGCTCCAACAACCCGTAACGACTGCCATTACATGTTCGTATGGCAACCGGGACGACTCTCACTTTAAAGATGATTTAAAACTAAATTATTTAAATGGTTGTCTGCTAAAAGTTTTTACAATGTCAGGGAGTTCATAAAGACTGGAATAGTATGATTAAATGAATCTATATAAACTAATATTTAAAGCTGAAGAGTTTGTTTTTTTGATAGCGCTAATCTCAGGAACTAGTGGTTCGATTTTTTTTTTTTTTTGCGTTGGATAGCCCATTAATCCAGGAAGGCTTTAGACTATATAACATCACGCTGCGACTAATAGGAGCGGAGCATAACTAACTCCACGCGAACGAAGTCGCTGGCGGCCGCTAGTTATTTATGTATTGGTTGCGTGTAAAGTTTGCACGCTTTTATGAAGCAAAACGTGTATGTTCTATCATGTAAGTTCTACCTTTTTATACCATGTTTTATGCAAATAAATGATAACAATATTATTATTTCCTTTACTATACGATATTTACATATTAATTATATTTTAAATATTGCCAGCCCACCAGTATCCGGAACAGGGTCCAAGCTACCTAGTGGTAGCTAAGCTAAAGTAAAAGCTATCTAGTGGTCAGGGTTCCAGAAAGAGGAACCTCCTGACAATGCGAGTCGTCTCCAGAAGTATAATCAATAGCCTAAAGCCTTGATCCAGCAGCCTAACGAGAGCCTCCTGTAGTGTTGGTCGAGGCTCTTGGCTATTAAGCCATTGGCTGTCACGACTATTAGTACAATGGTTGCTAAATCCATAGCCCACATGTCTACAATATCACAAGCCAAGGCAAGATACTTGGTTTGTTTATCGTTCTCGGCTTTCACGAGGTTCTCATCGTGCGGGATGGTTATATCAACAATCATTGCACGCCGCTCTGATCGATCCACCATCACCATATCAGGTTTATTGGCAACAATATTCCTGACAGTGATGATGAATCGATTCCAGTACAATGTGATATGGTCATTTTCGGGAACTGGTCGGGCATATATACATGTAGAACAGTACCTCCGATTCTACAAGTTAGTATTTAAGAACAAGTTGTTGATGAATTATCCTGGATTCAAGGTTGTGTCTATGCAAGTACATTCCAGATTGATTTCCCCGGCCGGTGATATGCCCGACAGATGTCAACTGTGCCGTCTTTCACAATAAACCTCCCGTAATTGTTCATCCTCATAACTTCGTCCATTATTGCACAGACAAGACCTTCAGTTTCCCCAAAATAGGTCACCGAAACGCAGCCAGACTACGGACGCTAGTAAATCTACATCGGGCCCGTGGAGGGCTCGGAAAATATTATGTTTACTTACGCTAGGGATTTACACCGTCGACAGCTCAATCTAATCTCGCTTCATTTAAGATTTTTATGGAATAGATCGGCAGTTCTAGTCACCGTTTTGGGAGCTTTAGATGTAAAATAATTTATATAAACTAAAGCGTCTTGACAGTCTCCGTGGCGTAGCGGTAGCAAACGCGGCCGCTGCGCAAGGAGGCGCGGTTTTTTATCGCCGCACAGTGCAAATATTTATTTATTTAAAGCACAGCCGCATCACATACATTAAACTTATGCTAGAGTAATCTTAATAACTAAAGGACTAATGTACATGACAATTACGGCGTACATAGCATTGATTTAAAAAACGACGCTGAAAAAGTATAAAACAAGATTTTCAGAATACTGAACGGAACAAAGCTGCTAATGTAGTTGCAAGTAAATGGACAAAGTAGACTCTACCAAGATGCCTTCGTTGTAAATTGACAATAATGTCATACAATACTATTCTGAAGTATGCAATATTCACCAAGTAGAGATAAATTTTCATGTTTGGAAAGACGTAGTCACACGTTACATATACCTACCTACCGTAGCACCTTGAGAACGTGTGACTACGTCTTTCAAAACATGAAAATTTATCTCTACTTGGTGAATATTGCATACTTCAGAATAGTATTGTATGACATTATTGTCAATTTACAACGAAGGCATCTTGGTAGAGTCTACTTTGTCCATTTACTTGCAACTACATTAGCAACTTTGTTCCGTTCAGTATTCTGAAAATCTTGTTTTATACTTTTTCAGCGTCGTTTTTTGTCGTAGTTGGGTTTTAGTTTTTTTACTTTTTATTATTTGTACTATTTTGGTGTTAAAGTGTATTTGTGGCGCATAATATTAACACAGTCTAAAAATCATACAGTCGTCCGACGAAGACGTCTAGACAGAGCAATCGTGCGGGTTGTGAGGGACGAGACGCGGGTAAGCGGCACCCGAGCTGCAAACAAAACGATGTTCGTAGCTCGGTATCTATCATTAAGGACTAACACGTGTTCGTTTTTTTGTTTGTTTTATAATTTGATATGAGTGTCAATTTTGAGTATAATTGGGGTACTTGTCACGAAAAAGTCATCCTTTTTGACATCCAAAATGGCGGACGTAATTTTTTTTATAATTTGATATGAGTGTCAATTTTGAGTATAATTGGGGCGCTTGTTACGAAAAAGCCCCTTTTTGAAATCCAAGATGGCGGACGCCAATTTAAATGTATATTAATATAATATGGGTCATACGGGTGAGTGATGGGTGAGTGATGGGTGAGTGATATGGAATGTATTCCGAGGTGGATTGGGGTGCTGGTTACGAATATGCCATCTGAATAACTTAAATCTGTCTCGAGTTGTTCCCGTAGTAAAAATAGCAAATTAATTAAATATAATACAGCTATCGATGTTGATCTGCAATAATTTCATAAATATTGTTTATTTGTGACAACCCTGGCCGATGCGTTACTGTCTAGACGATGTCGGCATTTTACACGAGCACAAAGGCGTCGACCTACTGTATGTATTTTATACTGTGATATTAACAAAAGTTAAAATGACGAACTAAAAACTAGGTAGTTAACATACGACATCTCTTTTGACTTATGTATCGGCGCATAGTAATATGTAGAGATATCCTATTTTACTATTTCGTAGCACGTGGATCGTAGCGCGTATAGCAATGGTTTCCCCGTATGAAGCTCCCAGTATTTCGTAGTAGCGACGCACATTTGCGTCGATGGGAGCGAATGGGTCATGAATTAGTGGATGAGGTCGTTAGTAAGTATAAATAAATTGGTTGTTTCATATATTGAGAGGACCTGGGAAGATTTCTTAATCTATGTTATTCTGGTAAAGATCGACTGTCATGTGGATTTTTAAGTAATTTATTATTATCAAAGGCAGTTATAAACAATCACTCTATGGTTTTGACTCTACTGAGAGCGACATAGGCCTGTCCTTTAGCAAACAATGACTTTCCTAGATCGATAACTGCTTTATCTAGAGTACAACCTTGTAATTTATGTACAGTACAACCCCAAGAAAGAATCAGCGGGGGCATTTTACGCTGAATTTTCCCAGACCCCCAGAGAGTGAGGCAAGGCTCGATTCTGATAAGTCCGTTATTATCTGCTTTTATGGATGCGTCGTCAAATTGTATGAGAACAGCGCTAGGCTGTTCTCCCTGTTCCAACTGATCGCGCAGAAGAGCAGGCCATTCGAAGGTCTTCACCACTCCCATCGCTCCTTGTACCAAATCCTGGTTTACATTCAAATTTCTACGAAGCATTACTCGGGATTATGTACAAGCATAAAGTACTCATGAAGCTCTTTCAAGTGATACCAAATACGGTATATTTATTTTAATTTTATATTATCATAGAACTTTTTGTCCGCTAGAGGGCGCAATACTAAAATTTGGTGACAAGCTTTATAGCTCACTAGCAGCCGCCAGCGACTTCGTTCGCGAAATATGCTCCGCTCCTATTGGAGCGGAGCATATTTATATTCATAAGTTCGAGACCAATAGGTCGCAGCTTGATGTTATATAGCCTAAAACCTTCCTAGATTAATGGGCTATCCAACGCAAAAAGAATTTTTCAAATCGGACCAATAGTTCCTGAGATTAGCGCGCACAAACAAACAAACTCTTCAGCTTTATATATTAGTATAGATAACTAACAGAATATCAAGGCCCTTCTAATGGTACTGCAGTGGTCTTATTCTGATAAGTAGTAAAGAAGCTATGAACGAAAAGATGTGAATTATATGCAATCAGCCCATGAATACAGCTAAAGTCACAAGCAAATGCTAGTAATATATATATATTCAAAATGTACAAGTAAAGCGCTTTCAAATGATACCAAACACGGCATATTTATCTTAACTTTATTTTTTTACTCTGTATGTTTTGTCCGCTAGAGGGCGCCACATTAGATTTTGTGAAACTCCATATAGCCTATAACCAGCGGACAATTAAGACGCTTCTAATGATATGTCATTTGTCGAATTCTGATACGTAGTTTAGAAGTTACGAGGGAACAGATGATACATACATACATACATACATACATACATACATACATACATACATAGCCTGTCAAAATCATAACCCTCCTTTTGCTTTGCCGTAGTCGGGTAAAAATATCATATCTGTTTAATATTATATCAATGTTTTTTTTTTGTTTCATTCTTTCCGTTCATTTGAACGGAAAAGGCAAAGGCATAGTACGCCATACAGCCTAGTCTTCAGTATGTTTTTTCTTGAGTTTTATATCCTAACTTATACTAGCTTAACTTAAACTAAACTATCTCCTTTCGTTTCCCGCGTGAGGCCGAGAAGGAGGAAGTTTGGGTGAGGTCATGATGTGGCCACATAACTATGCTACAATATTTCACTGTTCTTTATAAATTATTCACTGAATGCACTTTTTACTACATAAATCACGCTATAAATAATTAACACTATAAATAATTTTAAAAGTCCAATGAAAAATGAGCGTGACACTCATCTTGACATTCCCGCCAAACTCTATTATTATATCAATGTAGACAGTACTATTTTATTTTTTATCTGTGGCTGCGCGCGCTTTGGCGCATGCGCTGTGACGCAGGGTGCATAAGTGTTAACATTTTGTATATTACAA
The DNA here is from genome assembly GCA_017933935.1 of Sesamia nonagrioides. NCBI lineage: Eukaryota > Metazoa > Arthropoda > Insecta > Lepidoptera > Noctuidae > Sesamia > Sesamia nonagrioides. Next base: position 718,320 of record JADWQK010002334.1, on the reverse strand, counting down.
TTATGAAACTGAATAAATGGAATTGTGTTGCGTTGGCGTTAGACGCACTAAAATTAGATAAAGTAGTGTATGAAACTGTACATAATTAGGTATTATGTATCAGTATCATAAACTACTATTTCAGACTCGATGGATGTTGTATAAAAGATGAAGCGAAACGTTTCGTCCGGATCGTAGTGGTGTCAACAATTGATATTTTTACTTCGTATTCATTAACGAGAAAGGCTATTCTTCTGCACACGTGTGACCTCTTTAAATACAAAACCAGCACGAGGCGTTTTAATAGAAAATTCTAACAATAAGACCTATATAAAACAAAAGAACACAAGTCACATCAGGGTTGTATAAGGAAGTTTCAATTTCCGCGATCTGCCGATCAAACTTGGGACAATAGGCAACATGTATTGTGCCTATTTCAAGAGGTAGAGGCAGACACCTTTGTGTGGGCAGAAATGAAGCTAGGAACGGTGGCTTTTGAATAGCGCTGCTCGCATATTGAATGCCTATATAATACCTGGTTGAAGAAAGTATTGATGGATTTTTGAGAAAATCTTATAACGTATCTAATGTAGGTACATATCAGGACAACAAATCCTAAAACGTATCTAATGTACGATGCGCCAAATGTTATTGTGTCGCGAGTTTGATCGTGGAGTGTCTCCAGATTAATCTCCCTTTGGCGCAGCATCGTTGGTCGTGTTGTTGGATTTAACATTGCATCACCTCGCTCAACTGCCGTCTTCCTTCCTACTCACGAAAATTTTTAAGTGAATAGGCTTAATAAACTTACGCGCTTAACCATCCACGATTGCATTACTGCTTACTATCAGGCCGGATTGCAGTCAAGCACTAGTTAATAATTATTTTAAAAAAACATACACTTATTTATATTCATTCCTGCAGTTCAGAATAAGTATCCTATTACTGATAGGTGACAATGACTGAAGGTTACTGATAGGTGGTGATGTTGTCATTATGGCGGAGTCGCTGGAGGACTCGAGTACCATGCTCAGCGAACTCAATGGGGTTTCCCAACAAGTGGTCCTTAAAATGAACATGGACAAAACGAAGGTCCTGCCGAATGTCCATGTTGCGCCATAACCGGTTTATGTTGAGAGCTCCATCCTTGAAGCTGTAGATCAGTATATATATGTAGGACAGCTTATCCAGATTGATAGTTCCGGCTTCAAGGACGAGGTGTTTCGACTGATCCGACTCGGCTGTAGTGTCTTCTAGTCCAAAATACCTCAGTGCTTATAGACAAAAGTCTATAAACAATGTGTGTTACCGGTGATGACATATGGATCAGAAACGTGGTCCCTCACTATGTGTCTCATAAGAAAGCTCAAGGTCGCACAAAGATCTATGGAGAGGGCTATGCTAGTTGTTTCTCTAAGTTATCGAATTAGGAATGAGGAGATCTGTAGAAGAACTAAAGTCGCCGACATAGCCCAGCGGATTAGCCCTCTGAAGTGGCAGTGGGCGGGGCACATAGCTCGTAGAGCTGATGGCCGATGGGGCAGAAAGGCTCTTGAATGGCGACCACGTACCGGCAAGCGGAGCGTCGGGCGCCCACCGACTAGGTGGTCGGGTGATCTGACCAAAATCACAGGGAAGCGCTGGTTGCAGGCCACGTCCAACTGTTCTCTTTGGAAATCCTTGGGAAAGGCCTATGTCCTGCAGTGGACTTCATGTGGCTGAGATGATGATGATGATGACTGATAGGTGCTGTTTTGATACTTTCCTCGACTCCAGGACTCATTATTCATCCACAATCAGCTCACAGACACAGCTCTTAATTTTAACGGAAGTTTCGACGACTTATTAGCATCTCAGCGTTGGAAACCGTACCCTCGCTGGATGATAACACTTCTTCCTTCAGAACACAACACTTTTTAATAAAACATAACTTACGATTTCATTGTAACCTCAACCTCAACTCTTGATCAATGGCCCCTGTGGAATAGATAGCAAAATTTTGCCAATCACACGTGTAACAAATTATAGAAATTCTTTGAAAATTTTATTTCACAATAATGGCGGATATCGCCAATGACAGTTGAAAAAGACGGCCGCGTGAACCGTCTATGACGGAGGTTTGAGGCAAAGTCATGATGTGGCCACTATGCTGCGATATTTCAATGTTCTTTATGAATTATTTACTGAATGCACTTTTTACTACATAAATCACACGCATTTATTTAGTAAACGACACTATAAATAATTTTAAAAGTCCAATGAAAAATGCGCGTGACACTCATCTTAGCTTTCCCGTCAAAACTCTCGATTTCATTGTAACATTAACAATATTTACGAAATTGTGACAGTTTTTGATAAGGCTGTTGATTACGTCACTGTGGTGGCTACATGCCTACCACGAAAGATTCTAAGCAAAATTCGAGTGGACTATATTTAGGATAGCACCTTATATTAGAAACTATAAGTAAATATCTGATAGAATGATGCCTTCAGAGTATATCTCTCTGATTAAGGTACTAAACGCGGCAACCACTTACCTCCAACCTTCGATGAGGAGTTCGTAGACCACCAGACCAGATCACGAGGAGGAGCACGTCGACACATTTTTTTTTTTATATATATTTTACAAACTAGCGGTTGACCGCAATCCCTCCTGATGGTAAGCAGTGACGCAAACGTTGATGGTAAAGCGCACTAGTTTATTAAGAGCCTATTCACTCTAGCCTTGAAGACACTCAAATTGTAGTGCGACGGAAACACCGCCGCTGGCAAACTGTTCCAGTCCCTCGAAGTACGCGGTATAAAGGAGGAGGCGAAACGCTTCGTCCGAATCGTAGTGGTGTTAACAACGTAAGGGTGGAAACTTGCCGTACGACGGGTCGTCTGATGGTGGAACGGAGATGGGGGAATTAAATCATGCAATTCCCTCGCACACTCCCCAAAATGCATCCCATAGAACCCTAACTTTATTAATTTTGAGGCTTAAATCCCCCCGGGGGTTACCCTAAATCATCATCGTCATTAACCTTTTTATCGTCCCACTGCTGGGTACAGGTCTCCTCTCATACAGAGATGGATTGAGCGTAATCACCCCGCTTGCTCAATGCGGGTTGACGATTTCAGACCCAAAGTCCAGATTTCCTTAAGATATTTTCCTTCACCTTCAGTTGTAGTGGCCTAGCGGTTAAAACACCAGCATCTCAAGTATGAGTGCGCGGGTTCGATTCCAGGTCAGGTAAGTACCAATGTAACTTTTCTAAAGTTATATGTACTTTCTAAGCATATCTTGGACACCCTAAATACTTAAAACTAATTTCATTTTTGTGAGCGTTAAAAGATCGTGGCCATTACTCGCTAGCTTGCCAGTTTAATAGGAAGTGCTTTCGCCACGCCGTTTGGTGATCGGCGGAAGAAGGCGGCCACTATGATCGAGTTCCGTTTATTTTAAGTTTTCGGCAGAATTCGCCGCTGATAAACACAAAAATCAGAAGAGATATTCAACAGTCACCATGTCAAAAAATCTGACAAAAAATGACAGCCTCCGTGGCGTAGCGGTAGCGGACGCGGCCGCTGCGCAAGGTGGCGCGGGTTCGATCCCCGCACAGTGCAAGTATTTGTATGCATGAATATGAATACTGGCACTGGTCTGGTCGTGCCTCGGAAAAACACGTTAAGCCGTTGGTCCCGGTTGCCATACAAACATCTAGTGGCAGTCGTTACGGGCTGTTGGAGCCCTCAAAAGTCCAACAATTGGTCTAACTGCAATGCTTCGATGTCGCCTTAGGGTTGTGGAGGTCAGACGGCAGTCGCTTCACGGAAAATGTCGAAGTTTAGCCATTTCAGCAGTTGGACTGGTAAAGCGGACCCCAGACTTCAAAGCTGAAAAGGCTTTGGATGCAACTGGGATTAACGCTGTGATGATGATGATGACCATGTCAAAAAATCAAACGAATGTAAAGTTACATTACGTTACAATCTCTTCTCGGTGGTAGGTCACAACATCAACCGCCGGCATAAGTTACCACCCACCAGACAAAGACATGCCGCCAAGCGATTCGTCGTGTTCCGGCATGATGTCTGGTGAAGCCGTTCGGAGGACGGGTCTGAGCAGTTGTGTTGCGATGTGTGCTGGGTGCGATGCGCCAAATGGTGTTGTGTCGGGAGTTTGTTCGTGGAGGGTAGCGGGATCCGAAGCACGGTTCTCCGCTGGCCGACCGCAGGTAGTTGGGGGCCCAAGTACTGTGCCAGCCACATACGAAAGGCTGCCCCGCCAACTGCGAAAAATCCCAGGGTGGGCCCATCGTGCCGGTTGGCGACCGGACGAGAGGACCCGATGGCGATCCCTGGGGGGGTTCGGGCGTCCCCGCAGTCTCCAGAACAATCTCCCTCTGGCCCAGCATCGTTGGTCGTATTGTTGGGTTTATCATTGCATCACCTCACTCAACTGCCGTCTTCCTTCCTATTCACTCAGTATATAAAGTTAATATGAAAAGTTACAAAAGGAAAAGTAGGTGTGCACAGCGGGCGCACGTCCTCTCGTTCATAGTGCACCTCTCAAACATCCGAGGTTTGCACTCCAATATCGATGCAGTCCATTACCACCTTGAGACTGAAAAGCCCCACCTACTTTCTTGACGGAGACCCAGATCAGATGTCCGACTGACGCGGCGTACCTCGGCTACCCGGGATACTCTTTGGAGCATCATTTCCTGCAGCGTGCCGGGGTCTGTGTGTATGTCCGCAATGACATCTGTTGCCGGCGCCTCCGTCACCTCGAAGACCCTCACTTCTCGTCCCTATGGCTGTTGGTTGACACTGGTGTGGACAAAATTGTTTACACCTGTGTCTACCGATCGCACAGCGGTGATCAGGAGACAACTCGTTTATTTGACCACCTCAGTGAGGCTGCTGACAATGCGCTGCATCGGCACCCTGACGCTCAGTTCGTCGCTCTGGGGACTTCAACGCCTGCCACCAGGACTGGCTCTTCCCATACCAGAGGACCGACCACGCTGGGAGAGAAGCGCGAAACTTCGCGCTTTCTATGGGCCTTTCCCAGCTGGTAGAGCAAGCGACTAGGGTGCCTGATGTAGATGGGCATACTGCCAACTGTTTGGACCTTCTGCTGACCACTGATCCGGACAGATGTGTTGTAACAGTTTCCTCACCGTTGGGAACTTCAAACCACTGTCTGGTGAAGTCTGTAACGTCCTTCTCCCCACCAGATCACGACTCTCGTGGTGAACGGTGAATGTGGCGATACAGGTCAGCGGATTGGGATGAGATGCGCCACTTCTTTGCGTCTTATCCTTGGCAGCAGGTCTGCTTCTCTTCTGACAATCCTTCGAGCTGTGCGGACGCTATTACCGATGTGGTGCGTCAAGCTATGGAGTATTTTATCCCATTAAATGACGTGCCCGTCGGTGGCTCGGCTCGCCCATGGTTCAATGCCGATTGTGTCCAAGCTGAACAGCGTAAGCACACGGCATTTCTCGCCTGGGTTGTCGCTCGTGACCGCGGAGCTCCGGATCTAAGCTCAAAGAAGAGAGCCTTTAACCGTGCTGTCAAGTCCTACAAGAAGGCGCTCAAGAAGGCTCGCTTCGACCGCATTACCCATATTGGCAACAAGTTATCTGCGCAGCCATCCGGTAGCAGATCTTTTTGGTCCCTTGCCAAATCGGTTGAGGCGAACTTCTGTCGGCCCTCACTGCCTCCGCTGGTTAGGCCTGATGGAACACTGGCTCATACGGCGAGAGAGAAAGCAGGTCTCTTTGCATCTCTCTTTGCCCATAATTCGCGTCTTGATACTGGCAGTGCTACTCCACCTAATTTACCTCATTGCGGAGCTTCAATGCCTGAGGTTCGCATTAGAAACAAGGAGGTTCTGAGAGTACTGTGTCGCCTGGACGTGAATAAGGCTAGTGGTCCGGATGGTATACCAGCGATTGTTCTTAAAGCATGTGCGCCCGAGTTGTCTCCTGTATTGACGCGCTTGTATCGCCTCTCATTTAGGACTGGTATAGTGCCCAAGTCCTGGAAGCTTGCTAACGTGCAGCCTGTGCCCAAGAAGGGTAGTCGTGCCGATCCTGCCAACTATCGGCCGATTTCGATCACCTCCATACTTTGCAAAATTATGGAGCGTGTATTGAACTCGCGCCTCTTGGCATACCTGGAAGGTAACGATCTCCTCAGTGACCGACAGTACGGGTTTCGCCGCAATCGGTCAACTGGGGACCTACTAGTGTATGCCACTCACTTGTGGGGCGAGGCCCTCGAGAAGAATGGGGAAGCGATTGCTGTCTCCCTTGATGTCTCGAAGGCCTTCGACCGGGTTTGGCACGCTGGCCTTTTGAGTAAGCTTCCAGCGTACGGCATTTCCCCTAGCCTGACTGGCTGGGTAAAAGACTTCCTGACTGAACGGTCCCTCCGAGTTGTTGTCGACGGATGCTCTTCTGAGCCCATGTCAACTAATGCCGGTGTTCCTCAGGGGTCTGTTCTCTCTGCAACTCTGTTTCTGCTGCATATTAACGATCTGCTGATGCCCGGTATCTATGGGTATGCAGATGACAGCACAGTTGTAGAGAGATACCTGCCGGATGCTCGGGCTAGTAGGGAATCAATCCGGTCCGAAAGAGAGGCCATGGTTGAGCGAACGAGTGTTGCACTGCAGGCAGTCTCCGAATGGGGCAATGCCAATCTTGTAGCATTCAATGCCGCCAAAACACAGGCGTGTCTTTTCACCGCCAAAAGGAGCCCGTTCACCTTGGCCCCTACTTTTCGGAATGTGTCCTTGGAGTGTTCCGACCGCCTTCAGCTTTTGGGAGTTGAGATTTCCTCGAACCTTAACTTTGGGCGGTTCATTGAGTCCAAGGCTAAGGTGGCTGCCAGGAAACTTGGCGTTATCGCAAAGGTCCGGCAGTACTTCACACCTGGGCAGCTTCTAATGTTATACAAAGCACAGGTCCGTTCGTGTGTGGAGTACTGCAGCCACATTTGGGCTGGTGCTGCCAAGTGTCACCTGGCCACTTTGGATTCAGTGGAGAGACGTGCAAAGAGGCTGATTGGTGACCCTGATCTAACTCGAGTCGGTCTCCAAAGCCTAGAGCACAGGCGTAGAGTAGCCAGTCTTTCGGTGTTCTATAGGATGCATTTCGGGGAGTGTGCGATGGAATTGCATGATTTAATTCCCCCATCTCCGTTCCACCAGCGGACGACCCGTCGTACGGCTGGTTTCCACCCTTACGTTGTTAACACCACTACGATCCGGACGAAGCGCTTCGCCTCCTCCTTTATACCGCGTACATCGAGGGACTGGAACAGTTTGCACGCGGCGGTGTTTCCGTCGGACTACAATTTGAGTGTCTTCAAGGCTAGAGTGAATAGGCTCTTAATAATCTAGTGCGCTTTACCATCAACGATTGCGTCACTGCTTACCATCAGGCAGGATTGCGGTCATGCACTGGTTTATAATTTGTAAAAAAAAAAAAAAAATCTGCAGTGCGATTTTGTGTGTTGAGGTTTCAAACCGTGAAAACTAAGGTGTTAAAGAGAGCGCGGAGTGAGCTGTCTTTCCCACTAAAATATTAAATAAAAGGTTGTTTAAAACTCGTCATCATCTCAGCGTTATTCCCAGTCGCATCCACAGCTTTGGAGTCAGGGGTCCGCTTTACTAGTCTAACTGCTGATTTTGGCTAAATTTCGATATTTTCCGTGAAGTGACTGCCGCCGACCGACAACGCGAAGGCGATATCGAAGCATTGCAGCTAGACCAATTTTTTGAGGGCTCCAACAACCCGTAACGACTGCCATTACATGTTCGTATGGCAACCGGGACGACTCTCACTTTAAAGATGATTTAAAACTAAATTATTTAAATGGTTGTCTGCTAAAAGTTTTTACAATGTCAGGGAGTTCATAAAGACTGGAATAGTATGATTAAATGAATCTATATAAACTAATATTTAAAGCTGAAGAGTTTGTTTTTTTGATAGCGCTAATCTCAGGAACTAGTGGTTCGATTTTTTTTTTTTTTTGCGTTGGATAGCCCATTAATCCAGGAAGGCTTTAGACTATATAACATCACGCTGCGACTAATAGGAGCGGAGCATAACTAACTCCACGCGAACGAAGTCGCTGGCGGCCGCTAGTTATTTATGTATTGGTTGCGTGTAAAGTTTGCACGCTTTTATGAAGCAAAACGTGTATGTTCTATCATGTAAGTTCTACCTTTTTATACCATGTTTTATGCAAATAAATGATAACAATATTATTATTTCCTTTACTATACGATATTTACATATTGATGAAATAGGAAAAGATCAAGACTTTTACACTGTAGAAAACTATTTATTTAACTTAATTAACACAAACATTGCACTATATATTATTTAGACAGGTAGACAGATAATGAAGAAATATGCGTATACGCAAAATGTATGCTCAGTATGCATTGCTATTAAATTATACTAGGCGCTACCGGCGCATGTCTGCGTTTCTCCCAACATTCTCTCCTGAACGCAGACCCATTGCTCTGCTGAAAACTTCATGTTTTGGTCTATGCAGTCCTTTGGTCAAAATGTCCGCAATCATGTCTTGACTCCTTTGGTATTCTACTATGACTTGTTTGTTAGCAATCCTCTCTCTGATATAGTGATAGCGAACATCGATGTGTTTGCTGCGTTGATGATAACTTTCATTTCCTGAGATGCGAATGGCACTTTGATTGTCACAGTAAACAACAATAGGAATTGCTGATGATTCAGGCCAAAAATCTTCATCTAATTGTTTCAGCCAAATCGCTTCTTGCACGGCAGTGGCCAGAGACATATATTCAGCCTCCGTACTTGACAGGGCTATAGTTAGTTGTTTTTTAGAGCACCAACTTATTGCAGCACCCTGAAGAATAAAAATGTATCCAGTGCAGGATCTACGATCTTCAGAATGACTAGCCCAATCAGCATCACAGTAGCCTGTAACATTTCTTTCTGAGTTTCCATCATATGTCAGTTTATAATCAATGGTGGCTTTTAAATATCTTAAGATTCTCTTCAGTGTAGTCCAATGCTCTGCTGTGGGTTGACCATTGTACCGACTTAATGAATTTACAATATATGTTATGTCGGGTCTTGTCCCTTGTGACAAATATAATAGGCACCCAATAGCTTCTTGATAAGGTATGTTTCTCAATATTTCTTCCTCACGTTCAGCTCTCTTTAATTGAATGTTTGGATCACATGGAGTCCAGACTGGCTTGCAATTGTCCATACCAAAACGAGTAAGTATCTTTTTAATATACATTGATTGATCCAGTGATATTTTATTTTGATCCTCATGTGTTATTCTAAATCCAATACACTGTGTTGCTTTTCCCATGTCTTTCATACTAAATTTATCTTTGAGCTTCTTTTTTGTCTCTTCGCCAGTTTCAGAACGATTATAAAATAGAAGTAGATCGTCGACATAAACAGTTATAAATAAAATATCATTTTTGCTTAATATACGAGAATAGATGCAAGGATCAATATAAATATATTTTAAATATTGCCAGCCCACTGGTATCCGGAACAGGGTCCAAGCTACCTAGTGGTAGCTAAGCTAAAGTAAAAGCTATCTAGTGGTCAGGGTTCCAGAAAGAGGAACCTCCTGACAATGCGAGTCGTCTCCAGAAGTATAATCAATAGCCTAAAGCCTTGATCCAGCAGCCTAACGAGAGCCTCCTGTAGTGTTGGTCGAGGCTCTTGGCTATTAAGCCATTGGCTGTCACGACTATTAGTACAATGGTTGCTAAATCCATAGCCCACATGTCTACAATATCACAAGCCAAGGCAAGATACTTGGTTTGTTTATCGTTCTCGGCTTTCACGAGGTTCTCATCATGCGGGATGGTTATATCAACAATCATTGCACGCCGCTCTGATCGATCCACCATCACCATATCAGGTTTATTGGCAACAATATTCCTGACAGTGATGATGAATCGATTCCAGTACAATGTGATATGGTCATTTTCGGGAACTGGTCGGGCATATATACATGTAGAACAGTACCTCCGATTCTACAAGTTAGTATTTAAGAACAAGTTGTTGATGAATTATCCTGGATTCAAGGTTGTGTCTATGCAAGTACATTCCAGATTGATTTCCCCGGCCGGTGATATGCCCGACAGATGTCAACTGTGCCGTCTTTCACAATAAACCTCCCGTAATTGTTCATCCTCATAACTTCGTCCATTATTGCACAGACAAAACCTTCAGTTTCCCCAAAATAGGTCACCGAAACGCAGCCAGACTACGGACGCTAGTAAATCTACATCGGGCCCGTGGAGGGCTCGGAAAATATTATGTTTACTTACGCTAGGGATTTACACCGTCGACAGCTCAATCTAATCTCGCTTCATTTAAGATTTTTATGGAATAGATCGGCAGTTCTAGTCACCGTTTTGGGAGCTTTAGATGTAAAATAATTTACATAAACTAAAGCGTCTTGACAGTCTCCGTGGCGTAGCGGTAGCAAACGCGGCCGCTGCGTAAGGAGGCGCGGTTTTTTATCGCCGCACAGTGCAAATATTTATTTATTTAAAGCACAGCCGCATCACATACATTAAACTTATGCTAGAGTAATCTTATTAACTAAAGGACTAATGTACATGACAATTACGGCGTACATTGCATTGATTTATACAACCTGTAACATAAAAGATATATAAATAACAAAGGCATGGCATCTTTAGATGATATCAAACGATATTGGAAGGGTTTTTTAATCCTATCTCTTTATGTTAGGAAGTTATGAGGAAAAACACCGCCTGTGATAGGCTACTATCATACTAATCGCACAGAGATATTGAAGACATTTATCGGATTTTGGCAAGTAACGTGACGGGTAACGAGTACTTATTAACGTATGTAGTGTGCTGCCAGGTTTGTTATGATTTGATTTTAAGAAACACACGAAACCGAAAATTTGGTACCAATTTTTTGAGTATTTTATTTTGAGTTGAAACCCTTCCGATATCGTTTGATATCATCTAAATATGCCATGCCCTTGGTATGTATATACCCTTTTTGTTACACGTTGTAATTTTGCTGCCGAAAAATATATTACGCTACACTAAGACTAATATAAACCAATTCACACCTCATATGAAACATTTCAGCAACACATACTCAACACAATCTCAAACAATTTAAAATACTCTCACCTAAACACCAAACACTACCACTACACACACACACACACACACACATTACACCCTCAAATACATATCCTGTCATTCTAACATCTACATTCTCAATCTTACACCCTCAACAACTCGTTTATTATAACTATTCCGTAATTTCCTTCCTTATCTGTTGTTAGTCATTAATTCTTAATTTTTAACATACTGAGATACCTATTTTGTAACCTGTAAGGTACATAACTATTTTTGTAATGTCAGAACACAACACAAGGTTTTTGGTATGACAGTGTCAGCAGAACACTGACTCCTAAATCACAGGATCACCTAGTTTAGGAGTCAGGGTTGTATTATTAGAACGACCTTTAGTTAACCAAGCTATGTATCCTAGTTTTAAGCAAAATCAAATGTTACTGTATGAATAAAGAATTATTATTATTATTAACAGACTATAGAGAATCATCATCATCATCATCATCAGCCTCTACTCGTCCACTGCTGGACATAGGCCTCCTTCATGGCACGCCAACAAGCTCGATCCTGAGCAGTCCTCCGCCAGCCACTACCAGCCACCTTTTACAGAGAATTATAGAGAATCAAACAGTGACAAATATTTAGAACAAAGTTAACATATAAAATACAAAAATTAATTTTTGTATGCATGAATATGAATATTTGGACTGGTCTGGTCGTGCCTCGAAAAGCACGTTAAGCCGTTGGTCCCGGACGCCATACGAACTTCTAATGGCAGTTGTTACGGGTTATTGGATCCCTCAAAAGTCCAACTATTGGTCTAACTGCAATGCTTCGATATCGCCTTCAGGCTGCGGAGGTCAGACGGCAGTCACTTCACAGAAAATATCGAAGTTTAGCCAAAATCAGCAGTTAGACTGGTAAAGCGGACCACAGACTCCAAAGCTGAAAAAGCTTCGGATGCGACTGGCATTAACGCTGAGATGAAGACACAAAGTAAACACGCGAACTTTGAACGATTTATAAATATGCGACTCTTAGCTGCTCCACCAATGGAATCGCCGAAATCAACAACTTCAGACGGATTACAGATTTTATATCCAACAAAAGGTCTTTGCTTTTGTCTGCAATAAAATCTGTAATCTGTCAACTAATCCGTCCCGACTATTGCCCAATTTTCATCCGTTATAAGGGTTAGCTTATGTTTTGCCCTGAATCATTTGCTCTGATTAATTTTACTTTGAAAACCAACAAAAAAGGAGAAGGTTTGTATGATAAGTTAAATAAACCAATAAATATAAATGGGGAGGTCTGTCGCTAAATAATTTAGCCAAACAGGTCGATCGATCGGGTTAAGCAACGCTTGCCGCGGCTGGTTTGGGGATGGGTGACCATGTTTAGACCCTTCCGAGCCTCAGAAAGCACGTTAAGCAATCAATCGTAGATCTTTAAAATAACAGTCGTTACGGTCAGTCAGAAGTCTGACAACCAGTGTTAGCAAGGAATATCGTTATTAGACAATAAATGAGTTTTGGAATCAGGCAGTCGTTATGTGTATGATAGTGGTATTCAGCTGCATCAGGTCAGACTAGAATCTGACCCCAACATAGGTGATACAATAGAATAGAAAAATTTTATTTCAAACGGGAGTCTAAGGTAAGTAACAATAGGGATGATTCCTGGGTAAAAAAATATTAGATTATAGAAAAATATTGGATACGTATATTATGTTTTCTTTTTTTAATAATTATAAACTAGCGCGTGACTGCAATCCCACCTGATGGTAAGCAGTGATGCAATCGTTGATGGTAAAGCGCGCTAGTTTATTAAGCCCATTCACTTAAAAAAACCTTAGTGAATAGGAAGGAAGACGGCAGTTGAGCGAGATGGTGCAATGTTAGACTCAATAACACGACCAACGATGCTGCGCCAGAGGGAGATAGATGTGGAGACCCTCCACGACCAAACTCCCGACACAACAACATTTGACGCATCGTACCCGGCACACATCGCAACACAACTGCTCAGTCCCGTCCTCCGTACGGCTTCACCAGACATCATGCCGGAACACGACGAATCGCTTGGCGGCAAGACTTTGTCTGGTGGGTGGTAACTTCTGCCGGCAGCCGATGTTATGGCCTACCACCGAGAAAATTAATTTTGTTATTCACAAAATTAAATTTACTAATATAAATAAAAGGCATCAAAGATCAGGAGTGGTGGCTGGTGACGTCACTGCTCGCTAAAAAGTGTAACGTGCAGTGACGTCACACGAGTATTCTGCGCATTGTGTCGTCTTCATTTATTGTTTATATGAAAAAAGAAAAAATACGTGTCTAGTTTTTTTTGAAAATCTGACTGGCAGACTACTTGTTTATTTTTTTTTAGTCAACAACCCTCTGACTAGAATTTGACTCCAACATAGTTGGGACAATAGAATATAACATTTTTATTTCAGACGGGAGTCTAAGGTAAGTAACAATTTTACTAGGGACCTAGTGCCGAGAAATTTGAGAAATAGGTATTTGAAGAAACTATTGCCGTCGCGCCGCTTGCAACTCTCCCCGTAAACTGCGATAGGGACAGTTGTACCTCAGGCTCATTTTACCCACAAAAGCGTTGACTAAAAGACGTTTCATATTTCGCTGTTTTTTTTTCAAAACACGACAGATCTCCATTATTTTAAATTATCCATTATCAAAATTTAGAGAAAAAGTATACCCATGCTTCTATTAGTTTCTTTTTTTGTCAAAAACTTATCGCATTTGTCTAATAGTCGTCTGAACATCGCTGTAAAAATGGAGATTTCGGGGTTTTGAAATATCCTATTTCTTTTATTAATTAAGTTTTCGAAAAAAAAAATGATGGGGGCACGTATAATCAAGGAGTAAAATTGTAGAATAATTGCTCTAAAAGCGTTACCCACGAAGAAAACACCGGAATACGTTTGTATAGAAAAAGTGTCACTAGAATCCCCTCTTAACTTCTAGTATTAAAATATGTCACAGGCAGAAATGTTAAAAATTTACACTCAGTGTAAAGCTGCATCCATTTCCGCAACATGAAGGAATCCCAACGATCCGCGAACACACCGAGAAAAGGCTAAGCAGATGAAATAAATTAAAAACAATTCTAAAAGTCGATAATTAAAGCAAATGCAAATAAGTTTTGAAAAATTAATTAGAAGGCTTCATTGGAGCCAGGCCGCGGGTTTCAATATATAAATATTAAACTGCACACACGAATTTCAACTCTGTGCTACAAAAAAGAAGGTTGATTGTGTCTTGAATCTTTATATTACTTTTATCCAGAGCCCGAAGGATTTAGAAAACTCGACAAGCGATATGTAACTTTGAATCTGGCGGGCTAAAGCATTTTTCAGGTTGGATAAAATTTGAATATAAAATAAATGTGCTTTAGATATTAAATGAAAACAATGATATTTGTTTTTTTTAATAAAGTGTTTGTGGGACACAATTTTGCCGCGAAAAGAAAGACATTTTGACTTTATTGGATTTAAAAAAAGATTCTCTCATCTTTTATTATCTTTGCGATAGCGAAAATATCTTTTATCAAAGATTGGAAGACGACTTGACTTTTCTTTAATAATATCTTGAATATTAAGACCTCTGTTTTCATCTGGATTTCAGAATATTAGCAGATTTCTTATTGAAGGGGATTGAAGACATTTATATGGAACTGGCGGACATTTCAGCCATTTTGAAAATTATTTTTTTGAAAACGTTGATTACTTGAAGCCTTTAGGTTGTTAGCTAAAAGTTTTAATAACATCAATGAAATAAGATGTAAGCTAATTGAGAAAATCGGAATCGATTTTATTATAATTTCTGTTCTGTCTTGATAGATTTTTGCTTCGTAGTGTTAGCAATTCGATGTCATTTTATTACATCGAATTTCCATGCACTCTCACTCCGGACCTGGACCAGGGCCGGACACGAGAGATCGCCGTCGATCGCCGCCACGAGGACACGGCGGTGCTCTGTCCAAGTCAGGCAGACCTCCACCGTGTCCTCAGGGCGATCACCACAGTGGTGACACCCTGGCATTTCCTCCAGCCTTATCCGGAATAGGAACCTCTTGAAACAAATGCTTACCATTAAGCGGGATCGCGGTCAAGCAGTAGTTAATAATGTTTAATAATAATAAAAAAACATGACAACATAGAATATATACTCTTTATTCTATTACTTTTATACTCTATATTCTCTATATTTGTACTGGTCTGGTCGTGCCTCGGAAAGCACGTTAAGCCGTTGGTCTCGGTTGCCAAACGAACATCTAGTGGCAGTCGTTACGGGTTGTTGGAGCCCTCAAAAGTCCAACAATTGGTCTAACTGCAATGCTTCGATGTCGCCTTCGGGTTGTGGAGGTCAGACGGCAGTCGCTTCACGGAAAATGTCGAAGTTTAGCCAAAATCAGCAGTTAGGACTGGTAAAAGCGGACCCGAGACTCCAAAGCTGAAAAGCTACGGATGCGACTGGGATTAACGCTGTGATGATGATGATGACTCTTTATTATGTACATCATATACAGTATGTTAAATAACAGAGGGCGTTCCCTTAAACTCGTTAATATATATCATTAATAGATTAAAATAAAAATATCAGCATAGAAAAATAAGCATAAAAAAATCCGAGTAAAAAAAAATTCTAATTGGAAATAAATTTGAAACCTCCTGTTTTAAATCAAAATAGTAGTCGTCATGTATAAATAAATTGCGACGTTGCCGTCTTTCATGTTCGCGTGTACAGTGTGTTTCTTTTACATGTCAATTTAAAATTTTTATTGAATATTTTCTTATTGAAAAAAATTTTAAAACATTTTGTTTTCGAATGGAAATATATTTTTTAGCATGTATGTATGCTATACTATTTCGGGTTAACGGGAACGCCCTCTGTTAGTTAACATACTGTATATTACAGAAACGAAATTAAATGAAATAGTTTATTAAGCAAGTAGGATCACTAATCACTTTTACATGTATTTTTTTTTTAAACGAGATGGAGCCGGCATTTCCTAACTGACTACCTCTGAGAAGAAATAGCCGAAACAAACTCAGTGATCATCGTCTTTTTTTCAAATCCAGACATTAAAAATAAAAACGTTAACAATAATTTAACGTTAACAATGCTTAACAGAGCGAGCAACTCAGTCCCAAGCTTTACTGTCTTCTAAATAATAACACAATAAGAACATATATATATAAAGATTTTACAAAGGGTGACACAATGAGCGGTCTTATCGCTAAGAGCGATCATGTACAGACAACCTTTGGATGGATTACCAAGGGGAAGGAGAGAGAAATAATGTAGGTAGTCTACAGTGTACTATTTACATAGAGTATATAATAAATATGTACATAAAGTGTATCATAATAGTTTAAATAAATATATACATCTAATTAATAAACATCATACAAGAGTAAATAAATTATGATGACAAAATACCATTTTCAATGTTTTTTTTTCCTAGAAACTAAAGAATCCCGAATTAAAACTATATTTGGGTAGAGGTTCCATATACTGTAATTTTCCTCTCAAACTCAAGCTGTTTTCTCTAACCAAGACACCAATAAAGCGCTCTTCAAAGCATTCACTACACTAAATATGAAAGCTTACTAGGTCAAAATTTCAAGCGTTACATTAGATATTCCCTTAGCTTGTGACGTTGTGCAGACAGATGCTATTGCCACACATCCGGACAGAGACGGGAACTGACGGGTTAGTCTTGTGAATAAACCGCCCATTCAAATAACAGCGTTGGCACATATTACACATATCATACATAATGGTTTCTTTCGAAGGGGGTAAACAGAAATTCCAAAGCCTAGAGCACAGGCGTAGAGTAGCCAGCCTTTCGGTCTTCTATAGGATGCATTCTGGTGAGTGTGCAAGGGAATTGCATGATTCATTTCCCCCATCTCCGTTCCATCATCGGACGACCCATCGTACGGCGACTTTCCACCCTTACGTTATTAACACCACTACGATCCGGACGAAGCGTTTCGCTTCTTCTTTTATACCGCGTACATCGAGGGACTGGAACAATTTGCCGGCGGCGGTGTTTCTGTCACACTACAATTTGAGTGTCTTCAAAGCTAGAGCGAATAGGCTCTTATTAAACCAGCGCGCTTTACCATCAACGATCGCATTACTGCTTACCATCAGGCGGGATTGCGGTCAAGCGCTAGTTTACAATTTATAAAAAAAAAACTCATAGAACATAAATGATGATGAAGATGATAAATTTTGACAGTCTCCAAGGCGTAGCGGTAAGGAAGCGGCCACAAATATTTGTATGCATGAATATGAATATTTGCACTGGTCTGGTCGTGCCTCGGAAAGCACGTTAAGCCGTTGGTCCCGGTTACGAATATCTAATGGCGGTCGTTACGGGTTGTTGGCGCCCTCAAAAGTTCAACAATTGGTCTAACTGCAATGCTTCGATATCGCCTTCGGGTTGTAGAGGTCAGACGGCAGTCGCTTCATGGAAAATATCGAAGTTTAACCATAATCAGCAGTTAGACTGGTAAAAAGCGGACCCTAGACTCCGAAGCTGAAAGAAGCTTCGGTTGCGACTGGGATTAACGAAGCCATCAACGGTCGCATCACTGCTTACCATCAGGCGGGATTGCGGTGAAGCGCTAGTTTATAACTTACTAGCGGCCGCCAGCGACTTCGTTCGCCTGAAGTTAGTTATGCTCCGCTGCTATTGATCGTAGCGTGATGTTATATAGCCTAAAGCCTTCCTAGAATAATGGGCTATCCAACGCAAATATATTTTTTTCAAATCTGACCAGTAGTTCCTGAGATTAGCGCGTTCAAGCAAACAAACACACTCTTTAGCGGTATATATTAGTATAGATATAGATAAAAAAAAAAGATTGTGATGATAATGATGATGATAAGTTTTTAAATATCTGCCTATACTATGTTGGTGTCAGCTTCCAGTGTAACCGGAATCAGCTGCATACCAGTATTCTACATGGACCGACTGCCTTTTTTTTTTTTTTGAATGAAAAGAAGGACGAAGGCCGAAGGGCGTGTGTGAGACTCGCCCAGCCGAAGCCAGGAATACCCACTAAACCTACAGCGGCACAACGACATCGCCTGAGTGGCGATGGCGGTGTCATGGGAAATCGGCACAGCCTGAACAACCAATCTCCCGCCGGCGATTCCCGCCAAAAGGCGGGCCCACAATGGTCCCCCCATAAGGAGGGGCCGGACTGGGTACGTCTTCTAGTGGGAGAAGACGCAGCAGCCAAGGGTTTTTTAGTGAGGTGGCCTTCCTCTTAGCCCCACTCGTTTGCCCGGAGGCAAACGGGGCCCCCAGCTCCTCTCAATGAGGAGACCGGGTTGCCCGACGGTGACTCGGAGTTCGAGTCACGTCAGCCACCTGGAGTGGTGGCCGACCTGCCGCAAATGTGACCGCCGAAGCGGTCCCCACTTCTGGTTTTGGTCCGCGCCGGTAAACCGGTAACCCCATCTGGGGGCCGTTCCCCTATCCGCCACCTGGGGACACGTCCGATGGCAGGCCAGAAACAGCGCATGGAATGGAACGACTGCCTTTCTGACCTCCACAACCCAGTTACTGGGTAATACCATACCACTACCACTAAGACTGGTAGTCAGAATTTTGGAGTTCCAGTAACGACTGTCATAGATCTACGAATGACTACTGGTACCAACTGCTTAACATGCTCTCCGAGGGTCAGAATGGTCTCAGCATATAAAGACGGTCACCCATCCACAAATCAACCGCGGCAAGCGTCTTTTTTTTTTGTTTTATCAATTATAAACTAGTGCTTGACCGCAATCCCGCCTCATAGTAAGCAGTGATGCAATCGTTGATGGTAAAGCGCGCTAGTTTCTTAAGAGACTTTTCACTCTAGCCTTGAAGACACCTAAAGTGTATCCCGACGGAAACCGCCGCTAGCAAATTATAAACTAGAGCTTGACCGCAATCCCGCCTGATAGTAAGCAGTGATGCAATCGTTGATGGTAAAGCGCGCTAGTTTCTTAAGAGCCTATTCACTCTAGCCTTGAAGACAATTAAATTGTAGCCCGACGGAAACTGCCGCTGGCAAAATGTTCCAGTCCCTCATTGTACGTGGTATAAAAGACGAAGCGAAACGCTTCGTTTGGATCGCAGTGATGTCAACAACGTAAAGGTAGAAACTGGCAAAAGAAACCGTGGCCCTGGCCGCAAAGGCAAGTTAAGAAACACGGGAGGATTTTAGTCAGTAAAAGTCTGACACGCCCTTCCGCTTCGCACAGAGCGGGAGAAGTCATTTGATGACTTCCCATCCCAACAAAAAAAAGGGTAGAATCTCGCCGTACAAACGGGTCGTCTGATGATGGAACGGAGAAGGGGGAATTAATACATGCAATTCCCTCGCACACTCTCCATAATGCATCCTATAGAACACCGACAAGATGGCTACTCTTCGACTGTTCTTCGTTTATTCAATTTAATTAATACGATATGATAATAAATAAATAATAAATATATACGGACAAATCACACAGATTGAGCTAGCCCCAAAGTAAGTTCCAGACTTGTGTTACGGGATACTAACTGAACGATACTATATTTTATAATAGATACATATATAGATAAACATCCAAGACCCAGGCCAATCAGGAAAAGATCGTTTCCCGTCATGACCTGGCGACAAAAAATAATATGAACCTTATGAGATAGGGTGGACTTTAATCTACCGCGAGAAGGCAAGTGGGGTAGATTCATCAACCATATAATAAAACTGGGTAAATTAATAAGGGTAATCTTATACAAATACATAAGGGTACAATGGTCACTTTTAACAACCCTTTCATGAAAATATGAAGACAATGCTCTCCAAAATTATAATTCCAACATACCCATCCATTTCCCAAAAGATCTGCCGAACCATAAAGTGTTCAGATCCTAAGCAAGCCCACGTTTTGACTATAAACCCTTTGTGCCAGCCCTGGTGTCCCTTTGCCAATAATAGCCAAAATAAAGGCTATTAGATGGACCTTTGGCCGTTTATAGCCGTTTTATTTGTTTGTGATTGGTTGTCGGTTCCTGTTGGGGACTATTTGAAGATTTTATGTGTTGTATGAGCTTTGTTCTGAATCTGGTTGATATTGATAGCGATTTTCGTGATCACAAACTAAAGTAACTTAAAGTTTACCGCAGCTTTTTCTTTCTATTTTTTATTCATTAGGCGCGCGTTCTACAATAGTAGAACACTTGTGCATTTCGTCGAATATTATCAGTTACTGAAGGTCAAACACGCACTTCTTCTTCTTCTTCCTCAGCCTATAGATGTCCCCTGCTGGACAAAGGCCTCCCCCAAGGCTTTCCACGATGACCGGTCTTGTGCTGCCCGCATCCATCGGCTTCCCGCGTCCTTCACCAGGTCATCGGTCCACCTTGTTGGGGGTCTCCCTACGCTGCGTCTTCCAGTACGTGGCCGCCACTCCAGAACCTTGCTGCCCCATCGGCCATCGGTTCTACGAACAATGTGCCCTGCCCACGGCCACTTAAGTTTAGCGACTCGCAGAGCTATGTCGGTGACTTTGGTTCTTCTGCGGATCTCCTCATTTCTGATTCGATCACGCAGAGATACTCCTAGCATAGCTCTTTCCATTGCCCTTTGTGTGACTCTGAGCCTTCGTATGAGGCCCATTGTTAGCGACCACGTTTAAGTTCCTTATGTCATCACTGGCAACACACACTGGTCAAAGACTTTAGTCTTGAGACACTGTGGTATCTTGGACGACGAGAAGATGTAGCGTAGCTTCCCGAACGCTGCCCAACCGAGCTGGATTCGCCGAGACACCTCTTTCTCGAAGTTGGACCTACCTAGTTGGACTTTCTGTCCCAGGTATATATACTCGTCAACAACTTCGAGTGCAGAGCAACCAACTACAATTGGAGTGGGTGCGACATGAGAGTTCGACATGATCTTCGTCTTATCCATGTTCATTTTTAGACCCACTTGTTGGGAAGCTCTGCTGAGGTCATTGAGCATTTTGCCCAAGTCTTCCAGGGTCTCAGCCATGACCACGATATCATCTGCGAAACGGAGATTAGTGATGTACTCGCCGTTGATGTTGATGCCAAGTCCTTTCCAGTCCAGGAGCTTGAAGACATCTTCCAACGCAGCAGTGAACAATTTAGGAGATATGACATCTCCTTGTCTCACTCCACGCTGCAGTTGGATCGGTTTCGAGTCCTGATCCTGGAGACGGACTAACATGGTGGCGTTTTTGTACAAACACTTTATCACCTCAATGTATCGATGGTCAATTTGGCACCGCTGGAGAGACTGTAGCACCGCCCAAGTCTCAATCGAATCAAAGGCCTTCTCATAGTCCACAAACAACAAGCATAGTGGTTTGTTATGCTCCTCGGACTTCTGTATAACTTGCCGCAGCGTATGAATGTGGTCTATGGTGCTAAAGCCTTTTCGGAAGCCTGTTTGTTCGGGAGGCTGGAAGTCGTCAAACCTGCGAGCGAGACGATTCGTGATGACCCTAGAAAACAGCTTGTAGACATGGCTCAGGAGGGATATCGGTCTGTAGTTTTTCAGGAGGGTATTGTCACCTTTTTTGAAAAACAAAACCACCACGCTCCTGTGCCACGCCTTAGACGTTTCGCCTTTAAGGATGACGGAATTAAATAGCTTCTGAAGCGCTTTAAGAACCGGTTTGCCACCCGCTTTCAGAAGCTCAGCCGTAATTTCATCATCTCCAGCCGCCTTATCGTTCTTGAGCTGTTTCAGGGCCATACCAATCTCGTACAGGCTGACGTCCGGGATATCGTCGGTGTAGTGTCGGGTTAGTCTGGCTCTAGGATCATTAGCCAGGCTTACAACAGGTGCGTGTGTTGATGTGTATAACTCTCCGTCGAATTTCTCCATCTTACCTCTGTCCAACAGACAATTCTCGTGCGAACACTTTGGAGCCTTTGTTCCGCTCGATAGCCTCTTTAATACAATTTGTATTAAATTGGCGTATATCGCGAGTCAGAGACTTTGAGATCTGTCTGTTAAGGCATCTGATGCGCGAAGCGTCATCAGGGGATTTTAAGATCACCTCCCGTCTTTCTTCCATTAGCCGGCGGGTGGGACCGGAGATCTTCTTCTGTCTTTTTGAACGGAGGGTTTTGTAGAACTTAGACCCTTCCGTTTGGAGAATTTCCACAAACCTGTTGTTGTAGTCGTCCACATCTACGCATTCACCGAGGCATTCGAAGCGGTTTTGTAGTTCGATCTGAAAGCTCTCGGGGTTTTGGAGTTGTGTTGACGCTGGACGGAGCGTAGACTTCATAATTCGAGAGCGTTCGAGCCTAATGTTGAGGTTCAAGATGCCTCTAACAATACAGTGATCACTCCCGGTTTTTACCGCATGGATCACGGAGACATCGTTGAACACTTGCCTTCTCGTTGACATTATGAAGTCTATCTCGTTTTTGGTCTGGCCATCGGGGCTGAGCCAGGTCCACTTGCGGTGCAATGGTTTCCTGAAAAAAGAATTCATCGCAAAGAGTCCTTGCCTTTCCATGAAATCCATTAGCATCTGACCTCTGGGATTCCGATTTCCAACTCCAAATTGCCCCACTTTCGTCTCGTCCGCCTCTCGCATGCCCAGTTTTGCGTTAAAGTCCCCATGACAACGGTGTAGTGGGTTTTGGAGGAATGTATGGCTCTACTGACGTCCTCATACATAGCCTCCACCTCATCGTCAGAGTGTTTAGACGTCGGGGCGTAGACCTGTATAACCTTTAACGAATATCGTTTTGTTATTCTCAGTACAAGGTACGCCACCCGAGTCGAAAGGCTCCCGACTTTAACTACGTTGTTCACGAGGGACTTGTGGACAATAAACCCGACACCACAATGGGACAGCTGGTCGCCTTCCCGGAAATAGAGCAGATTGCCAGACTTCAGGATTATCGAGTCCTCTCCCTCTCTTCGGACTTCAGATAACCCCACAATGTCCCAGCGCAACCGGCTCAGTTCTTCCTCCAGTTCGACAATCTTCTCATCGGTCCGTAGTGTGTGCGTGTTAAATGTTGCCAGGGCCAAAGGTCGTCGTTTGTGATGGTAGCCGGACCTCTGCCGGAGATTCTTAGCACCCCTTGCTCCGCCGTAACCAAGTCCGCTACCGTAGACTGGAATAGCGGAGCTGCCGGGGACTAGGGGCCTGGGCTGTATCGTGTGCATCATTGGGGGGGTTTGCCATAATCCCCACGCTTGGCAGGCGGGTTGGGGATCGCAGTGATTTGATATTACACAGGAGAAGCGCTGCTGCCCGCTTCCCTGGTGATTTCCCTTAGTCGCCTCTTACGACACCCACGGGAGGATATGGGTTGGTACAATCCTAGGCCCGGTACCACACGGGGGAAACACGCACACGGTCTTATTTTTCTTCTATTACTAGTCAATGAACATATTAAGTGTCCTTGAGGCGACCGATGCGTCCAAATGCCAGAGAAATTTGAAATCAAAAGTGAATTTCTACAACTGTAGCGCGCGACTACTCGCGTGACATTTTTTTCGAGAGCTGCTGTCGGTGTTTATTTGTTGTAAGTAAATTTATTACCTTTTATTTATGTTTATATGATATATACAATTTATAAGAAGGTTAGTACTAACTAGAGTGAAGATTTTCTCTAGAATAATGGCCTCACGGAGTGAAGAACAGGGAATTTCGACATGGCCCGAAGATTAAGACACTGATGGTGGAGATACATATCGTGGAGCATAACCCTGAATATTTGTTCTTAAATGAAGACTACTTTGAAGAATCCCCACAAATATGGACACAGAACAGGAAGAAAGTAGCACCGAGTTTGACTTAGAAAATATCGAACAAGACACTCAAAAATGCGACCTGTATCTGAAGATGATGAAAAATTTA
Source organism: Sesamia nonagrioides (assembly GCA_017933935.1). Taxonomy (NCBI): domain Eukaryota; kingdom Metazoa; phylum Arthropoda; class Insecta; order Lepidoptera; family Noctuidae; genus Sesamia; species Sesamia nonagrioides. Next base: position 694,257 of record JADWQK010002334.1, on the reverse strand, counting down.
GGGGAGTTTTTACGATGTCTCCAGAAAGTCCAGACGGTGGCCTTTTACTGTATTCTTTGATAAGATGGATATAAGTGCAATAAACGGTTATATTGTGTATACAATGAACAAAGACTACAGTAACAAGTCACGAAAAAAATATTTGCATGAAGTTAGTTTTGAACTCGTGGCTCCATGCAATAAGAGCAGAATATCTATGGAAAACATTCCAATATCATTAGAATTAAAAAGTATTATTTTTTTAGTCTGAACGATCCATCAGAGTTGAACCCGAGTGCAGCACAACCCCCCAATACCGGTCGCGTTGGAAAATGCTCCTTCTGTGGCAGAGCGCGCAACAACTCAACCAGGAAGAATTTTTACACATGTAACAAGTGGATTTGCCCTGATCATCAGGTTCTTCTACGTCCACACTACGCTACAGATGAAGAATTGGAAGTGGAGGACATGAGCAAATAAAAAAAAAAATTCATTATTATAAGTTCAAATTTTGTGTTTCTTTTAGTTATGTACAAGAAGTCTGATTTTCGGTTCTTAACATGTTTAAATTAGTCATGTTTTATTTGTTTTATTTTATAATAAAGGTTTTATTATAAACACAAAAAATCATTTTTAAATTTATAAACAGTTTCCTTAGAAAACATTATATTAAAAATGTTCTACATATGTAGAGCGCGCGACTACTAACGTCTCAAATAGAGGCGCGACTAATGGAGTGTTAAGAAAAGGATAGAAGATAACATTTAAGTTCAATCCTGACAAATTAAGATACTCCACGACAGTTTAGATGCGATTATAAACAATATGGCGACCGAAAATACGTCAATATACGTCAGGAGCGGACTAATTTGACAGGTCTAAACTAATATTTTTATCTTCTGGCCACTTTTACTTTCCCTATGTCGCTTTGTATGATTCCATCTTTAAAACGACGCAACGGATTTTGATAGGGGTTTTTTTAACAGATAGAGTGATTCAAGGGGATGGTTTTTATGTATATAACATGCATAATATATAAGGAAACTTGATAATTTTTGAGGTTTCTAACACATGTCGCAAAATAAACCCATTTTCTAAGCTTATATTGCAAACGCTGGCTGAACCCTATGAGATAGATCAAAATAATGTACTACAGTATTGTGGACCTTCAAAATGCCTAAAAAAAAACTGCAACACCATATGTCTGCCTACTACAGTTTCTTCATTATGACTACTTTTTTATGTTTGAAAAATAATTTAAAATGCCAGTCGAAATCAGAGATCACTATTTGTATCTTATTATTAAACCTTGTCCAAATAAATTACGTCATATCAAAGATAATTTTAGTAGCAGCAGACTACTTTTTGAATCATTGGAATTGGTTGTTTCATTCAGGAGATATCACGATTTATTCAAAACTAAACACCAGAAAAAATTCGCTAGCGCCCCTGCCGGCCGCCTGCTATTTGAGTGTTTCTCTGCCTAAGCTGCGGAGTAAATAGGCCGGAGCGGGTAGGGTTACCATGTGACCGGATAAATCCGGTCGTTACCGGATTTTTACGTATTAGACCGGACTCCGCCCGGATTTTACGTCAGACGGGTTTTTTTTTAATAATTATAAAGTAGTGCTTGACTGCAATCCCGCCTGATGGTAAGCAGTGATGCAATCGTTGATGGTAAAGCGCACTAGTTTATTAAGCCTATTCACTTAAAAAACTTAGGAATAGGAAGGATGACGGCAGTTGAGCGAGGTGATGCAATGTTAAACCCAAGACCAGCACGACCAAACGATGCTGCGCTAGAGGGAGATTGATCTGGAGACTCTCCACGACCAAATTCCCGACACAACAACATTTGGCGCATCGTACCCGCCACACATCGCAACACTGCTCAGTCCGGTCCTCCGTACGGCTTCACCAGACATCATGCCGGAACACGATGAATCGTTTGGCGGCAAGACTTTGTCTGGTGGGTGGTAACTTCCGCCGGCAGCTGATGTTATGACCTACCACCGAGAACCAATTTTGGTCATACTTGCATATTACCGCTGCTGACCAAACAAAGATAAATAGCAATATAAAACAAATGTATGGAGAATGTGTCAACTACATAAACCTTTGGATAACACCCTTACAATCCTTAAAATGCTTCAAATGGATGTGATCTGCAATTTGAAAAAATCACAGCAGCTCTAGTGTTTTTGAGGGGCAAAGGAATTCCTATAAATGACGCAAAACTTTTTGAAGAGTTTTGTCTGCTTAAGAATTTTTTGAATATAAAGGAGGGCAATTTCTATGACGAGTTCGCTGAAAAGCAATGGTGTATCTTTTTTTAATACAATTAACGACAGCCCAAGAGTTTCAGAATTTCTGAAGATCTCTCAATATTTCTTTAGTACCTATTTTGCCACATAATGCAAATGTGGAGAGAGTCTTTTCTCTCATGACTTCTCAAGGGACCAAAGAGAACTTCAGAAACAGACTTTCAGCGGAGTCAGTGAGAGCCATATTGCTCACGCAATATAACTTTAAACACGTGACGTGTGAACAATTTGATTGTGAAATAGCTGGAAAAAGCAACGTTTTGCATGCGGTAGCTAGCAACCAAACATATGTGTCTAAAAAAAACTATTTTACAAAAAAATAACCGACTTCCAAAAACCACTACAAAGTGAAAAATAACTAATTTCGGAAGTCGGTGTCTTTGGTTTTGTATATTATTCCTTTTTTGACACCGACTTCCGAAATTAGTTATTTTTCACTTTGTAGTGGTTTTTGGAAGTCGGTTATTTTTTTGTAAAAAAAGTTTTTATTTTACACTTTTTAGTTGTTAAAAACACTATGTATTCAGTTGCTTCCTTCAGCCTGGAAGCTGGCGCCAATATAGTTGGGAAACGACGTAATTTTGTTCACTTTAATTTTTACCCGTAACTATTCCCTCAACTGCCTATGGTCTTCATCATCAAATTTACTGCAGACCATTATCTTAACCCAATGGGTGCAAAGGTCTCATCAATATAAATGAAGTCCAACCACAAAGTAGCTACTGTAAACCGTTGAGGAGTTCCCGGAACTGGCCTTTGTCTTCATCATCAGAGCTCTTATGACAGTCACAACCATCTAGGTGTAAAGTTCTTATCAATACAAATTAATCGAGCCCAAACACAAGGTAGCTGCTGTCAATTGTTGAGGAGTTCCTTCGACTATCTCCCGGCTCCATCATCAGATCTACTCCAGACCTTTATTAAATTGTAGTGCTTTAAAATAATTAATGAAAATGCTAAGAAATGCACTTGTAGCCCCTGCAATTTTTTAAAGTTCCCCTTGTTTTCTCTGGTCTTCCACCATCAAACCCTGATCATGGGACCTTGGGAACGTATTCTTTCCAACAGAAAAAGAATTATCAAAATCGGTTCATAAACGACGAAGTTATGCGCGAACAAACATAAAAAAAGAAAAAATCCTTTTTGAAGTCGGTTAATAATAAAAACGTTCGTAAATACTATAATTTTTATTTAATACAGGTGTAATTTTTAAACATGTCGGGACAGGATTTTGCATTTTTAGGCCTGGTAACCCTAGGAGCGGGGGACCATTATTTCGAACAAATTTGCTACCCCGGTAGGCTTTCATTCTGTTTGAAGGTGATGGGTGGTGGTCGTTGTATCTTGCAGAGTCAGATATTGGCCACCGTTTCCTGAGGAAGGCTTAGCCTATATCATTTGTCCACGTGCGAAGTCGGGGCGGGTCGCTAGTGATGAAATAGAAAGGAAATGATGCATTGAACTTCTCACAGAATTTAATTTAGTTTACAAGGGAATTGGGGCCATTGGCGCCATTTTCGAGAATCCGAATCGATTCATTTTATAATGGTAGTCCTATCCATCTATTTCTACAAACAAAATCAATACTAATATCATAAATGGGAAAGTGTGTGTGTTTGTTTGTTTGTATAACTTTCACAGCAAAACGAAGTGACGAATTGACGCGACTTCTAAAGTAGTGATAGTTGAAGAGTATACAACGTGTAACATAAAGGGTATATACATAACAAAGGCATGGCATCATTACATGATATCAAACGTTATTGGAAGGGTTTTTTAATCCTATCTCTTTATTATAGGAAGTTATGAGGAAAAACACCGCCTGTGATAGGCTACTATCATACTAGTCGCACAGAGATATTGAAGACACTTATCGGATTTTGGCAAGTAACGTGACGGGTAACGAGTAGTTATTAACGTATGTAGTGTGCTGCGGCGTTTGTTATGAATTGATTTTAACAAACACACGAAACCGAAAATTTGGTACCAATTTTTTAAGTATTTTATTTTGAGTTGAAACCCTTCCGATATCGTTTGATATCATCTAAAGAAGCCATGCCCTTGGTATGTATTTACCCTTTTTGTTACACGTTTGTATAGAATGACATAGGCTACTTCTTGTCTCTTTCTAACTCCACAATTCTATAAAATAGGGGTGGAAGTTTGTCCGTAATTTTCAAGATGGAAAATTGGTACAGACGACAGCACATCAAGCTACAACAATATGTCTGATTTCTTTATTAGATTTTCAACTTTACATATAAAGCTTTAAGGCTCAACTTTGATCAGGAATATCTGAGAGTTTCGGGTAGCTTGACCGACTGTCACCCGTACGAGGACTAATATGTGACTAACAAAAAAATCGTTAATCTTTTATTTTTTAATCCGCCTGTAACTCTTTAATAAATTGATATTCTGTTCCGAGTTCTCTTCTGTGTTCTAAATCAGGAAAGGGGAACAGTGTTACTCCAAATTTGCGGGAGGGAAGCCGCGGGCAAAAGCTAGTAATTGTTTAATTTACTAGCTGCTCCCAGCGATTTCACCCGCGTAGATTTCGATTTGTTGTTGTTTTTTTTTTTTTTATATATATATGCTCCTCCCCTATTAGGCCGCTGCCTCGAATTTTGCGGGCAGCGGGGCGGCGGCTGCGGCGGCGAGTGAGTGGCAAGATCTTTTGCGTACAATCAAACGGACCGGTTCTCTAAAACAGCGGCGCGGCAGCGGTGCGGTGGCGGGCAGCGAGCGGTGTACTTCTCGCGCTCGAATCTTGCGGGCGGCGGGCGGGCAGCGAGCGGTGATCGAGCGTTAGGAATAAATTTGAATCAAAAAGATGTTGCCGCCATTGTTCAGACATTTCTTTCGCGAATAAAAACAAATATCTCGTCGACACAATCGTGAACACAACACAACGCGGCTATAGTGATGCGCGATCTGCCCGCCAGTTTCGAGAACGGGTCTTCGATGCCTGCTCGGCTCCCGCGCCGCTGCCGCGGCCACCCCGCTGCCCGCAAGATTCGAGGCAGCGGCCTTAATCCCAGCGTGATGTTATATAGCCTAAAGCCTTCTTGGATTAATGAGCTATCCAACGCAAAAAGAACTTTTCAAATCAGACCAGTAGTTCCCGAGATTAGCGCGTTCAATCAAACAAACTGCTCAGCTTTATATATTACTATAGATATAGATAAAGCAGATATCATCATCATTATATTAGCGTTAATCCCAGTCGCATCCGCAGATTCTTTCAGAGTTGAAAAAAAAAAAAAGAAAAATAGATGGAGTCTGGGGTCCGCTTTACCATATACCGTACCGTACTATAACATACCTAATATTGTACAAGTATATAGGAAGGAGTGGAAATAATCAAAGGGCATCATAAATTCGTCCCCATCGCTATGAAAAGGAAACGTGCCCAAAAGGCTGAGACCATTGCCACATTGTATAGCAATGCCTGGACGTGAAGAGTTGGATTTTATACTTTATATTGTTTTATAATAAGGGGCTCGTGGCTTAATAAAAACAGCTGCAAAGATCGATTAATCAGGTTAAGAGGGATCTCTAGTGGTGCTTTCAGAAACTGAATGCAGCAAAGTTATTATCGATACATGAAATCGATTTGTTCTAACAACTTCGTTTCTTACTTATCCGCTATAGGAACAAGCTCGAAGATAACTACGATAATTCACTAGAAGTTTGAACTCAATACCTGGTTAAAACTGCTTTGGAGTTAAGACTGCGTATACATTAAAGAAGATATATAAAGCCAAACATTTTGAAGGAGAGTTAACGTATGCAACCTATTGATCTGCTATTACAATAGTTGTTTTTTTTTTTTAAATAATAAATAAATAAATAGTTTTGTTTTTTTTTATATAACGATAAACTAGTGCTTGACCGCAATCCTGCCACCCGCCTGATGGTAAGCAGAGATGCAATCGTTGATGGTAAAGCGCGCTAGTTTATTAAGCCTATCCAATCAAAAAAACAGAGTGAATAGGAAGGATGACGGCAGTTGAGCGAGGCATGCAATGTTTTGAGGCCCAGATATTTCATCTGGGCCTCAAAACATTGCATGCCTCGCGCTCGCCGGCGCGGCGGAGGACACGCCGGAACACACCCTCGCGGTGTGCCCGTCGTGGGATGTGCCGCGCCGCAATCTTGTCGTGGCGGTTGGAGGGGACCTCTCGCTGCCCGCAATCGTCAGAGCGATGGTGGGGAGCGATTAGGCCTGAGCGGCGATGGCCTCCTTCTGCGGAGACGTGATGTCGCAGACGGAGGCCGCGGAGCACAAGCGAGAGGAGGATCCCCTCGCTCCGGCGCTCCGCAGGTGGCGCAGAGGCAGGAGAAGGCGGGTTTTTGCCCGCTTTCTCCCTCCCTGAGGTGAGCGGCGGGCGTGAGGCTCAAGGGTGCCCGCGCCCGCCTCGCGTCGCTCACCACGAGGGTGGCTGAGCCACGGCCCCTCCCTGTAGAGGGGCAAATGAGGGCCCGCCGCACGAGGCGTGCATATCGCCGGTGGGGGGTTGGTAGCTAAAGCTCCGCTTTTTCCCAGTCCTCCGCCACCAATTTAAAGCGACGCCGGAGTGCCGCTGTGGTTTTAGTGGGTATTCTCAGCTCCGGCTGGGCGAGTCCCAAACACGCCCATCGGGGACGGTGCCTAAATGCATTCCCAGAGCGTCAAAAAAAAATGCAATGTTCGGATAACGCCCTCTTCATCCCCCCATGAATGGATCCAGGGGCGAGGGACATGGGGAATAGTTTAACACCCCACTACCCCGTGCAGGAGAAGAGGCTCGACAGACCGGGCCAGCACAAGGGTGTGGGGCCGTGGAAGAATTTAGACTCCCGTGGCCCCACACGCGCTCGTAATAGAAGAGACACCGGGGTGGTTTTAGTCAGTAAAAGTCTGACAGACCCCGTCGCCCACCCCAGGGCGGCGGACATCCTACGAGGAATTCCACCCCGAAAAAAAAGGTATGCAATGTTAAACCGACGGCAAGACTTTGTCTGGTGGGTGGTAACTTCTGCCGGCAGCCGATATTATGGCCTACCACCGAGAATACCTCTTTTCTTAACGAAGAAAGAAAGAGATGCAATGGACCTTAATTTAGTTTATTCTATAAACACAGGAATCGCCGCTAATATACGCTATTCACAAATAGTTCTCCAAGTTCAAAGAAAAAAAACCGTTACTTCGCTTAACCGCCCCGCTCGTCGCTCGTCGCTCCGCAGTTCTGAATCCGCAGCTTTAAACTATATTGGTGGTACGCGACTACATTTTACGACGTATACGTGATTCCAAATTGGTCTTTAGGTCACATTCTAGATATTCTAGATTCAGAATGTATTGTTGGGATTCGAATGTGATTTGTTTTTAACAGTAAAAAGATAAAGATACACACATCAAAAGTGTCTAGGGATCAACATATATTTTTGCAATAACTTTTCTCCTGATTGATATTAATTAAAATTTTCTTTAAGGATTCATCAAATAAAGTGTTTTCGTTTGTCACAGTAACGATAAACCAAGTCACCTTTGCATTAATAAAGAAATTTGCCATTTTCCTAATAAAGGGATATTTGACATTTGAACCACTAACACAAAAGTTCGAAAAAAAGACTGAAATAACAGTTTTCTCTAAAATTTTATTGGGTAACTTAAACAATTAATAATCCGTGTTTCTACCGCGAACACTAACAACACAAGAACATCGGTTTGGCATACTCAAAATGAGTTCATCCAAATCACGCTGTGGAATGGCCGCCCATGTTCGTTGCAACAACAAAAAAAGGTCTTCTTGCGACTGGATACCCTCCATATTCGGCAGAGCTCTTCTCTGTAGCATATCCCATGCATGCTCAATCGGGTTCAAGTCTGGCGACTGAGCAGGCCAGGGCAGGACATTGATGTTAGCTGCGGCGAGAGTCTGTCTTACAACTCTTGCGGTGTGCGGTCGTGCATTATCATGCATTAACTGAAATAAGGGACCGATTTGCACTTGTAGAGGAACGATGACGTCTGATACAATCGTTTCAGCATAAATTTGAGCGTTGAGGTTGCCTCTGATCCAAATCAACTCAGTTCTTCCGCCGATCCAAATACCCGCCCATACCATGATGGTTCCACCACTATAAGGATGGACTTCCTGGCAGGATTTTAATCGCTGTTGGCGTCCAGGGGTTCTCCAGTGTCGTATACGTCTTGTATCCGGTCTCATACCAAAACGAGACTCATCAGAAAAGCACACGAAACGCCATTGTTCTTCTGCCCAATTTCTGTGTTCAAGAGCCCATTGATATCGAATCCTACGATTGTGCATTGCTATAGGTGGTACCCGTAGCGGTCTTCGGGAATGAAGGTTCACTTCATGCAAGCGGTTTCTGACTGTTTGGTCGCTAATTAAGTTCCCTGAAGAGTGATGAAGCCTCACGGCTAACATCATGGCGGTTATTGTTGGAGCTCTTCGAGTTAAGATTTGAATGTATCGGTCTTGTCTCCGTGTGGTGCAGCGATACCGTCCTCCATGGCGCTCAGCCACGGTACCAGTGCTTCGGTAACGTGTCCAAAGTCGACTGATAACACTCTGACTTGTATTCAGAGCTAAAGCCACAGTACGTTGCCGGGAACCAGCTTCTATCATTCCCACGGCTCTGAGCATTTCTTCCCTGCTTAAATGACGTCGCCGCTCCATAATAACGTTGGTTTTAATCAGTAGTAGGGAAACAGTAGCACTAATAATGTCTTCAATGCGTTGTATGTTTTTATAGGGAAAATATTGACAGCTGATTTTCATCTTTTACTCGAATTTGATTCACAGTTCCTGATTCAAATTATGAAATGCACCAAAAAGGATCCATATAAATTTATAAAATCATAAATTTATTACAAAGCCACATCTCAATCTCAAGAAATCCGCATAAAAATGCTTGATCCCTAGACACTTTTGATGTGTGTATTTTATTTTGCAAATAAAGGTACAATTCATGGTGGTACACAGTATTAATACAGAAAAAGTCATATTTCGCCAATTACGAGGCATTATCATCATCATCATCAACCTTTTTATCGTCCCACTGCTGGGCACAGGTCTCCTCTTATACAGAGAAGGATTGAGCGTAATCACCACGCTTGCTCAATGCGGGTTGGCGATTTCAGACTTAAAAAGTCCAGGTTTCCTCAAGTTTTCGCAAAATCAAAATGCTTACAAATCTATACCAATATATAAAGCTGAAAAGTTTGTTTGTTTGAACGCGCTAATCTCAGGAAATACTGGTCAGATTTGAAATTTTTTTTTTACGTGGGATAGCCCATTAATACATGAAGGCTTTAGGCTATATAACATCACGCTGCGACCAATAGGAGCGGAGCATAACTAACTGCACGCAACTGTAAGCAGCGTGGCGCGCTCGGTAACACACTGTATAAATTGGGAAAATATATAACATGGTGTAAAAATTATTGGACTCGATTCAGTTGCTTATTCTGAATAAACTATATTCAGGTTTCTTAAAAGAAAAAAATACGTTGTATAATGCAAGCTTATTGATTGTTCCAGATCTATCTCGAAGTAATAGGTACTACAATTTTAGTGTCTTCAAGGTGAATAGGCTCTTAATAAATTAGCGCGCTTTACCATCAACGATCGCATCACTGCTTACCATCAGGCGGGTTTGCGATCAAGCGGTAGCTTATAATTTTATTTAAAAAATATGCTTGATTTACAGTATATACTAACGGCCAAGGTGTTTACCGGGTTTTCCGAGGCACGAAGTAATTTTTCAAAGTCAAAGTATTTTTATTATTTGTTAAACATAGGTAATATGGTACATGGTATAAAATTTGTTTGGTATCACTATGTTTTGCTTTGCAAGGGATACAAATTAATTAGGAACAAAATAAGAGATTACATTTTAACGATTGGACATTTCCTATCTTATAATCTTATCATCTAAAACCCATTGATGGAACAGTAAGCCTTTTCTATCAAGAATTTCTTAAGATAAGATTTAAAATGATGTTGCATCTCGTTTAAGATATGGTATCATCTTTTGGGGTAATGCTACGAACTGGGAGAAGATCTTTAAATGTCAAAAAAGATGCATTCGTGCGATATGCGGTCTGAAAAAAACCGAGAGCTGTAAGCAATCTTTTATAAATCTTAAAATACTTACAGCACCATCATTGTATGTTTTCGAAATGGCCCTTTTTATTAAGAAACATCCATATTTGTTCGAAATAGTGTCGAGGTCACGCAATAGGACGAGGCTATATACAAAATTAAATACGCAATGTAAAACCATACTTTATGAAAAGAGTACATTCGTTATGGCGCCTAAAATATTCAGTAAAATTCCCAAGGACATTAGAGACTGTAATAATATCTTTAAATTCAAAAATAGATTATTTACATTTCTTAATGAACATGCATTTTATTCAGTAAAGGAATTCTTAGACTTGAAATGACTTGACTGTATTATTGATGTTTGATTGAGTGCATATAAATGAGTTGACTGTATTATTGATGTTTGATTGAGTGCATATAACTGACTTGACTGTATTATTGATGTTTGATTGAGTGCATATAACTGACTTGACTGTATTATTGATGTTTGATTGAGTGCATATAAATTAATTGACTGTATTATTGATGTTTGATTGAGTGCATATAACTGACTTGACTGCATTATTGATGTTTGATTGAGTGCATATAACTGACTTGACTGTATTATTGATGTTTGATTGAGTGCATATAAATGACTTGACTGTATTATTGATGTTTGATTGAGTGCATATAACTGACTTGACTGTATTATTGATGTTTGATTGAGTGCATATAAATGACTTGACTGTATTATTGATGTTTGATTGAGTGCATATAACTGACTTGACTGTATTATTGATGTTTGATTGAGTGCATATAAATGTGTTAATAAGTATTTTTTTTTTCTTTCTTCTTTTTGTTTAGTTTCTTTTTCTGTATATTTTAATTGTTTAATGAATTTGTGTGCCTGTGAGGCACATCACAGCAGGAACTCACTTTGTAAGACCTGTGATATGTGATTTTCGATTTGAATGATTGATGTTAGTCATATTTTTTAAAATTTTTGGTCCCATGCCGAGACAACTGCTTGAAAAAAATATTGCAATTTATACGTTGTTATTAATCATGTATTTCTCTTTGTTTCATGTACTTTCATTTGGAACTACAGAGCACAGCTTGAGTAAGTATTTTCCTCATTTTTATTACTTTATTACATAAGCGCCTCCCGCATCCAGTGGTTTCCCGCGATCTTCACCAGGTCCTCGGTCCACCTTGTCGGGGGCCTACCCACGCTGCGTCTTTCGGTGCGTGGTCGCCACGCCACACCAGCGGTTTCCCGCAACCTTAATCCCTGGTAAAGGTCGCAGGAAACTAAGAAGACCGGTCGTCGCGTCGTAGAGATCTTTGGGGAGGCCTATGTCCAGCAGTGGACGACTTTCGGCTAAAATGATGTTGATCGATGATAATTACAAAAGCATCCTCAGATATGAGAGATAGGAGAGTCCGGTCGGTACCGCCGCAAACGCGACGCCCCGCAATTTTTAAATCTGTAATCTTCGAAAATATTCATTTAAATCATATGCTGTAAAGGCGATATAGATCTATATTAGATCAACAATGTATTTAAGGTATTTAATGGGATAAGGATTACTGCTGTATTGGTTAAAATAGCTTCAAACATTAGCTATTATTTGTCGTAAAAAGTAAATGACAAAAAATGATGTTTTGGATATCCATAACAGATACTTACACCTTCGTGGAGTTTTCTGTAGACCTTTTCAATGTGTACAACACTTAGTACTTATATTATACTAGCTTTCCGCCCGCGGCTTCGCCCGCATGGAGTTCGGTTATAGCGCGCTTTTTAGATTCCCCTCCGGGAACATCAATTTTTTCCGGGATAAAAGGTAGCCTATGTTCTTTCTCAGGGTCTAAAGATTGTCTGTGCCAAATTTCATCAAAATCGGTTGAGAGGTTTAGGCGGGAAAGCGTAACAGACAAACAGACAGACAGAGTTACTTTCGCATTTATAATAATAGTATGGATTGTCGTCCTCCGTGGCGCAGCGGTCAACACGCCTGCCTGCGACGTGGAGGCCCCGGGTTCGATCCCCGGCCAGGGCATGATGGAAAACGATATTTTCCTGATTGGCCTGTGTCTTGAATGTTTATCTGTATAATGTATCTATTATAAAATATAGTATCGTTGAGTTAGTTTCCCATAACACAAATCTCGAACTTTGGGGCTAGCTCAATCTGTGTGATTTGTCCGTATATATTTATTTTGATAAATCTCGTAGGATTCAGCCTAAGTTTGCAAAGTAAGCGGAAAAAATTTAGTTATTTACGACATCACATTAGAAACCTCAAAAATAACTGTATTTTTTCCACTATTTAATAGATGTTATTATACATATAAACCTTCCTCTTTAATCACTCTATCTATTAAAATAAACCGCATCATTTTGATGCGGTTTTTCTATAGTAGAGTGATTGCGTAGTTTTTACCCGACTACGGCAAAGCAAAAGGAGGGTTATGATTTTGACAGGCTATGTATGTATGTATGTATGTATGTATGTATGTATGTATGTATGTATGTATGTATGTATGTATGTATGTATGTATGTATGTATGTATGTTCATCTGTTCCCTCGTAACTTCTAAACTACTTATCAGAATTCGACAAATGATATATCATTAGAAGCGTCTTAATTGTCCGCTGGTTATAGGCTATATGGGGTTTCACAAAATTTACTGTGGCGCCCTCTAGCGGACAAAACATACAGAGTAAAAAACTAAAGTTAAGATAAATATGCCGTGTTTGGTATCATTTGAAAGCCCTTTACTTGTACATTTTGAATATATATATATTGCTAGCATTTGCGTGTGACTTTACCTGTATTCATGGGCTGGTTGCATATAATTCACATCTTTTCGTTCATAGCTTCTTTACTACTTATCAGAATAAGACCACTGCAGTACCATTAGAAGGGCCTTGATATTTTGTTAGTTATGAGCTATATAGCTTGTCACCAAATTTAGTATTGCGCCCTCTAGCGGACAAAAAGTTCTATGTTAATATAAAATTAAAATAAATATACCGTGTTTGGTATCACGTGAAAGAGCTTCACGAGTGCTTTATGCTTGTACATAATTACAAGAATGCTTTAATGATGTTAAATATGAGCGATAAGAGTAAAGCGCGGATCACGGGAACTGTGAATCGCTTTATGCAATGTAGAGCAGTGTGAACATTATTAGAATATGTAATGCACTAATGAAAACGACATAAGCTGGGAGTAACTCCACGCGGTGAAGGCGGAAACAGTTTTATAACTGGCTAAATCTCCCATAAAAAGGCCTCTGCACTATATGCCTTCGGGCTTATGTTGTTATATGTGCTTGTAGATGTAATATGTCAAGTACCTAGTTTTTAGTTCATCAGTTTAACTTTTGTTAATAATATGCGCCACAAATACACTTTAACACCAAAATAGTACAAATAAAAAAAAGTTAAAAAACTAAAACCCAACTACGACAAAAAACGACGCTGAAAAAGTATAAAACAAGATTTTCAGAATACTGAACTGAACAAAGTTGCTAATGTAGTTGCAAGTAAATGGACACAGTAGTAATGTCATACAATACTATTCTGAAGTATGCAATATTCACTATAATTTTTCATGTTTGGAAAGGCGTAGTCATACGTTGTCAAGGTGCTACGGTAGGTAGGTATATGTAACGTGTGACTACGCCTTTCCAAACATGAAAAATTATCTCTACATAGTGAATATTGCATACTTCAGAATAGTATTGTATGACATTACTACTGTGTCCATTTACTTGTAGCAACTTTGTTCAGTTCAGTATTCTGAAAATCTTGTTTTATACTTTTTCAGCGTCGTTTTTGTCGTAGTTTTTAGTTTTTAACTTTTTTAAAGATTTAAGGATACATAGGGATATAGGGACAGAAAAAAAGTAAAAAACTAAAACCCAACTACGACAAAAAACGACGCTGAAAAAGTATAAAACAAGATTTTCAGAATACTGAACTGAACAAAGTTGCTAATGAAGTTGCAAGTAAATGGACACAGTAGTAATGTCATACAATACTATTCTGAAGTATGCAATATTCACTATGTAGAGATAAATTTTCATGTTTGGAAAGGCGTAGTCACACGTTGTCAAGGTGCTACGGTAGTTAAGTATATGTAACGTGTGACTACGCCTTTCCAAACATGAAAATTTATCTCTACTTAATGAATATTGCATACTTCAGAATAGTATTGTATGACATTACTACTGTGTCCATTTACTTGCAACTACATTAGCAACTTTGTTCAGTTCAGTATTCTGAAAATCTTGTTTTATACTTTTTCAGCGTCGTTTTTGTCGTAGTTGGGTTTTAGTTTTTTTACTTTTTATTATTTGTACTATTTTGGTGTTAAAGTGTATTTGTGGCGCATAATATTAACAAAAGTTAAACTGATGAACTAAAAACTAGGTACTTGACATATTACATCTACACGCACATTTTTTTTTTATATATTATAAACTAGCGCTTGACCGCAATCCTGCCTGATGGTAAGCAGTGACGCAATCGTTGATGGTAAAGCGCACTAGTTTATTAAGAGCCTATTTACTTTAGCCTTGAAGACACTCAAATTGTAGTCCGACGGAAACACCGCCGCTGGCAAATTGTTCCAGTCCCTCGATGTACGCGGTATAAAGGAGGAGGCGAAACGCTTCCTCCGGATCGTAGTGGTGTTAACAACGTAAGGGTGGAAACCAGCCGTACGACGGGTCGTCCGCTGGTGGAACGGAGATAGGGGAATTAAATCATGCAATTCCCTCGCACACTCCCCGAAATGCATCCTATAGAACACCGAAAGGCTGGCTACTCTACGCCTGTGCTCTAGGCTTTAGAGACCAACTCGAGTTAGATCAGGGTCACCAATCAGCCTCTTTGCACGTCTCTCCACTGAATCCAAAGTGGCCAGGTGACATTTGGCAGCACCAGCCCAAATGTGGCTGCAGTACTCCACACACGAACGGACCTGTGCTTTGTTTAACATTAGAAGCTGCCCAGGTGTGAAGTACTGCCGGGCCCTTGCGATAACGCCAAGTTTCCTGGCAGCCACCTTAACACATATAACAACATAAGCCCGAAGGCATATAGTGCAGAGGACATTTTTATGGGAGTTTTAGCCAGTTACCAAACTGTTTCCGCCTTCACCGCGTGGAGTTACTCCCAGCTTATGTCGTTTTCATTAGTGCATTACATATTCTATTAATGTTCACACTGCTCTACATTGCATAAAGCGATTCACAGTTCCCGTGATCCGCGCTTTACTCTTATCGCTCATATTTAACATCATTAAAGCATTCTTGTAATTATGTACAAGCATAAAGCACTCGTGAAGCTCTTTCACGTGATACCAAACACGGTATATTTATTTTAATTTTATATTAACATAGAACTTTTTGTCCGCTAGAGGGCGCAATACTAAATTTGGTGACAAGCTTTATAGCTCATAACTAACAGAATATCAAGGCCCTTCTAATGGTACTGCAGTGGTCTTATTCTGATAAGTAGTAAAGAAGCTATGAACGAAAAGATGTGAATTATATGCAACCAGCCCATGAATACAGGTAAAGTCACACGCAAATGCTAGCAATATATATATATTCATAATGTACAAGTAAAGCGCTTTCAAATGATACCAAAAACGGCATATTTATCTTAACTTTATGTTTTTACTCTGTATGTTTTGTCCGCTAGAGGGCGCCACAGTAGATTTTGTGAAACCTCATATAGCCTATAACCAGCGGACAATTAAGACGCTTCTAATGATATATCATTTGTCGAATTCTGAAAAGTAGTTTAGAAGTTACGAGGGAACAGATGAACATACATACATACATACATACATACATACATACATACATAGCCTGCCAAAATCATAACCCTCCTTTTGCTTTGCCGTAGTCGGGTAAAAAGCGACTTTTTTATACTACTAGTGATATTGTTTGTTAATACTAGGCGACACGGGAGCGGTATTGAAATTTCAACCCTAAAATTACCGCACAGAGCTAAAATTCCAACGTGCTATATTTTTAACAATTAAGTATCGTCTAGTGTTAGCGAAGACGGACAAACCATTTATAACGAATGGGCTATACAAAAGTTAACAGAAATACAGAAGGACCTGACCCTGTAACAAAATAATCCCTTATTAATGCTTAAACATGACCCCTCAAAGGGCAAAATTTTAAGAGGGGATTCTAGTGCCGAGGAATTTGAAAAATAACTATTGCCGTCGCGTTGCTTTCAATCTCTCCCCATAAAGTGTGAAAGGGACAGTTGCAGCTCATACTAATTTTACCTACAAAAACATTGACCATAAAAACTTTTTTACAAAAAAATAACCGACTTCCAAAAACCACTACAAAGTGAAAAATAACTAATTTCGGAAGTCGGTGTCTTTGGTTTTGTATATTCCTATTTTGACACCGACTTCCGAAATTAGTTATTTTTCACTTTGTAGTGGTTTTTGGAAGTCGGTTATTTTTTTGTAAAAAAGTGTTTATTTTACACTTTTTAGTTGTTAAAAATACTATGTATTCAGTTGCATCCGTCAGACTGGAAGCTGGCGCCAATATAGTTGGGAAACGACGTAATTTTGTTTACTTTAATTTTTACCCGTAAGTATTCCCTCAACTGCCTATGGTCTTCATCATCAAATTTACTGCAGACCATTATTTTAACCCAATGGGTGCAAAGGTCTCATCAATATAAATGAATGAAGTCCAACCACAAAGTAGCTACTGTAAACCGTTGAGGAGTTCCCGGAACTGGCCTTTGTCTTCATCATCAGAGCTCTTATGACAGTCACAACTCATCTAGGTGTAAAGTTCTTATCAATACAAATTAATCGAGCCCAAACACAAGGTAGCTGCTGTGAATTGTTGAGGAGTTCCTTCGACTGTCTCCCGGCTCCATCGCCAGATCTACTCCAGACCTTTATTAAATTGTATTACTTTAAAATACTTAATGAAATGCTAAGAAATGCACTTGTCGCCCCTGCAATTTTTTAAAGTTCCCCTTATTTTCTCTGGTCTTCCACCATCAAACCCTGATATCCTTATCATGGGACCACCTTGGGAACGTCTTCTTTCCAACAGAAAACGAATTATCAAAATCGGTTCATAAACGACAAAGTTATGCGCGAACAAACAAAAAAAAAAAAAAGCATATATACGGTCGAATTGAGTAACCTCCTCCTTTTTGAAGTCGGTTAAAAAAGACTTTTCATATGCCGCTGTTTTCTGTTTCAAATGACGACAAAGAGTGAGAGAATTTCGACATCCTCCGTGGCGCAGTGGTCAACACGCCAGCCTGCGACGTGGAGGCCCCGGGTTCGATCCCCGGCCAGGTCATGATGGAAAACGATCTTTTCCTGATTGGCTTGAGCCTTGGATGTTTATCTATATATGTATCTATTATAAATATAGTATCGTTGAGTTAGTATCCCATAACACAAGTCTCGAACTTACTTTGGGGCTAGCTCAATCTATATGTTTTGTCTGTATATATTTATTTGTTATTATTTATTACTATCTCAATGATTTATATATCAAAATTTAGAGGAAAAGTATATCCATGCTTCTATTATTTTCTTTATTGCCAAGAACTTATCCCATTTGTCTAATAGTCGTTTGAACATCGCGGTAAAAATGGATTATTTTTGGGGATTTTGAAATATTATATTTCTTTGATTAATTAAGTTCTCGAAAAAAATAAATGATAGGGGCACGTATAGTCAAGGTGTAAAATTGTGGAAAAAAACTTAATTGCTCTAAAAGCGTTATCGACGAAGAAAACAGCGGAATACGTTTCTACAGAGAAAGCACCTTTAGAGTCCCCTCTTAACTCCAAAAACTAGTCTACAAATAGTCTCCCCCGCTAACATTACGTAATGAGTTTAATTCATCACATATCCCTAAAAGCTTTTATGTTACCTATGGGACGGTGACATAGAAATTAACTCAGCCATGGTGTGGTAAAAGAGGTTATGAAACTCCTTTGTCACTTCTATTTTTAAAGTTATTTTGTAGAAAAGGGTAATTTGTTGTTCTGTTTTTGTGTTACTGGGTTGTTTTAACAAAATATGCATGTGTAAAAAATTAGAATTAGAATTTATTTATTTGTAAGAATATTGTTGTTACAAGTTGTTATATACAATTCACGTCCAAAATATTCTGGTGTCTTTCAGCGTACAAACATTTTCAAGCAGTAAAATTAAATTGATTAAAAATTAAATAATTAATGAATTATACATGTATTAAAAAGTCAAATAAATGAAGAAAAACATAATTATACAAACTAATATTGCCCAAATACCCATGACATATACATTATTACTGTCACTATTATTGATTTTAAAAAGTATGATTTAAAAATTCATTAACAGAATAAAAACACATGTCTAAAAGCCAAGCAAACATTTTACATTTAAATTTATTAATTGGTAACATTCTGAACGCAGGTGGTAATTTTTTTTTTTTTTTACATATTATAAACCAGCGCTTGACCGCAATCCTGCCTGATGGTAAGCAGTGACGCAATCGTTGATGGTAAAGCGCACTAGTTATAAATTTAATTAATAATTTAATTAATAATTTATTTATTATAAATTTTTATTGTCATACAACTGGCATTTCTACTGTAGAGATGTAGTCTCTGAGTAGGAACTAACAGTTTCCCAGATTTTTTTCTTTTCAGTCTTTCCGATACATGTTCACTCAGTGAGTATAAATGAGGATATTTTTTCACAAATAGGCAAATCTCAAAAATATATAGACACGCAAGTGGAAGAAAATGTAATAATAATTACGTTGAACAATGGCTTTTGATAATAAGGGCGGGTTGTTTCAAACGGTTGGTTATCGTAACATACGTTCGTCAAAAAGTTACGTCCGTTAACGTAACTTTGATGATGTTTAACGTTCGTTAAATGCCGGCGCTACATTAGCAGGCGAAGATTCGTGTCGCGTTGGCGCGCAAAATATCTGGTTGTCCTTGTCAGACACACACGATGTTCTTCTCATTGGCGGGCGAAGATTCAAAATCGGCCTACGGCGAATATTCGTTGTTTAGTTGTGCGGCCGAGACGATGGAGGAAGCAGTGGCTTTGCATTATATGTCAATAAATTATTATTTATTACATGTTTACACAACAAATAAAACAAAAACAATGTAAAAAATATGCAAAAAGAACGTCAGTCCTACTTCAAAGTCTGGACGACACTGAAGTGACGTAGGTGTGCCGTGTGAGTGTGACTACTCCAGCGAATATTGTCGCGACAAGTCCTTTGAAGCGCGCCACTTTACCGACAGCGCCCCGATGCTACATCGTCTGCGCACGAATACATTGCGTTGCAACGATGTACCCGGCGGGCCCGACCACATACATCGCCCCAGCAAATTTTATCTAGGCGACTGTCATGTGCTGTAGTTTATCTAACTTTCTTGGTATTATTGTTTATTGTTGTGGGAAATAACTTCGTGCCTTTTATAAATTAAGCCCGTTTATACTAGAAAACTGTGTACCTATAGAAAAGCTATACTTTGACGAAAAATGGATATATTTTATTTTTATTTTATATATTTGGGACAAAAAACAATTATATGTTACAATATTAATAACCGGCTAAGGTATAATACATAGTAACCAAACATAAACATTGTCGTCCTCCGTGGCGCAGCGGTCAACACGCCTGCTTGCGACGTGGAGGCCCCGGGTTCGAACCCCGGCCAGGTCATGATGGAAAACGATCATTTCCTGATTGGCCTGGGCCTTGGATGTTTATCTATATATGTATCTATTATAAATATAGTATTGTTGAGTTAGTATCCCATAACACAAGTCTCAATCTTATATATATATATTTGTCCGTATATATTTATTTATTATTTATATAACCCCCACCATACACACCAAAGTAAGTAAATTACTACACTCACTCGTACTACTACATACACTTAAACATAGTTACTATGTTTAAGGCCTTAATAAGTAGGTATATGTTAAACATTGCAATCTAACAAAACACGTATATTCTATAATGTAAACATATTTTTTTTTAGAGAACGGAAAAAATAAAACATGACGTGTAAAAGTGATCAGTGATCCTACTTGCTTAATAAACGATTTCATTTCATTTCACTAACTTCACAAAAAATGAGAAAGATCGCTTTCAATCTTCGCTTGAAAAATATAAAGATGTGTTGTTCTGTAAAGAAACAGACAACAACAGTAATATATAAAAAAAAAACAGAACTTGGGCTGCTAAACACCTTTCTTTTTCTTTTTACGGTACTTGTATCATCATCAGATGAACTACCTACTATCGTCAATTAGAGACCAAACTCGCGAATACAAAAGGGAGTTTATGTTGTTTTCACTAATTGACACCACGGCGGACTAAACACAACATGACATAAGTTACGTTAACCAGTGCTCAGAGCATCGGTTAAAGTAATCGTATTTTTTTGCGTGCGTTGACGTTTACGTATTGTGAAACAACTCATTTTTTGACTTGACGATGGTTAGCACCATTTTTAACTTTTACGCATGCGTTAAGTGAACGTGAAACAACCCGTCAGTTATCGTAATCGTATCTTTTTTGCGTGCGTTAACGTTTACGTATTGTGAAACAACTCATTTTTTGACTTGACGATGGTTAGCACCATTTTTAACTTTTACGCATGCGTTAAGTGAACGTGAAACAACCCGCCCTAAGTGAGTAAAGTGTCTGTCTGGCTAGGTTCAGGAGTCTTAGTCACTATAATACGATACACAATGTTTTTTTTTTTTTTGTAAATGCGAAACCCGAAACAGGTGTCCAGTATTTTTATGTAAAGATTTTTTTTTTATAAATTATAACCTAGCGCTTGACCGCAATCCAGCCTGATGGTAAGCAGTGATGCGATCGTTGATGGTAAAGCGCGCTAGTTTATTAAGCTTATTCACTTAAAAAACATAGGAATAGGAAGGATGACGGCAGTTGAGCGAGGTGACCCCCTCTATTCTACCCAGTATACTCGTAGTGTATCGTTTTCGGCATGCAATGACCATGCGGGAAGCGTGAAAATAAGCACCGTTCTCGCTTGACAGACGCTCTTGCATTGGATTCTTTAAGGTTGACAATTTCCAACTACAAACTTATGGAAAATGCTCACAGCTCAGGCGCAATTCTCTCACTCATGTTATAAGATCGATATAATCCATACTAATATTATAAATGCGAAAGTATCTCTGTCTGTCTGTATGTCCGGCTTTCACGCCAAAACTACTGAACCGATTGTAATGAAATTTGGTACACAGATAGTCTCTAGACTATCTGTGTACCAAATTTCATTAAAGAAAGGGCATAGGCTATAAAACATCCCGCTATGACCAACAGGAGCAGAGCAGGCATAAAAAATGTTGCGGAAACGGGAGCAAACGCGGACGTACTACATTATGCTCCCATTATTTTAACAGTCGCTTATTTTATATCAACTGAGCTCATTCGGCTAGAAGCTTACGCGGGTAAAACCGCGGGGCACAGCTAGTGTTGAATAAATTTAAGGCAACGATCTCAAATGTGATACCTATAAACAGAACCTACTAAGACTGGTCAATAAAAAATATATGATTGTGTATTAAAACTATGCTGTTCATTTATGATTTCAAAAAATAGGTGTATGTGTTTGGTAGATTGCACAAGGCTTCCTTGGTTACCTTGGGTTCCTTGGTTGGGTTCCTTGGTTGGTTGGTTCCTTGGTTAGACCTTAGGTTTACTCAAGTTGGCCACCCCTGCTTTAGACTGTCGTAACAGTCAAGTGTAGGTTGATATTATTATGAACTTTACTCGTAAATGCGGCTTTAAGTGCTAAAATAAAGTATAGTATAATTTACTCAATAAAATATAGTATAGTTTACTTTTCTCGGTGGTAGGCCATAACATCGGCTGCCGGCGGAAGTTACCACCCACCAGACAAAGTCTTGCCGCCAAGCGATTCGTCGTGTTCCGGCGTGATGTCTGCTGAAGCCGTACGGAGGACGGGTCTGAGCAGTTGTGTTGCGATGTGTGGTGGGTACGATGCGCCAAATGTTTTTGTGTCAGGAGTTTTTTCGTGGAGAGTCTCCAGATCAATCTCCCTCTAGCGCAGCATCGTTTGGTAGTGTTGGTCTTGGGTTTAACATTGCATCACCTCCCTCAACTGCCGTCATCCTTCCTATTCCTAAGTTTTTTAAGTGAATAGGCTTAATAAACTAGTGCGCTTTACACTCAACGATTGCATCACTGCTTACCATCAGGCGGGATTGCAGTCAAGCACTAGTTTATAATTATTAAAAAAAAAAACATAAAACAAGTTTACGTCAAACATATCGTACGTAAGTTTTTTTTTATAAGTTACTAGCTGCACCGCGCGGTTTCCGCGCTTTCCGCTCCTATCGGTCACAGCGTGATGTTATATAGCCTAAAGCCTTCCTGGATTAAGGGGCATCCTGGATTATCTAACACAAAAAGAATTTTTCAAATCGGACCAATAGTTCCTGAGATAAGCGCGTTCAAACAAACAAACAAACTCTTCAGCTTTATATATTAGTATACAGGGTTCCGCACTCGAGGTGTTACTAATTTTACGTTGCTATAGCAACTAAACTGTTTACAATATGGCGCCCATTTTTTCACATTCCTTGGTGTATGGTATTGTTAATAAACTAACAAAAGCCTACTATTTTTCGTCGTTGTTAAAAAAAGTTTTGCAGATGGAAGTCAAACGAAACAGTGTCATTACTTTGTATTTGGCTGGAAAATCGCAGGCAGCCATCGTTAATGAGCTAGGAAATCTACATTTGAACAAAATGTTTGTGTATCGGACCATCACGCGTTACAATAATGCGGGTAGCATCAAAAAACGCCATGGAGGTGGACATGCAACAACAGCAACATCATCAGCAATAGTTCGAAAGGTAAATGCTAGAATTGAACGAAATCCACGACAAAGCGCAGTTAAATTGGCGAAAAGTCTTAATGTATCTGCCCGGAGCATAGGGCGCATATTAAAAAATAAACTTCAACTGAAGCCCTACAAATTACAAAAAGTGCAAGATCTGACACTTGCACAAAAGACAGTTCGTCTAGAAAGAGCTAAGAACTTAAAGCACTTGCACGTTGATAGCTTGCTTGAAAATTTGGTATTTTCCGATGAAAAATTTTTTACCGTTCAGCAATATGTGAACAAGCAAAATGATCGCGTATGGTTAAAGTGTAAATCAAATGACAATTTAGACCAACGAATTGCCTTGCGAAAACAAGCACCAGCATATGTGATGGTTTGGGCGGCGGTAACTGCCATGGGACGCTACCTCTCGTTTTCATTGACCAGGGTGTAAAGATAAACCAGCAGATCTACCGTAAAAAGATTTTAAACGATGCTTTGTTACCTTGGGCACGTAAGCAATTTGGTAGAAATCATTGGACCTTTCAACAAGACTCGGCACCATCTCACAAAGCTCGTGAAACCCAATTTTTACAAGAAAATGTTCCGAGCTTCATTTCTTCGCAACAATGGCCACCATATTCCCCGGATTTTAGCCCAATGGACTTAATTCCATGTGGTCAATTCTAGAAGCCAAAGTGTCAACAAAAAAATATGATACGGTCGACGCCTTAAAGATTGCGCTTCGCCGAGAATGGAAAAAATACCAGCAGACCACATTCGTGCAGCGTGTGAAGCCTTCTCGGTCAGACTCGATGCTGTTATCCGCGCTAAAGGTGTCCATATCGAACAATAGCTTTTTTGTTTTATTTATTGTATACTAGCTTTCCGCCCGCGGCTCCGCCCGCGTGGAGTTTGGTTATATCGCGCTTTTTAGATTTCCCTCGGGAATATCTAATTTTTTCGGGATAAAAGGTAGCCAATGTTCTTTCTCAGGGGCTAAAGATTGTCTGTGCCAAATTTCATCAAAATCGGGTGAGAGGTTTAAGCGGGAAAGCGTAACAGACAGACAGACAGACAGACAGACAGACAGACAGACAGACCGACAGACAGACAGACAGAGTTACTTTCGCATTTATAATATTACTAGCTTTCCGCCCGCGGCTTCGCCCGCGTGGAGTTCGGTTATATCGCGCCTTTTAGATTTCCCTCGGGAACATCAAATTTTTCCGGGATAAAAGGTAGCCTATGTTCTTTCTCAGGGTCTAAAGATTGTTTGTGCCAAATTTCAAAATTTCATCAAAATCGGTTGAGAGGTTTAAGCGGGAAAGCGTAACAGACAGACAGACAGAGTTACTTTCGCATTTATAATATTATATTAGTATGGACTAGCTTTCCGCCCGCGGCTTCGCCCGCGTGGAGTTCGGTTATATCGCGCTTTTTAGGTTTCCCTCGGGAACATCAAATTTTTCCGGGATAAAAAGTAGCCTATGTTCTTTCTCGGGGTCTAAAGTTTGTCTGTGCCAAATTTCATCAAAATCGGTTGAGAGGTTTAAGCGGGAAAGCGTAACAGACAGACAGACAGACAGACAGACAGACAGACAGAGTTACTTTCGCATTTATAATATTAGTATGGAAGTATGGATTATGGATGTCTTTTTTCGATACTGAAGTTTTTAAATAAATATGCTCATGTTTAACAGAATTACAGCATTTTAAATTGGTAACACTTCGAGTGTCGACCCCTGTAGATTAGTATAGATAAACTAGTGCTTGGCCGCAATGGCGCCTGATGGTAAGAAGTGATGTAATCATTGGTGGTAAAGCGCGCTAGTTTATTAAGAGCCTATTCACTCTAGCCTTGAAGACATCATGCCGGAACACGACGAATCGCTTGGCGGCAAGACTTTATATGGTGGGTGGTAACTTCTGCCGGCTAATTTTCAAACCAATTTACCTTAAATACATTATTGATTTAATATAGATTTTATATTACGCCCTTATCAGCATATGATTTATATGAATATTTTCGAAGATATGACAGATTTATAAATTGCTGGGCGTCGCGTCCTGGCCGACCGGGTGCGGCGGGCTTTATTTTCCTACTACTTTCACAGTTTTTCTGTAGTGTATTGAGTATCAGCATTGCACCCGTGCCAAGCCGGGGCGGGTCGCTAGTCACTAAATATTATAAAAAAGTCACTTTTACTATCCCTATGTCGCTTTGTATGATTCAATCTTTAAAACTACGCAACGGATTCTGATACGGTTTTTTTTAATAGATACTGTGATTCAAGAGGAAGGTTTTTATGTGTATAACATGCATAATATATAAAAGGAACACTTTTTGAGCTTACATTGCAAACGCTGGCTGAACCCTATGAGATACATCAAAATAATGTACTACAGTATTGTAGACCTTCAAAATGCCTACAAAAAGTCAGCGACACCATATGTCTACCTACTACTGTTTCTTCATTATGACTACTTTTTTATGTTTGAAAAGTTTATTAAAATGCCAGTCGATATCAGAGCCCACTATTTGTTCCTTATTATTAATCCTTATCCAAATAATTTTCATATCATAAAGGTAATTTTAGTAGCAGCAGTTCTCTTTTTGAATTATTGGAATTGGTTGTTTCATTCAGGAGTTATTACGATTTATTCAAAACTAAACACCAGAAAAATCCGCGTGCCGCTCGCACCCCTGCCGGCCGCCTGCTACTTGAGTGTTTCTCTACCTAAACCGCGGAGTGAGTGAACCGGAGCGGAGGACCATTATTTCGAACAAACTTGCTACCCCGGTAGGCTTTCAATCTGTTTGAAGGTGGTGGAACTGGCTATCCATGGACAATAAGGTCGATGAATCTTACAGAGTCAGATATTAGCTGATGGGTGGCACAGTAGACTTTATTTTTATTGAAGGGCCACCGTTTCTTGAGGAAGGCTGAGATACCTATATCATTTGTCTACGTGCGAAGCCGGGGCGGGTCTCTAGTATAGTATAAATTTAAAAAGAAAAAGAAATAAGTCGTACTTCTATGCCCGCTATAGTACTAACAATTTAACTTAAACTTCTTTGCAGGACAACCTCTATAAGCTCGCCCCAAGCGAAGTCACCTGCTGGAAGCAGCGCTGGAGCTGCTGCAAGCGCATCAACAGCACCTGGAGAAAGGACACCAACAGCGCACAATAAGCAGCTGCAAAATGTCAAGGGACAGGAGCATCCACCGCATCCATCTGTAAGTAGAAGCTTAGAAATTGTTAAGCGGAGCTTGTGGAATACAAATGGGTAGTCTGGAGGGAGAAAAAGGGGGTTGGTGTTAAGGGTAGCTGGTAGATGTTGATAATAATGGTGTAGTTATAAAAGTTGTTTGATAATTTGTAGTTTTGTTGATTAACTTGGGTGTAGATGATATGACTGTGAATGCGTGTTTAGAGAATTTGAAGGCAGAATTTGGGGCATATTTAAAAAAAGTAAAAAAGGATTAGAACAACTTATGAAATTGAAAAGGGAATTCGAAACAATTTGAATTCGGACCGAAAATAAGAACGCCATTTTAAATAGAACTGTCAAAAAAAAGTAAAGGATAAGGACAACTTATAAAACTGAAAAGGGAATTCGAAACAAATTAAATTCAAAACGAAAATAAGAATGTCATTTTAAATAGAACTGTCTTAAAAATTGGGGGCTATTTCAACATATAAATTATATTTTGCAATATTCGAATATTAAAACATTTAAAAATATAAAAAAATAGAGAAGACTTTGAAATATATACACATAGTTATAATAAATAGTTCATTCACACTTATTTATGACAGTAAGACTGCAGAAAGAATGAGAGAATGAAAGAAATGAATGACTTATCAGAACAGAATGAAATGTTAGAACAATAATAATTTAATGGTCATAATAATAAGTTAGGTACACAGTAAGTAAGACCGGAGATAATAACACTAATCGTGTTTATAATTAATTATTATTTGTTTTTAGTCGATGTTCGATGTTTCTGGCTGCTGTTGATAATGAAAATTGTTGTTTATTATAGTAAAATAGATGTTTCCTCTAGGTGTTTCAGAAATGTCACTGTATCTTACTGTTTTCTATTTTAATGTGTGTCTTTGTTTGTTTTGTTTCTGTAGTCAGTTGCAGTTTGTAGAATTTTTAAACCGTTTAGGGCTAAAACTTCAATTGAAAGTTTTGGTTCGTGAAATTATAAATTGAACTCTGACAGATTTCGTTTTTTGAGATTTTTTCCTCCAAAAAATTTTGTCAGGAATCGAAATTGTTAAAGTTGACGTTCTTCGGATAAAATTATTTGGCGTTGGGAAATTTAGCTCTAAATCTTAGTTTATTTAGTT
The DNA here is from genome assembly GCA_017933935.1 of Sesamia nonagrioides. Lineage (NCBI taxonomy): Eukaryota > Metazoa > Arthropoda > Insecta > Lepidoptera > Noctuidae > Sesamia > Sesamia nonagrioides. The sequence continues at coordinate 666,556 of JADWQK010002334.1, read as the reverse complement.
AATTATGCACTGGGTGTATTGTTTTACCTGATTTTACATCGAATGTTCCATTTTTAAATTTTCATTAATATGAAGTTGTTTGATGTTAAACACGTTTTCAAGAAAATTTTAAAAAATGGAACAATACGACTTGGTAATTAATAAGTATTAATTAAAAGATTGTGTTACTTAATATTGAGTTTGGAGTATTTTCCATGATTGATTGCGAAACTGAATTACCTACCACAAAGGATCTTTTAATTTTTTTTTTTTTTTGTAATCTTTATCCAATTAATTTATCAGAATGATTATAAATAGAAGAAAACAAAGCTGATTTTTAATGTTCATTTTCAAATGTTTAAGTCGAAATACTGTGACTGACTACAAAAACATAGATGTTTACCAAAAATCGTGTTTCGTTCAAAAAAAGGGTAGTTCGGAAACTTTATAACTTTCTTTTACTATCTTGGTACGGCTTCTTTTACCACTTTAGTAAAACTTTTTACGGCACACTTTAAACGATTTGATACTATCAGCAAGACACAATAACATTATAAAAACATTGATATTCACTCTAAAAAGGTCACTCATCCTCCATAGAAAAGGGAAGATCCTCCGACCAGATAGGTCTTGTATCTGGCGGGCACTTGCCTAACGGTTGATAATGGGAAGTTATATATATGCTAATTGCACGGTAAACTTTGCTTGCGAGATGTAGAATTTGTATGACGTCAGTATGACGCGTTGTCGCATGTGGCGTTTGTAGATACCGCTATCTATGTGTCTATAGTCGATTTCTGATAGTTTTTACCATCTTAAAAAGAGATATGTTGCAATGATTTATCATAATAAGGTTTATTTAATTACCTACTAGTAGCGCCATCTCTGCTGCAACATGTGAAATGATAATTGTATCGAGTGTACCTTCTTAGAAATAATCATCATCAACCTTTTTATCATCCCACTGCTGGGCACAGGTCTCCTCTCATAAAGAGAAGGATTGAGCGGAATCACCACGCTTGCTCAATGCGGGTTGGCGATTTCAGACTTAAAGTCCAAGTTTCCTCAAGATGTTTTCCTTCACCTTGTAATCAGTCATTGGTGTCCTAGATATACTTAGAAAGTACATATAACTTAAAAAAGTTACATTAGTACTTGCCTGACCTGAAATCGAACCCGCACACTCATACTTGAGAGGCTGGAAATAATAAATTAGTCCATCCGTGATATTCACTTGTTTCATTATAGGATATCCTATTATATTACTATTGTTATTAAATAATATATTGGTTGTGGACGTCAAATAGGCAGTAGACTCTAGTACATTTATAGTTTTCAGCTGCTTCTGGTAAGGCTGGCAGCCGACCCTAATATAGTTCAGAAATTATGGGCAGAATGAATAAACACTTCAAATAATGGGCAAAATGAATAAACGCTTATAATAATGGGCAAAATGAATAAACACTTAAGATTATCGGCAAAATAAATGAATTTAAATTAAAATTCGAATCGAACCGTTCAAATAACTAACTCGTCAATCAGCGATGATTTAAAAACAAATGAATTCGCTTTCGAATTCTCGTGAAACCGTGATGATTTACTTTTTATGTTATTTTTTAAAAACTTTGCCCCATATTACAAACTAGCTTTCCGCTTCTTCGCGGCTTCGCCCGCGTGAAATTCGGTATTTTTGTTTTCCCTCGGGGATGTCAAATTTTGCCGGGATAAAAAGTACCCTATTATTTACTCCAGACTTCTAACTTTACGTCTGCAAAATTTCAAAGCAATCAGTTCAGTAGTTACGGAGTGAAAGCGGAACAAAGAAACTCACTTTCCCATTTATAATTATTCCTGTTTTGTAGGAACGTTTACAAATATTTAATCCAGACATCACGACAACTACATGACAACTACCTGTAGACCATACCGTGCGCGAATCGAACCAGCGGCACACAAAACAACTGTCGGTCGCCCAGCAATTGCACCAACGTTTCATCAAAAGTTTAAAAACAAATGAATTCGCTTTCCAATTATGTCCACTCACTTTAGTGCGGTGAGCCGCAGCACGGAGGCCCGTGGCGTAGTGGTAGCCAATACGGCCGCTGCGCAAGGAGGCGCGGCTTAAATCCCCGCGCAGTGCAAATATTTGTATGCATGCTTTGCACTGGTCTGCCAATACTCCATACGAACATTTAAAGGCAGCCGTTACGGGTTGTTGGAGCCCTCAAAATGGTCTAACTGCAATGCTTCGATGTCGCCTTCGGGTTGTGGTGGTCAGACGGCAGTCGCTTCACGGAAAATGTCGAAGTTTAGCCATATCAGCAGTTGGACTGGTAAAGCGGACCCTGGGGTCCGTGGAGTCTGGACTCCAAAGCTGAAAAGGCTTCGGATGCGACTGTTACTACTACTGATGCGACTAGCTAAAGTAAATAGTTCGTTTATGGGGTACTGTGTAAAATTTTATAATAAAGTACCGCTAGAGATTCAACAGCTCAATGAGTCCAAATTTAAAACATGCATTAAACGCACGCTGTGTAAGCAAGCATATTATAAACGGGAAGATTATATCCTTGATAAAAATGCTTGGATAAATGCCAGTCCGGCTCCACAGCCACAGACAATTTTGTAGGTTTGGAAGAGATGCCATTCCCCCTTTTTGTTGTTTTCTAAATATTCCTTTTTTATTTTATTTGTTTATTTCAACGTTGTGCACAATATTTTGCTACCATTATTTTGCAATACTATTGTATAATGTAAAAGCACTTTTCAAGTTTGTGAATGTGAGGCACCATGGACTATAGTTTTTTTTTTTTTATATATATATATATATAACTTGTTTGACATTGCGAGATTGGCAGTTGAGAGTTGTCATGCTCACTCAAATGTCTTGCTGATGGTGGCTCGTGTTGTTGGGTCATTTGGTTCCCTTCAATATGGTTGAGCTAAGTGGGGCTGATGCGCGCGTCATGCTCGTGAACGGGGCCCGTCAGTGGAGACTGGTCATCTCTTAGCTGCCAGTGGGCTTAATTCATTTTTATATTTTAATTAATTTTACATTGTGCTCACATGATAGAAGCAACATAAATATGTAACGAAGAAATGTAACCTATATATTATGATTTTAAAAGAGTGTCCATGGAGTTTCTTGCATGTTCTTCTCCATAGAGATCTACGCTTTGGAACGTGCAATTTAGCTTCACTTTTCTTGAACTGACCGACATTGACTATTCAAAAGTACCAAGTGATGGTTAATTTGAAATAAACGATTTTGATTTGATTTGATTTGATTTGACTGGGATTAACGCTGGGATAATGAGGATGATGACTTGAGTGCGGTGAGCAGTGAACATTACAGAAAACCCGTCCTGTGTGGCATACCATTAGTTTTCATTACGAAGACTCGATCATCGATACCGACCACAGCTATACAGGAGCTAAACTTAGTATTCGGGAACACTGTTGGAGCTGCTGAACCTTGGACAAAACTATCTTTGCATTGTGTAGATTTAATTTCTTAGTATTGCATAATTGCATGGCTCACGTGTGGGCACAATGTACTTGCTGTAAAGCATCTATTTGTTGGGTTAGTCTTTTTTATTGACTTGATTGTGCTCTGGCTGTTGAGAGTATGTCATGGTCACTCAAATGTCTCGCTAGTGGTGGTGTGCGTGTTAGGTCATTAGGTTCCTTTAATATGGTTGAGCTGAATGATGCTGATCCATACGTCATGTTCGTGAACGGACACCGTCAGAGGGGACTGGTCATCTCTTAGCTGCCACGGCGTATTTGAATTTCTGGATTGTTGTTTTGTGTTTTTCGTAATGGACGCTCTCAGCGTAAAATATATTTCTGCATCATTCCCACATGGTTGATTTCAACATGAATGATGTAATCAAATGTTTGTACCAATAGCTTAATAATTTAAAAGAGTGTCCATGGAGTTTCTTGCCCGTTCTTCTCCATAGGTACCTACTCTTTGGAATGGGCGACTAGCTTCACCTTACTGACTGACCGACCTTCTGACAATTCAAAAGTACCTGTAACTGGTTTATTTGAAATAAATGCCTTGATTTTTTTTGACTTCGTTTGACTCGTCGATTGGCCCGCTTCAAGGTTGTAACAACTCTCAACCAGTGGGACCGCCAAGCTCGGCCGATCCGCATGATCGAGTCTCGTAATTAAAACCCATGGTAACCACACTGATCCCATATCAAAGAACTGGCTGTGTTGATCTTTTCTCGGAACAAACGCAATAGAAAGTGTAATTGTCACTTTTGACAGCTAATTGCAAATTGGTCCTTTAGCTAGAATACCATTGGATATGTGATTGACGGTTCCTCTGGTAGGGTGAAAAAACATGTTTAACGAGGTATAAAGTCAAGGAAAAAGGGTTAACAGAATAACAACTGTCATTATTTTGAGTACTTTGATAAGTCTTATTTAGACTAAGTATAATAAATATAGTTTAAAAAAACATGCTTTAAAAGAATATCAAACCAAAAAGTTAAAAATAATTTTAAAATTTAATTTATGACAATAGTATATAAACAATACTAGTATGAGAAATACTAGTATAAAGAAAGAATGAGACAAATGAGAAAAAACTTTTTTCTCATTTGTCATAAATTAAATTTTAAAATTATTTTTAACTTTTTAGTTTGACATTCTTTAAAAGCAGGTTTTTATGTTTTTAAAACTATATTTATTTTCAACTTTTTCCCCTTCCGCTTCCCTTGCTCTCGAACTAAACTAAATTTCACCTCTGTACGCCATAGCTACAAAAATTTTTTCCGTGCAGGAATCGAACCCGCGACACGTAGCGTAGCAGTCGATCACTCAACCAATGCGACAATCGTGTCAATTTTATTATCTAATATTATTTATTAGCGCGTACCGCATACATCGAGGAACTGGAACAATTTGCCGGCGGCGGTGTTTCCGTCGGACTAAAATTTGAGTGTCTTCAAGGCTAAAGTAAATAGGCTTTTAATAAACTAGTGCGCTTTACCATCATCGATTGCGTCACTGCTTACCATCAGGCGGGATTGCGGTCAAGCGCTATTTTATAATTAATAAAGAAATATATATAATTAATATTTTCACCAACGGAGCTTCTTCAAAAAATTACATTGAACATCTATAAGTATTTCGGACTACGTTATAATATTGTTTTGTTTTACTGGTAAGTCTACTGGGAACAAAGTTCCCTCTAATCTTACTAGTAAGTCTATTGGGAAGAAAACTCCCATTAGTACTACTGATAAGACTACTGGGAATAGCCAAAAAAATGGACCCGATTCCCTTGCTCTCGAACTAAACTAAATTCCTCCTCCGTACGCCATAGCTGCAAAAATTTGTTCCGTGCAGGAATCAAACCCGCGACGCGCAGCGCAGCAGTCGATCACTCAACCAATGCGCCAATCGTGTCAATTTTATTATCACTATATCAATTCGTGATAGCATACTATTCGAAAGGAACTTATTTGTTTTTAAAGTAAATCATCACAGATTAACAACGTTCGAATTTCGAATTGACACTTAGAGAGACAGTTCCTTCTGACATTAATTAATCTTTATGTCACTGATTCTAAGGGCGGTTGCACATCTGACGGAAGATACGTCGTAGACTTGACGTAGCCATACATCATCGGGTGTAAGGTTGAATACTTTATTACCGCTATGTCAAATTTTTGAAGTGTCTAACGACGTTGAGCACTTTTGTTGAATGGGGAAAAAATATTGAATTCGCGTGAGCGTGACCGACCCGATTATGTAACCGCTACAGCAAGATATACATGTATACTGTCTATGTATAATGTATACATTGGTATAGATTGCGTCACTGCTATAACATTTTTGTTCTTTTTTTTTTTGTTAATATAATAGACTAGCGGCCGCCCGCGACTTCATTCGCGTGGAGTTAGTTAATTGAACATTTTATTGTAACCCCAAAAGATATAGCATATATTTTACATTTTTGATATGCTCCGCTCCTATTGGTCGCAGCGTGATGTTATGTAGCTTAAAGCCTTTCTGGATTTATGGGCTATCCAAATCGCAAAAAGAATTTTTCAAATCGGACTAGCAGTTCCTGAGATCTTCGGACTATGTCGGTTAATCTTGTTCTTCTGCGGATCTCCTCATTCCTGATTCGATCGCGCAGTGAAACCCCAAGCGTAGCCCTCTCCATTGCCTTTTTTATTTTTGTTGGGATGGAAAATCATCAAATAACTTCTCCTGCTCTGGGCGGAGCGGAAGGGCGTGTCAGACTTTTACTGACTAAAACCCACCCGTGTTTCTTCGCTTGCCTGTGCGACGGCCAGGGCCACGGTTTCTTGTTTAACCAAGAGCATCCAACCAGGAAGCATCAGTCTTCGTGGACCCCGTCACTATGTGCTGACATCTCTTTGAGGCGCGCGTGAAACACGACGCGCCGTCGACTCGGGGTTGGTCCTTACCGGGCGGCGAGCTGCCCACTGCTCACCGCTCGCAGGCCCGCGCCTACGGTGGCTGGGAGTTTGGTGTCGTCTTCCGACCAGGGCGTCTCCTGCGGCGGCTAGTGACGTGAGGGCGCTGGGATTCCCGTTGCCTCACGCGCTCCGCCTCCTTCTTTGCCAGCATTACTGCTTCGCAAAAGGAGGTGACGGCCTGCCATGCTCTCTCGCTCCGGTTAATGGCCTGGACCAGCGTTGGACGCGAGAGATCGCCGCCGACTCTCCATTGCCCTTTGAGTGACTTTGAGCCTTCTTATAAGGCCCATTGTTAGCGTCCCACGTTACGTTTATAACTTTCATCGGTTCTACAGCTAACCTGGCCAGACAATGGCCACTTCAGTTGGCTTATTCTACGAGCTATAAATGTCAGGTGTGCGACGAAACTTAATTCAGATTTTCAGTTTCAAATTCGAGGCAGAACGTTTGCTACATGCGTATAACAGTATCCTTTATTAGACCTTATTTAAACCGAGACACGTACGAGTGGAAATAAATAATTCAACTCGAGTAATAGAGGATACCTTTTAGCCCGGCACAGGTGGTGCCAAAAAGGCGAGTGTGTTTTGTTTTTACGAGTATCTTCCGAGGCAGGTATATTGATAACTGAACGAGCTGGCTTCTATGTGTTGCGGGTAGGTAGAGATTTTATGTTCTAAGGCACATGTGGTACGCCTGTTGCCAACAGGCAATAAGATGAGTTAGTACCTTATCAAAATTTCCTAATGAATTCAACTCAATACAACCTTTCACGGCTTGGAAAACAATCTTATGACCCTAGTTTAGTAGTAGCGGAACGTGTTTGCGATATCACTGATATCCAGAAGCCTAAGGATCATTAAAAACCCTTTTCTATATAAATTGTAAACTAGTGCTTGACCGCAATCACGCCTGATGGTAAGTAGTGATGCAAACGTTGATGGTATAGCGCGCTAGTTTATTGCCTATTCACTCAAATAACCGAGTGAATATTCCGAAAGACGGCAGTTGAGCGAGGTGATGCAGTGTTAATCCCAACAACACAACCAACGATGCTGCGCCAGATGGAGATTGATCTAGAGACCTTCCACGACCAAACTCAACGACAGATGGTAAAGCGCACTAGTTTATTAAGAGCCTATTCACTCTAGCCTTGAAGACAATTAAATTGTAGTCAGGCGGAAACACCGCCGTTGGGAAATAGTTCCAGTCCCTCGATGTACACGGTATAAGACGAGGCGAAACGCTTCGTCCGGATCGTAGTGGTGTCAACAACATTAGGGTGGATACTCTTCATACGACGGGTCGTCTGATGATGGCACGCAGATGTGGGAATTAAGTCATGCAATTCACGCGCACACTCTCCAAAATGCATCCTATAGAACACCGACAGGCTGACAAATCTTTTGAGACCGTTTTTATCCAAATCTAGGTCGCTAATTAGCCTCTTCGCATGCCTCTCTACCAAATCCAAAGTTGCCAGATAGCATTTTGCAGCACCAGCCCAAATGTGGTCGAAATACTCCACAAGTGTCTATTTAAAATGAGCCAAAAAATTACTTAGCAAGTTAGATACTGCATATTCTATTATCGCTTCATAATTAACAAAAGAGGTTTAGTGTAATTATAATACTAAAGCGTACGGTAAAGGCACAACAATGTTACAGTTTCAAACGAGTGTCCCGGACTAGTTTAGAACAAAAGTTACTATGGACGGCCGAGCACAACGGTTACACTACATAATTTAAACTTTATTTCAGAGGCATCAGCGAGAATAAACTCATTCCCGCTGATTACAAACCAAGAATTTTATGTAGATCAGGTTTTAACCACCTAAAGGGATAACTAGACTAACTTTATAATACAGGTAAGAAATCCATGAATGTGTATGTGTTCCCCGAATGGTCTGTAGATACCTATCCTTCTCCACGAAGAAAGTTCAGCCCCCAAACACACCGACTACCAGACGCGTCCGTATGCGCCATCTTCTTTTATCTATTTTGCGTCGCCCCAGTGCGAACGCCCGCACCGTCCGCGAGAACAACTCGTTTCGGTCTTTTCAACTTAATCACTATTCATTGCACCGATTGAAAGGGCGTCCGAACGCCAAAAAGACAGGTCCGCCATTTTTAAATATACACCGCCTGCCTCGCCCGCGTGAGGCCCGCGTCCAAACGCGGTCTTTTCTCGGTCTGAGGCTGTTTGCGTATTATTATTTTTTAAATTATAAGTTAGTGGCTGACCGCAATTCTGCCTGAGAGTAAGCAGTGATGCAATCGTTGATGGTAAAGTGCGCTGGTCTATTAAGAGCCTGTTCACTCAAAAGAACTGAGTGGATAGGAAGGAAGATGGCAGTTGAGCGAGGTGATGCAATGTTAAACCCAACAACACGACCAACGATGCTGCGCTAGAGGGAGATTGATCTGGAGACCCTCTAGGATCAAACCCGACATAACAATATTTGGCGCATCGTACCCGGCACACATCACACAACACTCCTCTTCCTTTTCATTTTTCTTTCTCTTCCCTTTTGGTGTTCCATCCAAAGGTTCTCGATCTTAGCGATAAGACCGCCCATTGTAACACTAGCACTACGAACTAGTCTTGGTAAGACTAGTGTCTTATCCCTTGGTAAGACTAGCGTCTTACCCCTTGGTAAGACTGGTGGCTTACCCCTTGGTAAGACTGGTGTCTTACCCCTTGGTAAAATCTCCATATTTATATTCTGTAATTTACATAATAAAGAGTACTTTCCCATATGGGAGATACTCTTATATACATGTATGTATCTATGTACGGAAGAGCTGAGGGACATAAGATTTGAATCATTATTTCGTAATTTGTAAGGTGATTTTAAGAGGATTGTTAGGTGTTCAATGTTACCTTTAAACAGTGATTCAGCGTTTCGGCAGCGGACGCGCGGCCTACTTCAAATATTGTTGAAATTGAAGATTTCACGTTTAGAATACCAAGACGTGTTGGGAAAAAGTAGTATATAAGCTGTAATATTGTGTAAATAAATCACATTAGAATTTATTCTGGTCTCATTACCCCTCACTGTGGCCAAGACACCCTTAGCCATCGTTGATCAGTCCTGTGAGTCTGCTGGACTGGCAGTGAGTTTACCCTTCACCCTCACCTGGAAATCCTACCTACTATCCGTCTGTTGCCTTAGGTCTCTTGGTACAGACATCCCGCACTTATTTATATATTTATTTATTACGAACTATATGGTAGGTCAGGGCTGTAGGGCTTATAGGACTTAGGGTCGTAGGGACTGTAGGGCTTATAGGTCTTAGTTTAGGTTCTGTTAACTTGCCACATAGGCGCATGTACTGCCGCTACCTTTAATAAGCGTGGTCGTACACGAGGATTAATAATAAGAGCCAAAGTAGGATCAGGTTAAGTTACTCTTGCTACGGTTAGTTTGCGGATGGGTGACCTTTACAGCTTTACATACCGAGACCCGATCATGCCTCGGAAAAAACGTCAAGCCGTTACTCGTCGTCGCTAGAAGTCCAAAATTCTGAGTTAAGACACTAGTCTCAAGTAACACTAGCACTACGAACTAGTCTTGGTAAGACTAGTGTCTTATCCCTTGGTAAGACTAGCGTCTTACCCCTTGGTAAGACTGGTGGCTTACCCCTTGGTAAGACTGGTGGCTTACCCCTTGGTAAGACTGGTGTCTTACCCCTTGGTAAGACACTAGTATTCTCAATCTTGACCGAGAATCTCGGCTATAATTAGCCGAGAACCGAGATAATTTTTTTGGTTGAATTTGTAGCAGTGAATGCCGAGACCAAAAGCAAGATCTCCGTCGAATCCTACCGATTAGGTACTTGAGATGTATTTACTAAATACGGAAGTTATTTCAGCAACTTTATTAATGAATCATCTAAACGTTAATCCCAGTCGCATCCGAAGCTTTTTTCAGCTATGAAGTCTGGGGTCCGCTTTACCAGTCTAACTGCTGATTTTGGCTAAACTTCGATGTTTTCCGTAAAGGGAATGCCGTCTGACTTCCACAACCCGAAGGCGATATCGAAACATTGCAGTTAGACCAATTGTTGGACTTTTGAGGGCTCCAGCAACCCGTCACGACTGCCACTAGATGTTCGTATGGCAACCGGGACGACCGGCTTACAGTGCTTTCCGAGGCACTACCAGACCAGTGCAAATATTCATATTTATGCATATTTACAACGCGCGGGGATTGAACCCTCGTCTCCTTGTGCAGCGGCCGCGTTCTCTACCGGTACGCCACGGAGGCTGTTAACTTTATTAATGAATATACTTAAAATTACACATCGTATCTAATGTCTTTAGTCAGTCCGCTTACTTAGTAAGAGAGTTTGGCGTACAGTGTCAGTATGTCATTGCTAATAAAGCGCACGTGCTGCCAAGTTGACATAATTTCTTTCATTTCATCAAGCTTCTAACTTGATGTTAAATTAAATTTGCATACTACGTCTCATGTATTACAAAACGTAAGAGTGGTATGGATGTAGATTTGTTTTTAAATGTGAACTATACAGGGTCAGTGTAGCAAAATCTAAATAAATATAAGCCACTTATGGGCTTTTGCTGCAAAATGCCACCTGGCTACTTTGGATTCGGTAGAGAGGCGTGCGAAGAGGCTAATTGGCGACCTAGGTGAAGAATAGCCGGTCTTTTTTTTATTATTATTATTATTAGTTATAAACTAGTGCTTGACTGTAATCCCGCCTGATGGTAAGCAGTGATGCAATCGTTGATGGTAAAGCGCACTAGCTTATTAAGCCTATTCACTCAAAAAACTGAGTGTATAGGAAGGAAGACTGCAGTTGAGCGAGGTGATGCAATGTTTAACCCAACAACACGACCAACGATGCTGCGCCAGAGGATGATCTGGAGACCCTCCACGACCAAACTCCCGACACAACAACTTTAGGCACATCGTACCCGGCACACATCGCAACACAACTGCTCAGACCCGTCCTCCGTACGGCTTCACCAGACATCATGCCGGAACACGACGAATCGCTCAAATTCAAATTCATTTATTAATCTTGTGAACACAGGGTACAGTTATGCAGATGTTATGTACAAAGAATTTTTGTCCATGCTATGTCCCGCCAAAAGGCATACAAAATATCATAAGAAGCGAATGTAGATGTCACAGTTTCATGCAAAATAAATATGTCAACAAATTAAGCCGGCACATTAACTCAATAGGCAGCATCACACGATACAGCCTCAGAAACAATTAAATAAAATGTCAGCAAATTACAATTTTTTAAATATTAAACAAAAAATAAAATATAGTCAACAGAGTCAAGAGTCGTCAAATTTAGATAATATCATATAAATTTTTATGTTAATTATCAAAGTTTGTCATTAAGATATTCATTGACAGAGTAATATGTCTTCTCAATAAGTAGGTCTAAAAGCTGACGCTTAAAAATATTCACATTTTTAGCTGATACAATTTCATTTGGTAATTTATTGTATATCTTTGGAGCCATTGCATATATGCTTTTATGTAGAAATTTAGTATTTGTGAAAAGCAAATGTAACTTATTCGAGCGACGTTGGCTTTCGACAGGTCTATAGAGATCCTTATTATTTTTAATAAAAATACAGGCCTCATAGATGTAGAGGGAAGGTACAGTCAATATTTTTAAGTTTTTAAAATGTGGCTTGCATGAATCGGTCCGTTTTATTTTGCATATAGCTCGAATGCATTTTTTTTTGTGCAATCAGTACTTGCTCAATTTTAGTACCATTGCCCCAAAATATCAAACCATATCGCAGGGTGGAGGCAACGTAACCGTGATAAGCTGCTAAGAGTGCGGTCATGTTTGACACTTTACCCAGCATCCGAAGAGCATAGGAGAACTTGCCAAGTTTCCACACACATTGTCAATTTGCGTCCTCCAAGACATATCGTTATCAATGTATAGGCCAAGAAATTTTGTTACATTCGATTGTAGTATTTGAGCTCCTTTGTAAGTGATTTTAATTTGTGATTGTCCTTTTTGTCCAATTTTGAAGCTCATAATTTTAGTTTTTGTCAGATTAATTTTAAGATTATTTGCATTTAGCCAGTCAATAATCGTAACCAAACTAGCGTTAATGTCATTCTCCATTTCTTTGTCACTACCACTATTATAGATAACCGTACTGTCGTCCGCAAATAAAGACATCTGGTGTGGAATTGCTCGGGAAAAGTCATTTATATAACAAATAAACAACAAAGGTCCCAATATGGAACCCTGCGGAACACCGTAATGAAGAAATCTAGGATTAGACGAATATACTACTTCACTTTTTGTCTTAATATTCACTTGGCTAATCTGAGTAATTTGTTTCCTATCCTCCAAGTAGGATTGTATGAGATTGGCTACGTTACCTCTGATACCAAATCTATATAGCTTAGATAGCAGCACACTATGGTTAACATAATCAAACGCCCTGGTCATGTCCATGAACATTGCCATGACTGATTTTCTATTGTCCATATTGTAATGTATTTTTTCAAGGAAAGTATACATGGCCATGTTTATGGTTTTATTTCTTCTAAATCCCATCTGTTCTTTACAAAATACATTACTTTTTTCAAGAAAGCTATAAACACTATTATAAATGACCTTCTCCTTCTATTCCTAGAGAATATAGGTATCAACGCCACCGGCCTGTAATTATTGACTTTTGTCATGTCATCTTTTTTGTGTATCGGTTTAATAATAGAGACTTTTAACTTTTGTGGAAAAACTCAATTTTGGATCATTTTATAATGTCACTTAGTATCGGCGCTATAAGAATTGCTGTTGATTTAACTACCCTTGCGTCAATATCATCATATCCTGTACTATTGGTGTTTTTAAGATTGTTTATTATTGTAATTATATCGTTTGGTATGGTTGGTTGCATAAAAATAGATTTATATGATCCTAGTGATGTGTCACTTTTATTATTATTAATTATTGTCAGATTGTCGGCATTCGTTTGAACTGAGTCTATAAAATAATCATTGAAATGTCTTGCTATCATTTTAGGATTTATTATACGTTTGTCATTTGCGTTAATTACATTTATAGTCATTTTAGGTATGTTGGATTTCACAGAATTGATTACCTGCCAAGTTGCCTTAGACTTGTTGGTGCTAGTTCCTATAAAATAGCTGTTCTGTGCCTTTTGAGTTAATTTGATAACATTTTGATATCTTTTTGAAAATGATTTGAAAGCCGCTTTTGTATCACTATTTCGGTTTCTTCTGTATTGCCATAATAACAGTCGTCTCTTTTTGCTACAGCACTTTATTCCCCGAGTTATCCATTTTGGTCTTATAACTGTAGAGATTTTACGTTTAATAATGGGAAAGCATAGATCGTAAAATAATTTAAAAAGTTCAAAAAAAATATTATAGCTTTCATTTGCATCATTCGTTTCGTAAACCTCAGAGAAACTAAGACTAGCAATACACCTCCTAAACAGTTTAATGTTTTCTTGACTATAGTCGCGCTTAGCTACGAAATATTTTAAAACGCATGTCCGTTGCACAGGAAACATCATGATTTGTGCTGTGTGATCAGAGACACCTAACTCAAGCAATTCACTCTTGCAGCCACGTATATTATGCAGAAAATTGTCCAAACACGTACCACTACTAGGACGCGTGGGTTGTTTTATTTCTACTTTCAGATTGAACTCTTTTAGAATACGTTTAAATAAAGTAGAATTTTTATTTTTCTGTAGAATGTCGATATTAAAGTCGCCGCATATTATTAATTTTCGATTATTTTTATAGCAAAATTGTTGTAATAAGCATGTCAAATTATTAAAGAAAATGTTAATTTTAGTCTTATTTGGAACTCGATATATACATATTATTATAATTTTGTGGTCCATTATCTCGATTGCGCAGGTTTCAAACACGTTTGGAATGTTAAAACTTTTCACTGATTAAATTTCAGTGAAACGAATGGTATTATTCACAAGTATACAAGAACCACCATTTCGTTTTGCTCTAGTGAAGCATGCTGCCAAAGTATAGTTAGGTATGTTCAAAAAGTCAACGTCACTCTGCTTCATATTGTGCTCTGTAAAGCAAAGAATATGAACACATTTACCACCAGTTACACGCATGTCTAGATTAACTGCCATTATGTCACTTTTGGCCAAAAGTCCGTTTATGTTTTGATGCAATATGCATAAGCTGTCATACACGAAAAACCGTTGATCGGGAATACTAGCATTGTCACATGAACGATACGAATTAGGAGTATCGCAAGACAAAGGATCTTTCATTGACAAAGCTTCGTCCGTGTTATAATAAAGGTAGCTTTCTAAATCACTGAAAATGGTTCTGATTCCGTAGTTACTAATACGTCCACTACGCTTTTTAAACATGGTATAGTCGAACGATAAGTACAGGTTCGAGTCACGTAATGCATAGTTATAGTTTTGTATATCCTGGTAAAGAAGTCCACTAAACATTTCTACTCTGAAATTATACACAGTTGAATAATAATCATATTTATATAGTGGTAAATCGCTTGGCGGCAAGACTTTGTCTGGTGGGTGGTAACTTATGCCGGCGGCTGATGTTGTTGCCTACCACCGAGTAAAACGGTCTGTCGGTGTTCTTTAGTATGCATTTGGGAGACTGTGCGATTGCATGATTTAATTCACCCATCTCCGTTCTATCATCGGACGACCCGTTGTACGGCGAATTTCCACCCTTATATTGTTGACACCACTACGATCTGGACGAAGTGTTTAGCCTCTACTTTTATAAAAGTAAGTAAAAACAAAAACACATACATACACACATACACACACACACATTCACACATTGTACATTGAGCGACTGAAATAATTTGCCAGCGGACTACAATTGAACTGTCTTCAAGGCTAGAGTGAATGCTCTTAATAAACTAGCGCGCTTTACCATCAACATAAGGCGGGATCGCGGTCATGCACTGGTTTATATACAGATAAAAAAAATATACAAAGTGCATTAATTTTAGAAAAACAACTTTAATTATATCATAATTAAAGTTGTTTTTCTAAAATTAGACATTGTCGTAAACAATGTCCCTTGTTGACTCCCTTGTTCATTAACGAAACTAATTTGAAGTTCACTTCACCTTTGTCAGTAAATTTCATTTAGAAAAGGGCATTAATTGAATATTAGTTCAGTCCTGTCAAATTATTCACCATACATACATAACATAATCATTCTATAATGTCCCACTGTTGGGACACAGGCCGCTCGGTGAGAGGGATTTAGTCAGCACCTGACATACCATTGGTGTATAATTACCATGTTAATCACGCCTTTTTTTGGATGGGAAATCATCAAATGACCTCTACCGTGTTAGGCTTTTACAGACTAAAACCCACCTATGGTTCTTCACTTGCCTGTGCGCCAGGCCACGGTTTCTTTTTTAACCAACCCCCTGACCCAGGGGGCATTGATCTTCGTGGACCCCGTCACGATGTGCTGACATCTCTTTGAGGCGCGCGTAAAACACAACCCGCCGTCGACTCGGGCCTGGTCCTTACCGCAAAACCGAGAGTTCGATGTTGTCTACCGACCAGGGCGTCTCCTGCGGCGGATACAGCGTGAGATTCCGCTGGGATTCCTGCTCATGTCAATCACGCCTAAACTATCTACGGAGTTTATTACTTATCTTCTGTTGTTTTCACTTTTGCAATGGACCCGCGTGGTGGTTCGCGGCCCAATCCTTCTCACAGACAGGAGACATGGGCCCCTAGTCTGCTATTTTCATAAATAATAATAATAATAATATGTGTATTTATTTGCAAAAAAACACGGTATACAAAGATGGTAAAAATACAATTTAGACCAAGACATGTTTTGCCAATTTAATATAAGCATGCAAATTTTTCAAGATGTACTTACTAGACATTAACATTTTTTGTCGAGGAAGTCCTTAACACTATAAAAACTATTAACAGACAACCATTCATACAATTTCTTATTATATTTTGGTATTCACTTTTTTGAGGTCGTTTGGTAACTCTAGTAGTGAGAAAACTTGGTGGTGAGAAAAAAAAAAGGTCGTTTGGTAACTCGCATGCAAATGTGTCATTCCAACACGATTCCATTGTCACTGTGGTAAAAATTCGTAATCTGCTAAATTCTCGTGATGGAATGGTGAAAGAATAACATTGCCGTATTGGCATTATTATACAACCCGTTAATGGAAATAATTTTCTAAAACTACTCTTTTTGCACACGCACCTACGATATAGAAGAAATTCCAAGTATGGGGCAAGGTTTTAATATATTGTTACGGGCTAGGGGTACTTAAACGCCGGTTAAGGGTTACGAAGTTTATTGGCAACGAATGTACAGTCGATTGTAGGCAATGACAAGTAGAACGTAGCTGATGTCGCACCGAAGTCTTCTCTTACTTCCACGAAGTCCGTGTTGTAAACACAGAATAACACTACAGATGTTACTTCCCGTAGTACTCACCGTTCTCGTTACAGTTGTCGCAGTAGGTATTCTCGAAGATCGCTTCTTAACTGTCGCTGTTTTCGTATCGCTAGTCGAGTGTAGACTGACTCTCCGCCGGCGTCACGGTGCTTTATATAGTCCAGCTGATCGAACATTCCAGATTCCTCTAGACGTAATAATAATAGCACATAACTTCGAGGTCACTCGGAAGTACCTACGGTAATTCCCGGAAACGGGTTTCTAGAAATTTCGATGTCGACACTTTGTTGACAAAACTGTTGAGACCTGTACCATTCGATAGGTCGTCCTAAGTCTAGTAATGCGTTTTATTATTGTACCTAGAAAATGTCTAGATCTGGAGGAATAGGACTTAAAAGTGACACACTGCATGTCACGCGATATTGAACCTTATGCCATCGACATAAGGTCCATTCGTAACATTGCCCCCTTCTTAGTCATGCTCGTCCCGAGCATGATTTGATCCATAATAGCGAGCTAGGCGGTCTACGTGTACGATTTTCAACTTCCCTCTAGGTCCTTTCTTAATCCGGTAGGTGACATCGTTTATTCTGGTTACTATCGTGTACGGACCCTCCCATTTAGCCTGGAACTTTGGACTCTTTCCTTTCCTTCTAATGGGATTATGCAACCATACCAAAGTTCCTTCTTCGAATCCGGGCACGTTAGCTTTGCGGTCGTATCGGATCTTCATTTTCTCACTGGTTTTCAGACCATTCTCTCTCACTAGCTCATGTATTCCATCTAATTTACGCCGCAGGTCGGCCACATAGTCGACGGCTAGGATAGGAGTATCGGGAGGTGTTCCGGTTAGTGCATCTATGGGTAGTCTAATTTCTCGGCCGAAGTTGACTTTCGCCGGTGTGCAGTTTGTGCTATCATGTGTTGCTGAGCGGTATGACATTAAAAAGAGTGGAATGTATTGGTCCCAATCCCTTTGGTGTTCTTCCACTACTTTGGCCAAATGATTCTCCAACGTCTGATTGAATCTTTCGACCATTCCATCTGACTGTGGGTGATACGGAGTTGTACGAGTCTTATGTATCCCGAGTAGTTGGCAAACCTCTTGAAATAGTGAAGACTCGAAGTTTCTACCCTGGTCAGAGTGTAACTCCAAGGGAACGCCAAATCGACAGAACACCTCATGAACTAGTTTTTTGGCGACTGTATGAGCTTCTTGGTTAGGTACTGCAAAAGCTTCTGGCCATTTGCTGAAATAGTCTTGCATGACGATGATATACCTATTCCCTTCTTCAGTAACAGGGAATGGCCCAGCTATATCGACAGCAACTCTTTCCCACGGTGCACCAACATTATACACTTTCAGCCGACCTCTGGCCCTCGTTTGCGGTCCCTTTACTGAGGAGCAGGCTACACATTTTCTACACCAGTCCTCTACGTCTTCGCGGCAATGCACCTAATAGAATCTTTTTCTCACCTTTTCCAGGGTTTTCTTTACTCCAAGATGTCCTCCGGATACTCCGTCGTGCACCTGTCGTAGCACTGACGCGACTTTATCACCGGGAACAACTATCTGTAAGGTGACCTCCTGTCCACTGGGCGATTCCCATTTCCTCTTGAGAACTCCATTATCAATTATCAGGCTGTCCCATTGAGCCCAGTAACTTTTTGCTGTTGGGCTAAGCGCTGATATTTCACTCCAAGTGGGCCTTTGGCCACGTTTCTTCCATTCGATTACTGTCTTCAAGTCACTATCTTCCTTTTGTGCGTCTTCCAATGATTGATTATCCCAGTCTTCGTCCAAAGCGTTCACCTGGATAATCCTTACGTTCTCTTTCTTTTCCTGTTTGGCACAATATCGGCAAGATTCTTCGCAAGGTCGTCTAGACAAAGCATCAGCATTATTGTGTGACTTGCCTTTCCGATGTTCAGTGACAAAGTCAAATTCTTGCAGCTGCTCTATCCACCTTGCTACTTGTCCTTCTGGGTCTTTGAACTGGAGGAGCCACTGTAAGGCAGCGTGATCGGTACGAAGTGTAAACTGCCTCCCAATCAAATATTTCTTGAAGTGTTGTAAGGTCTTAACAACGGCTAGAAGTTCTCGGCGGGTAACACAATAATTTCTTTCTGGCTTGGAAAGGCATTTGCTGAAATATGCGATAACGACCTGCCTATCTCCTTGTGTTTGAGAGAGAACTCCTCCAATACCCACATTGCTGGCATCTGTGTCTACCAAAAATCGGCCTTCCCTACTAGGGTAACCTAGTACAGGAGCCTTACACAAGTGAGTTTTCAGTAGAGCAAATGCCTGTTCGCAGTCAGAGTTCCATTCAAATTGACACTTTTCCTATGTTAAACGATGCAACGGTTTCGCTAACTCGGAGAAGTTCTTCACAAACCGACGGTAATATGCACACAGACCCAAGAAAGAGCGTACCTCAGTTTTATTACGAGGGGTAGGCCACTTCGACACGGCTTTTATTTTTTCAGGGTCTGTTCGAATTCCTTGCGCCGAAATAATGTGTCCCAAGTATCCAACTTCTTTCTGGAATAGTGTACACTTACTAGGACTGAGTTTTAAATTCGCTTCACGCAGTTTCTGGAACACTTTCTCCAAATTGCGTAGGTGTTCTGCGAAGTTTCGTCCCATAATGATGATGTCATCCAAATAGACCAGGCATGCATCACCAAGCAACCCCACCAAGATACGCTCCATTAGGCGCTCAAATGTAGCTGGAGCATTGCACAGTCCAAAAGGCATGACATTGAATTGCCAGAGACCGTTTCCAGGACCAGTGGTGAAAGCGGTCTTTTCTTTATCCTGCTGACAGATTTCCACTTGCCAATATCCACTTTTGAGGTCAACTGTGGAGAACCATTTCATGCCACTTAGCAAGTCCAAAGTGTCATCTATACGTGGCAGAGGATAACTATCCTTTTTCGTGGCATCGTTCAACATCCTGTAGTCCAGGCAAAACCTTGTACTGCCATCCTTTTTCTTGACTAGGACAACTGGAGATGACCAAGGGCTGGTAGACGCTTCGATAATCCAATTTTTCTCCATATCTCTTAACATTTCCGACACTTCCTGTTCTCTTGCAAAGAGAATACGACGTGGTCTCTGTCTTATCGGCTGTGTATCGCCCGTATCTATATGGTGTTTGACGAGCCCGGCCCTTCCTACGTCACTGTCGGTCTTAGAGAAGATGTCATGGAAGTTATGCAACAGTTGCTTAACTTTGTGACTTTCGAACTTGTTTAAATTGCCCTTACAATTTTCGAGTAGTGTCGATACATGTTCCTGCCACTTCTTATCACGTTCCTTTTCGTGCGCCTCTATTTTTCGCAATGATGCTACATGGTCGCACACACCCACGATGCAATTCTTTTCAAGAATTATTTCCTTGTTACTAACGTTGATAATGCGTACTTTTGGTTTATCGGAAATCATCATCAGTGTCCTTGCTGTTATCCAGTCTGGGTGATCTCCAGAATCTTCTATTATAATGCAACGTTTACGGCATCCTATTGGTGATAGTCTAATATCTACTAAGGTTTCTGATCTTGGTGGTAATACCGTTCTCCTTAAACAGTACACTGACCCTTGTTTTCCACCTTGAAAAAATACTTCTTGTTCTGGAAAACTCAATACTCCTTTTGCTACATTAAGGACGCACTGCTGTTTCTTCAAAAAGTCCAGTCCTATTATGCAATCATCTGTAATATTTGCTATTAAAACAGGGTGCGTGAATGTCTTATCACCCATTTTCAAGGACACGTTCGTTTCACCAAGGACGAGTACTGGTTGGCCGGTGGCGGTTTGTAATCGGCATTGTGAAAACCCTGTTTTCCATGCTATGGTCCGAGGAAATAGTTCCGGTCGTGCAATAGTTCTTGATGCACCAGTATCCAATGTGAAACTGCATGACTTACCATTCAGTTCTCCTTCTATAATAAGACTGTTCCCGTCACCCACTTGTGATACTGTTATAATGGGGGCTTCATGTCGACCAGCCAGCACTCGCCCCATAGCCCTGGCTGTTCTTAGTTTAAATCCTCGGCTTCCACCTGTGTCCCAGAAGTACTTCTTCCCTTAGACTTCCTGGGACAATTGATCCGAATATGCCCTTTTTCACCGCACTCGTAGCATGTTGGCCCTTGTCGGGGTTTCATTTGTGCGGTTACCTCACGAATACGGTGGTGTGGTCGGCCGTCTTGGCGTACTGCTTCCACCTCCAGAGCGTGTGTCAAGGCTGCCTTCAGAGTCTGATGGTGCCCCAGACGAACCGCAGCCCTGACTTCCGCATCTCGAATTCCATCAGTAAAAGCTTGCACCATAGTAGCATCAATTACTCCCGGCGTTGAAGCATACGCCCTCCGAACAATACGTTCTATTTCCGATGCCCATTGTTGCAAACCCTCACTGCTTTTCTGTGTGCGGTCGCGGAGTTGAGCCCTGTAGACATGTTCCAGGTGTTTCTCCCCATATCTAGACTCTAACGCTTCCAATAAACAGGCTAAGGTATTACAATCGCCGGAAATATTTTCGAGGATTTGGACCGCCTCACCACGCAGGGCAAGCGTAAGGGCGGTTACAGCTTGATCGTCGTCCCAGTTGTTGCCTTTTGCGACCTTTTCAAACTGTAGACGGAAGGCCACCCATGACGTTGTTCCATCAAAATGAGGTACCTTGAAAGTCGGCAAAGCACTGGGTACCGGTACCACACCTTTAATAACTCCTTTTTGTACCTTCTCATGCAAAAATTCTACTTCCTTCCCAAACTCCATGATGGTATTGTCTAGTTTATCGAAACGCGCATCATGTTTGTCTATACGAGCGTCTTGTTGGTCTATGCGCGTATCTTGCTGGTCCATACGGGCATCTTGTTTTGCTGTTTTTATTTTAAGTTCGTTGACCTCTTCTTTGGTTTTTTTCCATTTTTCATTTAATTCTAATACCAGCTGCTGGGATTCCTTTATTTGTGCCTGGGTTACCGCCTGAGATTGTTGTATTTGTGCCTGGATTTCTGCCTGAGATTTTGCCTGAGATTGTTGTATTTGTGCCTGGATTTCTGCCTGGGATTTTGCCTGGGATTCTGCCATACTTTTTATTTGCAACGTCAAATGGGCCAGCAACGCCGATAAATCGCATCCACTGCTTCCGGGAATAGTAGTGGTAGTAGGCGCACTAATAGGTGTTACGACGGCCGCTTCTGTTTCGGGTGCAGGGACACCAAGCGATTCTTCCTCTTGACGCGCCAGATCCATCGCTGCTTGTCGTCGCGTGCGAACTCTTTCGTCTTCCCTTGGCGTGACCGGCATGCCGCTTCTGACACCAATTGTTACGGGTTAGGGGTACTTAAACGCCGGTTAAGGGTTACGAAGTTTATTGGCAACGAAGGTACAGTCGATTGTAGGCAATGACAAGTAGAACGTAGCTGATGTCGCACCGAAGTCTTCTCTTACGTCCACGAAGTCCGTGTTGTAAACACAGAATAACACTACAGATGTTACTTCCCGTAGTACTCACAGTTCTCGTTACAGTTGTCGCAGTAGGTATTCTCGAAGATCGCTTCTTAACTGTCGCTGTTTTCGTATCGCTAGTCGAGTGTAGACTGACTCTGCGCCGGCGTCACGGTGCTTTATATAGTCCAGCTGATCGAACATTCCAGATTCCTCTAGACGTAATAATAATAGCACATAACTTCGAGGTCACTCGGAAGTACCTACGGTAATTCCCGGAAACGGGTTTCTAGAAATTTCGATGTCGACACTTTGTTGACAAAACTGTTGAGACCTGTACCATTCGATAGGTCGTCCTAAGTCTAGTAATGCGTTTTATTATTGTACCTAGAAAATGTCTAGATCTGGAGGAATAGGACTTAAAAGTGACACACTGCATGTCACGCGATATTGAACCTTATGCCATCGACATAAGGTCCATTCGTAACAATATCTATACTAATATATACAGCTGAAGAGTTTGTTTCT
Organism: Sesamia nonagrioides; assembly: GCA_017933935.1. Taxonomy (NCBI): domain Eukaryota; kingdom Metazoa; phylum Arthropoda; class Insecta; order Lepidoptera; family Noctuidae; genus Sesamia; species Sesamia nonagrioides. Next base: position 643,666 of record JADWQK010002334.1, on the reverse strand, counting down.
TTGTTCGTTTGTTTGTTTGAACGCGCTAATCTCAAGAACTACGAGTCCGATTTCAAAAAATCTTTTGCGTTGGATAGCCCATTAATCCAGGAAGGCTTTAGGCTATATAACGTTACGCTGCAACTAATCGGAGCGGGGCATAACTAACTCCACGCGAATGAAGTCGCTGGCGGCCGCTGGTATATTATACAGAGTGGTGCTGACAATACGACAATAAATGGAAACACGAACAATGCTGGTTCATAGGTATAATCCTAAACCATAGAAAAAATCCTAGCATATAAAATAAAAAAATGAAAATTTCAAACAAACTACAACGCATAAAATTGCAAACGGAATATAACATCCTTTAAAAATATTGGTTCACTGAGCGCGATCCTGTATCGACTTGTGTTTTTCGCGGCATTGTTATTATAGGTTGGTACCGCAGGATGCGGCGGTCATTAACCTGTAAGCGCTTCCTTATCAACATGTACATCATGTATAAAATGTGTAAAATGAAAAATAATTACCTGTGACTAAACTAATGGACATGTTTATATTATTTTTTTATGGGTAGACTGAGAATGTGTTGAGGTACACGATGTTTAATTTATTGTCGTATTGTTAGCACCACTCTGTATATAAATCCCTGGATTAACACAAATGCAGGTCCATGACGATTTATCTATGTAAACATATCACCCTCCCCAACATTTCAACCATATTTTGATAAGCGAGAAATCTCTACACCATTCCAAGAATACAAAAGGCAATTCCACAAGTCTTTTACAAACCCCAATTCATATAAAACAGAAATATTTTAGCATAATATTCCCGTTCTTCAAAAACTAAATCAGTTTGGAAAACACTCGGAGAAGATGGCGGTGAACGGCGGTATTCAATTGTCATGAATAATGGAGGAATCTGCACATTCATAGCCAGCAGGAATATAGGATTCTATAATACGGTAGCAGGGTATGAATTGTAAGGAGCGTTTGTTTAATAGTATCACAATCTGAATAAATTTAAAGGACCAATTTCTAATACATTGCTTCACTGGTTCGAACAATTTGTCCGCTCCACAACGCAAATGACGTAATGAATGCTGATGAACTGTCAAAACGAAAGCCATTCTTCAGAAATTTCTAAGATATTTGACATCTAGCAACTAAGTCGCTCTGGGGGCACTAACTCCAAGAGGCTCAGTAGTTGAGCCGGCGAGCGGATCCTTGACGGATTGCCACCATGGGATCTGGAGGCCATAGCCCACGCCCATATGTGGGAGTGGAAGGCAGTCACCTCCTTCTATGAAGCAGTGATGCTGGCAAAGGAGCCTGGCCTGGTCGGGAGACAAATTCGAACTCCCGGCCACCGTAGGCGCGGGCTTGGGCGGTGGGCAGCTCGCCAGCTGGTAAGGACCAGCCCCGCATCAACGGCGCGTTGTGTTTCACGTGCTCCTCAAAGACATACCAGCTCATCGTGAAAGGGTCTACGAAGACCAATGCCTCCTGAGTCAGGGTTGTAGGTTGGTTAAAAAAAACCGTGGCCCTGGCACAGGCAAGTGAAGGAACACGGGTGGGCTTTAGTCAGTAAAAGCCTGGCATGGCCTTCAGGTCCATCCAGTGCGGGAGAGGTCATTTGATGATTTCCCATCCACAATAAAGAAAGGAGGCTCAGTAGCGGAAAGAATGTTGGCAAATTTTATACATACTTACAATCTTATTATAAAACTAGCTGCCGTCAGCGACTTCGTTCGCGTGGTTTAGTTATGCTCCGCTGCTATCGGTCGCAGCGTGATGTTATACAACCTAAAGCCTTCCTAGATTAATGAGCTATCCAACGCAAAAATAATTTTTCAAATCGGACCAGTAGTTCCTGAGATTACCGCGTTCAAACAAACAAACTCGTCAGCTTTATATATTAGTATAGATATCAACGTTTGTTTGTTTTGTTTCACACTATATACATTCGATATACACATCTTATTTTTGGAAGGTAAATCAACTAAAGACCTCTACCGCTGTGGGCGGAGCGGAACGGCGTGTCAGACTTTTACTGACTAAAACCCGTCGGTGTTCCTTCATATGCCTGTTCGTCAGGGCTCACGGTATCTTCGAACAATCCACGCCCTGGCTGGCATCTTTATTAAACACAATGGTTTGATATGATTCTACATGTTAATAATACATTCCGTGGTCCCTGCGGTAACCACGGCTGGACTTGTGGTGGACCCTAATGCGTAAATTAATCATACCATTCAATATTGCAACTGATATCTATACTAATATACAACGTGTAACAAAAAGGGTATATACATACCAAGGGCATGGCATCTTTAGATGATATCAAACGATATCGGAAGGGTTTCAACTCAAAATAAAATACTCAAAAAATTGGTAACAAATTTTCGGTTTTGTGTGTTTCTTAAAATCAAATCATAACAAACGTGGCAGCACACTACATACGTTAATAACTCCTCGTTACCCGTCACGTTACTTGCCAAAATCCGATAAATGTCTTCAATATCTCTGTGCGACTAGTATGATAGTAGCCTATCACAGACGGTGTTTTTCCTCATAACTTCCTAACATAAAGAGATAGGATTAAAAAACCCTTCCAATATCGTTTGATATCATGTAAAGACGCCATGCCTTTGTTATGTATATGCCCTTTATGATACACGTTGTATAAAGCTGAAGAGTTTGTTTGTTTGAACGCGCTAATCTCAGGAACCACTAGCCCGATTTGAAAAATTATTTTTGCGTTTGATAGCCCATTAACCCAGGAAGGCTTTAGGCTACATAACATCGCGCTGTGATCAATAGGAGCCGAGCATGATAACTACACGCGAACGAAGTCGCAGACGGCCGCTGGTTAATTATAATGCTATTCACTATTCATAACAGTTATATTTGATAGAATATTTGCACTGGTCGTCTGGTCTGGTCGTGCCTCGGAAAGCATGTTCAGCCGTTGGTCCCGGTTGCCATACGAACATCTAATGGCAGTCGCAACGGGTTATTGGAGCCCTCAAAAGTCTAACAATTGGTCTAACTGCAATGCTTCGATATCGCCTCCGGGTTGTGAAGGTCAGACGGCAGTCGCTTCACGGAAAATATCTAACAATTGGTCTAACTGCAATGCTTCGATGTTGCCTCTGGGTTGTGGGGGTCAGACGGCAGTCGCTTCACGGAAAATATCGAAGTTTAGCCAAAATCAGCAGTTAGACTGGTAAAGCGGACCCCAGAATGCAAAGCTGAAAAAGCTTCGGATGCGACTGGAATTAACGCTGAGATGATGATGATTCATTAATAAAGTTGTCTAAACAATTATAGATGGGGGTAATGTCTGATCTTTGCGTTATGCTCTTGATGCTTGTGGTGACCGACGACATTTTCATTATTTTTATTAGTATTCTCTCGGTGGTAAGCCATAATATCGGCTGCCGACAGAAGTTACCACCCACCAGACAAAGTCTTGCCGCCAAGCGATTCGTCGTGTTCCGGCATGATGTCTGGTGAAGCCGTACGGAGGATGTGTCTGAGTTGTTGTGTCGAGAGTTTGGTCATAGGGGTCTCCAGATCCAACTCCCTCTGGTGCAGCATCGTTGGTCATGTTTTTCTCAACTGCCGTCTTCCTTCCTATTCACTCAGTTTTTCTGGGTGAATAGGCTCTTAATAAACTAGTGCGTTTTACTATCAACTATTGCATCACTGCTTACCATCAGGCGGGAACAGATGATGCTTGTGGTGACCAGTCCTCTTGACGACAATAGTTTTATTATTTTTATTAGTAGGTATTTACTTATTCATCTGTTTTACTTCGGTGGTCCTATTATTTGTGACTTCAAGTGACAGCTGTGTGAATACAACGGGCAATGAATAAATTTGCGAGCCGTCACGCTCCTTATGCCTGGAGCCTTTGTTTAGGTTATAAGTTTTTATTTACATTTTATTTTATTTTTTTATCTTGAGTACATCGCTCATTTTGTAATTATATTGGCATACTAGCTGTGCCCCGCGGTTTCACCCACGTAACCCTCTAGCCGAATGAGCTCAGTTGATATAAAATAAGCGCCTGTTAAAATAATGGGAGCAATATGTAGTACATCCGCGTTTTGCTCCCGTTTGCGCAACATTTTTTATTCCTGCTCTGCTCCTATTGGTCATAGCGGGATGTTTTAAAGCCTATGTCCATCTCAGGCTCTAGACTATCTGTGTACCAAATTTCATTACAATCGGTTCAGTAGTTTTGACGTGAAAGCCGGACAGACAGACAAACAGACAGAGATACTTTCGCATTTATAATATTAGTATGGATTGGAAATTTGAAACTGAAAATAGGTTTATTAAATGTCCTTAAATGTCCTCCTGTGAGGGTACCTTGGCTTCTAATTGGCCAGCCGTATTAACCTGTTTGTAAATGTACTATGTAACTACCGACACTTTGGTTTTTGCTTTGTTATCGTTTTACCTATTGTGTATCTGTATGCTACGTCACTAGACGAAATAATTGGTACATGAAATGTTAAATCTCATGTAAGTGAACAGGGGCCCTAGCCAATGTAACATCGCTTCACAACGAAACGAAATCGAATACCAAACAAACCAATAACGAAAACGATTGACCACGTGACGCGATAAATCACGTGGTCAATCGTTCCCGCCATTGGTTGGTTTGGTATTCGATTTCGCTTCGCTACGAAGCGATGTTACATTGGCTAAAGGCCCTGTATTATGTTCTTTTTGAGGAATAAAGTTTCTTTAAACCTAATTAATGTACAAAATTAAAAAAATATGTCATGAAAAATCACACAATTTATGAGCTTGTTATGTTACCCGGTTGTCCCTACAAAAATATGGTCATCGCGCCTATTGCGTCGCCATCGCGTAATAATTCTATTTCCTGCTAATGTAGACAGTTTATTTCTTTAGATATTTATGATTTGCATAGAACGCTTAACCGATTTGAATGAAATACGCGTACATTTAAGCTAATTTCCTAATAGGTTAAATTTCTTGATACATATACAGGGTCGTACATCGTAACGCAAACTTCGCGAAAAGGCTAGACCGCATGCCACTAATAAAATTATGATAGTCATTTATGTCGTTAATGAACGGTTACAGGATACACACTGTTTTAAAAAAGTGTCGGCGTGGCTTTTGAACGTTGCAAGCGTGCCGCCGTGCGGGTTTGTAGGTATGACGTTGATCCCTGATGTGAACTCTATTAAATCAGCTGATAAGATAGTTTTTCGGGTTTTGTTTTCATTGCGCTTTTTTATGTAATTAGCGAATTATTTAATTTTTACTTTAAAATATTATTGGGTTATAAAAGTATAGTAATTGTGAACGGTCTGAAGTGAAAAAAACTACATATATTTTATTTAAATTATGAAAAAGCCGACGAAAAATTCCACCACTGGGGGGCTCAGAATCATGTACTGGATCCATGGTTCTCGTTTGTGCGTCGATGTCAGATACACCCTTTATATTATACTTAGTCCATACTTGAAAGTATTACAATACATATGTTATGCAGTTGATTTGAAAGTAATTAAAATACGCAAAATCTTATTGACAAATTCCTCAACTTTATTTATTGGTTGAATTCCACAAAATGTGTTTAATATCTGGATTTCATCCATGTTTCTTTTTTTGTAGGGCTATCACGTAAAATTAATGTCGACTTTTTAATGTTTTTTTCGAAATTCCAACTTATTATGCATGTTGTTTTAGTGATTCTATTGAAATATGCTGCAATAGGAATTGTTAATAAACAGTTAGCGTGTAAAAGTCGATAATCATGTAAATAACAGTAGATTTGTAAAACGTGAGTTGTGATAACCCTAATTTGGTTTGTTTACCTCTATTCTTTATGGAGCTTGGCGAGAATATAGTAAAATATAACTCTCACAGTACTTCTTACATAGTAAAATAAAAATCCAGTCATATATCCCAGTGATCCTAGATTTACCCTACTGTTGAAGAGTTTGTTGCGCCACTTTTTCTGAGCGAAAGCACTAGGAAGTTATGAAAAGCGGGCGCTTTGTGGGACTGTCTTTTGTATTTCAGACGTTCAAAAAGTTCTGATTCTCAGCCTAATTTGAATAAACGACTTTTAATTTTGATTCTGTTCAGGCGGAAAATTCGAACACTTTGAGCTTGTCTTTTTCATACCTTGAGTTTACGCCACAATAAAAACCTACATAATACCGGAATGTAGGCACTTTGCTCAGTACATAACTACATATGTATTTTGTCGCTTTCATTCCCCTGTACATCTGCTCAAGGCTAACAATGCTATTTACATAAAATAAAACTCACTTGTAATCCCGAAGGTATAAGCAGAGGTCCCCAGCATAATCCCATTTCGTCAGTTTTGTAAAGGAGCCTCATAAGAAAGCTCAAAGTCGCACAGAGAGCTATGGAGAGGTCTATGCTAGGTGTTTCTCTACGTGATCGAATTAGGAATGAGGAGATCCCTAGAAGAACGAAAGTCGCCGACATACCCCCGCGGATTAGCTCTCTGAAGTGGCAATGTGTGGGGCACATAGCTCGTAGAGCGGATGGCCGATGGGGCAGAAAAGGTCTTGAATAGCGACCACGTACCAGCAAGCGCAGCGTCGGACGCCCACCGACTAGGTAGTCGGATGATCTGTCCAAAATCGCAGGAAAGCGCTGGATGTAGAGAGCTGGTGAGGCCTATATCCAGCAGTGGACTTCATGTGGCTGAGATGAGGATGATGCTGATGACATGTAAAGGGGGTGGGTTTATTGTCATCATCGGTGCTGAGATCCAGCCTCCAGGCTACTACTGACAAATAGATAGATTTATACCTACAATTAGGTGTTACAATATTTTTCAGTTCTTGTACATTCTGCCTCAGGACATGCAAAGTTTTTTTTTTTTTTCTTCTTTAATTATACAATTAATTTTTAGTTACTAGTGATGACTTACGGAACTGAATCGTGGTCGCTCACAATGGGCCTCATACGAAAGCTCAGAGTATTAAAAAGAACGATGGAAAGGGCTATGCTCGGAGTTTCTCTGCGCGATGGAATCAGAAATGAGGAAATCCGCAGAAGAACCAAAGTCACTGACATAGATCTTCGAGTCGCTAAAATTAAGTGGCAGTGGGCAGGGCACATTGCTCGTAGAACCGATGGCTGATGGAGCAGTAAGGTTCTGGAGTACCGGCCACGTACCGGAAGATGCAGCGTAGGGAGGCCCCTAACAAGGTGGACCGATGACCTGGTGAAGCTCGCGGGAAGCCGGTGGATACGGGCAGCACAAGACCGCTCCTTGTGGAAAGGCCTGTCTCCTTTGTCCAGCAGTGGACCTCTACAGCCTGGAGAAGAAGGAGAAAAGTATTTGACTTCGTGAATAGTTTTAATTAAGTTAGGTACAATTGTTTTAATTGTAACTATAGTACTTTTGCCATGGCGCCTCCGCCGGGCCGGAACAAGCGAGGTAGACCAAAGAAGTGCTGGCTTGACGTCGTAAGAGATGACATGCGTGCCAACAATCTCACACCACGGGATGCCGGAGGTCGCGCGAAATGGAGCCGTATGTAGGAAAGTGGACCCCGGGCTCCAACGCGAAAGCCGGGAATGCAACCGGGATGATACGCCGAGATTATGATGATGTTATGTTCCCACCACTGAATGATATTACAGTATGATGTAACATTGAATCACAACATCTGAAATACATACATGTCGTATAAATCAGAGACCCTAACAGAATTAAATTAAATGATTCAAGAGCCCTCGTTACCCGGAATTGTTAATGATTCATTTTATAGATACTAAAATGGATCATTAGATTACAAACGAGTGTGGGCTTTGAATTATTCATGTGATACATTTAAATATAGTCTGAGTTTATGGTATTTAGCGAATAACTTTATGGGTTTATATGCCAAAAGTCGTGGTGGCCTAGTGGTTAAAACACCGCCTCTCAAGTATGAGTGTGCGGGTTCGATCCCAGATCAAGCTAGTACCGATGTAACTTTTCTAAGTTATATGTACTTTATAAGTATATCTTGGACACCAATGGCTGATTACAAGGTGAAGGCAAACATCTTCAGGAAACCTGGACTCTAAGTCTAAAATCGCCAACCCGCATTGAGCAAGCGTGGTGATTACGCTCAATCCTTCTCTGTATGAGAGGAGACCTGTGCCCAGCAGTGGGACGATAAAACGGTTGATGATGATGATGGTGCCAAAAGCTGTTCTTTATCGTATCAACAGATTTTAAAACATTTTTCTCGGTGGGAGGCCACAACATCAGCCGCCGGCATAAGTTACCACCCACCAGACAAAGTCATGTCGCCAAGCGATTCGTCGTGTTCCGGCATGATGTCTGGTGAAGCCGTACGGAGGACGGGTCTGAGCAGTTGTGTTGCGATGTGTGCCGGGTACGATTTGCCAAATGTTGTTGGGGTTTGGTCCTGGAGGGTAGCGGGATCCGAAGCACGGTGCTCCGCTGGCCGACCGCAGGTAGTTGGGGGCCCAAGTAGTGTGCCAGCCACACACGAAAGGCTGCCCCGCCAACTGCGAAAAATCCCAGGGTGGCCCCATCGTGCCGGTTGGCGACCGGACGAGAGGACCCGATGGCGATCCCTGGGGGGGTTCGGGCGTCCCCGCAGTCTCCAGATCAACCTCCCTTTGCCGCGGCATCGTTGGTAGTGTTGTTGGGTTTAACATTGCTTCACCTCGCTCAACTGCCGTCTTCCTTCCTATTCACTCAATTTAAAATCAAAGATGAAAAGTACAAATAAGAAAAGTAGGTGTGCACAGCGGGCGCACGTCCTCTCGTTTAAAGTGCACCTCTCAAACATTCGAGGTCTGCACTCCAATATCGATGCAGTCCACCACCACCTTGAGACTGAAAAGCCTCACCTACTTTTCTTGACGGAGACCCAGATCAGATGTCCGTCTGATGCGGCATACCTCAACTACCCGGGATACTCTTTGGAGCATCATTTCCTGCAGCGTGCTGGGGTCTGTGTGTATGTCCGCAATGACATCTGTTGCCGGCGTCTCCGTCACCTCAAAGACCCTCATCTATCGACACTTGACACTGGTGTAGACAAAATTGTCTACACCTGTGTCTACCGATCGCACAGCGGTGATCAGGAGACAACTCGGTTATTCGACCACCTCAGTGAGGCTGCTGACAATGCGCTGCATCGGCACCCTGACGCTCAGTTCGTCGCTCTGGGGGACTTCAACGCCTGCCACCAGGACTGGCTCTTCCCATACCAGAGGACCGACCACGCTGGGAGAGAAGCGCGAAACTTCGCGCTTTCTATGGGCCTTTCCCAGCTGGTAGAGCAAGCGACTAGGGTGCCTGATGTAGTTGGCCAGACAGCCAACTGTTTGGACCTTCTGCTGACCACTGATCCGGACAGATGTGTTGTAACAGTTTCCTCACCGTTGGGAACTTCAGACCACTGTCTGGTGAAGTCTGTGTCATCCTTCTCCCCTCCAGATCACGACTCTCGTGGTGAACGGAGATTGTGGCGATACAAGTCAGCAGATTGGGATGAGATGCGCCACTTCTTTGCGTCTTATCCTTGGCAGCAGGTCTGCTTCTCTTCTGTCAATCCGTCGAGCTGTGCGGACGCTATAACCGATGTGGTGCGTCAAGCTATGAAGTATTTTATCCCCTTCAGCGACGTGCCCGTCGGTGGCACAGCTCGCCCATGGTTCAATGCCGATTGTGTCCAAGCTGAACAGCTTAAGCACGCGGCATTTCTCACCTGGGTTGACGCTCGTGACCGCAGAGCTCCGGATCTAAGCTCAAAGAAGAGAGCCTTTAACCGTGCTGCCAAGTCCTACAAAAAGGCGCTTAAGAGGGCTCGCTTCGACCGTATTACCCATATTGGCAACAAGCTATCTGCGCAGCCATCCGGTAGCAGATCTTTTTGGTCCCTTGCCAAATCGGTCGAGGCGAACTTCTGTCGACCCACACTGCCTCCGCTGGTGAGGCCTGATGGAACACTGGCCCATACGGCGAGAGAGAAAGCAGGTCTCTTTGCATCTCTCTTTGCCCATAGTTCGCGTCTTGATACTGGCAGTGCTACTCCACCTAATTTACCTCATTGCGGGGCTTCAATGCCGGAGGTTCGCATTAGGAACAAGGAGGTCCTGAGAGCACTGTGTCGTCTGGACGTGAATAAGGCTAGTGGTCCAGATGGTATACCAGCGATTGTTCTTAAGGCATGTGCGCCCGAGTTGTCTCCTGTATTGACGCGCCTGTATCGCCTCTCATTTAGGACTGGTATAGTGCCCAAGTCCTGGAAGCTTGCCAACGTGCAGCCCGTGCCCAAAAAGGGTAGTCGTGCCGATCCTACCAACTATCGGCCGATTTCGGTAACCTCCATACTATGCAAGATTATGGAGCGTGTATTGAATTCGCGCCTCTTGGCTTACCTGGAAGGTAACGATCTCCTCAGTGACCGACAGTACGGTTTTCGGCGCAATCGGTCAACTGGGGACCTACTAGTGTATGCCACTCACTTGTGGGGCGAGGCCCTCGAGAGAAATGGGGAAGCGATTGCCGTCTCCCTTGATGTCTCGAAGGCCTTCGACCGGGTATGGCACGCTGGCCTTTTGAGTAAGCTTCCAGCGTACGGCGTTTCCGCTGGCCTGACTGGCTGGGTTAAAGACTTCCTGACTGAACGGTCCCTCCGAGTTGTTGTCGACGGATGCTCATCGGAGCCCATGTCGACCAATGCCGGTGTTCCTCAGGGGTCTGTTCTCTCTGCAACTCTGTTCCTGCTGCATATTAATGATCTGCTGATGCCCGGTATCTATGGGTATGCAGATGACAGCACAGTTGTGGAGAGATATCTGCCGGAAGCTCGGGCTAGTAAGGAAGCAATCTGATCCGAAAGAGAGGCTATGGTAGAGCATACGAGTGCTGCACTACAGGCAGTCTCCGAATGGGGCAAAGCCAATCTTGTAGCATTCAATGCCGCCAAAACACAGGCGTGTCTTTTCACCGCCAAAAGGAGCCCGTTCACCTTGGCTCCTACTTTTCAGAATGTATCCTTGGAGTGCACCAACCGCCTTCAGCTTTTGGGAGTAGAGATTTCCTCGAACCTTAACTTTGGGCGGTTCATTGAGTCCAAGGCCAGGGTGGCTGCTAGAAAACTTGGCGTTATCGCAAAGGTCCGGCGGTACTTCACACCGGGGCAGCTTCTAATGTTGTACAAAGCACAGGTCCGCTCGTGTGTGGAGTACTGCAGCCACATTTGGGCTGGTGCTGCGAAATGTCACCTGGATACTTTGGATTCAGTGGAGAGGCGTGCGAAGAGGCTGATTGGCGACCCAGACTTAACTCGAAACGGTCTCCAAAGCCTGGAGCACAGGCGTAGAGTAGCCAGCCTTTCGGTCTTCTATAGGTTGCATTCTGGTGAGTGTGCAAGGGAATTGCATGATTTAATTCCCCCATCACCGTTCCACCATCGGACGACCCGTCGTACGGCGAGTTTCCACCCTTACGTTGTTGATACCACTGCGACCCGGACGAAGCGTTTCGCTTCCTCTTTTATACCGCGTAGGTACATCGAGGGACTGGAACAATTTGCCAGCGACGGTGTTTCCGTCACATTACAATTTGAGTGTCTTCAAGGCTAGAGTGAATAGGTTCTTAATAAACTAGCGCGCTTTACCATCAATGATCGCATCACTGCTTACCATCAGGCGGGATTGCGGTCAAGCGCTTGTTTATAACTTATAAAAAAAAAAAAAAATGTCTGGTGAAGCCCTACGGAGGACGGGTCTGAGCAGTTGTGTTGCGATGTGTGGCGGGTACAATGTGCCAAATGTTGTTGTGTCGGGAGTTTGGCCGTGGAGAGTCTCCAGATCAATCTCCCTCTAGCGTCGTGTTGGTCTTGGGTTTAACATTGCATCATCTCGCTCAAAAGCCGTCATCCTTCCTATTCCTGAGTTTTTTAAGTGAATAGGCTTAAGGCGGCTCCAGAGGAAAAACACACCGCAGCCCGTTTTTATGTAGTTTTTCGGAGCTATCTACTCTTTATCCAAAAGAAATATCAACTTATTAAAAATACATAAATTTTTTCCATAATCTTGGCTCCAAAATTGTAGATTTTTTTTTTTTTTACTAAGCATAATGTTTAAATAATTCCCTCACAACGAAACCTCTGACAAGAGAAATAATTATCAAAAACGTGCATCTCCTCGAAAAGTAAGCATTATTTATATTTCGTTCTTACACTAATGGATAGGCAATTTCATGACGAACATTATTGTAGAAATATTTTTTTAAAACGACCAAAACAAAAATTTTATTCAACAATCTGAGCGTATTCCCCATCATTTCTCTTGCCCGAGCTATTGAGATTCAGTATGCCACAAGCTCTCGAAGGGGGAACCCGTGTCGTTCGTCATCGCGCGGTCCGCTAGCATAGCGGTCGGCGCGTGAGCGAGAAAGCATCTGCTTGCTCGCTCACGCACCGCATGTCGCATAGAGTATAATACTATCATAAAGTGTCTCTGTTATTGATGTTCATTTTGGTGTTCGTTTTTTTAACCGATTTCAAAAGGGAGGAGGTTATATGTTTTTTTTATATTTGTTTGCGGATAACTTTATTCATCTCATTCTCCTGCCCTTATCCCAATTTATTTGGTGTCGGCGCAACATGTCTTTTTCTTCCATGCATCCCTATCAGAAACCATCTCGGCAGTCACCCCCTTCTTATATCATCCTTCACACATTCCATCCATCGTTTCTTTGGTCTTCCCCTACTCTTATAGCCATCAACATTCATAATTAAGACTCTCCTCACGACATTCTCCTCAGTTCTCCGTAACACATGCCCGTACCATGACAACCGATTTCCACACAACTTTTCAGCTACCGGTGCCACTTTCAGACTTCCTCTTATGTACTCATTTCTTATTCTATCCATTCGTGTAACACCACACATCCCTATTAGCATTCTCATCTCGGCTGCATACAATTGCCTTTCATTCATCCCTTTCGTAGCCCAACATTCTGATCCATACAAGACAGCAGGTCGGATCATGGTTTTATATATTTTCCCCTTAAGTTTAAGGGGAATGCGGGAGTCGCAAATTGTTCCCGTGACCTGCCGCCATTTCATCCACCCAGTGTTAATTCTGTGCTTAACCGTCCGATCTATTTCGCCATCGCTATGAACGAGTGAACCGAGATACCGAAAGTCGGAGCAGATTGGTAGGAGTGCGCCATCAAGGGCTATGGCTCCAGAAGTGGAGAGACCGCCGAAATCGCAGAACATATATTCGGTTTTGGTTCTGCTGATTTTCAAGCCAACAATAAAAATTTACAAATATAATAGGCATCAAAGATCAGGAGTGATGGCTGGTGACGTCACTGGCCGCTAAAAAGTGTAGCGTGCAGTGACGTCACACGAGTTTTCAAAGCACTGTGTCGTATTCATTTTTTGTTTATATGAAAAAAGAAAAAAATATGTGTCTAGTATTTTTTGGGTAGCCCCCCGACAAGGTGGACCGACGACCTGGTGAAGGTCGCGGGAAACCGCTGGATGAGGGAAGCGCAGGACCGGTCGTCGTGGAGAACCTTGGGGGTGGCCTATATCCAGCAGTGGACGTCTTTCGGCTGAAATGATGATGATGAGTATTTTTTGGAAATCGGACTGACGGACTAATTAGGTTTTTTTAGTCAAATACCCTATTGCATAAGTTGATAAAAAATGCTATGCAATAGCTTTACCGCGGCAATTCCCGAGTGCAACGTATTTTTTTTTTTAATTAGAAAGATTATATCTTCAAGGTAGTCTCATGTTAAGGAAATTAGGGTCTGATGATGGAAGACTAAGGAAACCTAGGAGAAATTTAAAAAATCATAGGGGCGCCTAGGGCATTTCTATGTTTTTTCATTAAGTGTTTTAACGCACTACAATTTAGTAAAGTTCGGACTTGATGATGGAGCCGGGAGATAGCCGAGGGATCTTCTTAACGATTCACATCAGCTGCCTCGTGTTTGTGCTTAATAAATTTATATTGACCTAAATGAGTTGTGATTGTCATTAAAGCTCTGATGATGAAGACAAAGGCCAGTTAAGGGAACTCCTCAAAGGTTTACAATAGTTACCTTGTGTTTGGACTTAATTCATTTATATTGATGAAAACTTTACACACATATAGGTTTAAATGAAGGTCTGCAATAGATCTGATGATGAAGCCCATAGACATTCGAGGGAATTCCTCAACAATTTACAACACTGTACTATAACATAGTACAAACACTATCTACTCGTCATGCTTATGCAAAAATCAATTAAAATCAAGAGACTGAATTTAATTTGTGTTATTTCATTGCGTTATTTCTAGAAATGCTCATACTTTCATTGTGGTCTTATAGGAATTAAAGCAAACGAAATACGTCGTTTGCTTGCAGGCCTTTTCCAAATATGCTGCCATCAGCGTCCAGTCTGACTGGATATTGTATTAGTCAGATGTTTATTATTTTTCTGCAAAAGGAAGCTTTGTGTAAATAATATTATAGTATATGTATTTGTTTTTTTTTATACGATAGTTTTGTTTTTTACAATTTACGTATTTGTTTTATTAAACGAGAATAATAATATAATATCAGTCTTGCCTGAGCCCAAAAAAAAAAACATCAAATCTTTTTTTTATGTAGGTTTCCTGTCTGCAGAAATTTATTTGACCCTGATTACGTTTTCCCTTAAAATAATAAATAATGACAAATTAACCTTTATTACATTATTTTTCTATCCCTTTGACCATCTGACTTAGCTAACTTTCAATCTACAAAACTAACTTCCAACCCTGAAGTTACAGTCATAACATATTTAGTTGTAAAGCTCCAATCAATACAAATTAAGTAAGCCCAAACACATTACAGTTGCTTCCGATGTGGATTTCCTTGATTCTCCGTCATCTCCATCATCAGGTCAGGCCCAAATCTTCACGGTTTTATAGTATCATCCGATATAAATACGAGTATCAAGTTTTCACCCGAAGCATGCCTACAATTTTCGATAATTGGCCTAAATTTCTTAGAATTTCCATTATCGACACTGACGTGGTAACAATGAGATTACATAGGCAGCATACTCTTTCATATTAAAAAAGAATGGTCAAAATCGGTTCATTAACGATAAAGTTATCAGCGAGCACACATAAATCGAATTGAGAACCACAATTTTGGGGAAGTCGGTTAAAAAATAAAATACGCAAAATTTTTATTATGAAGTATCGTCAACATTTGTTTCAGTCTATAATAACCAAAAGTATTTGGGCGCACCAATAAACAAAAATAAAAGTGCTATGTCTGTTACTTCTGTGGTCTATGAATTTAACTTGTATTTGTAAGTACTTCGTCCGCCAGACGGCGCTAGTAATATTTTGCGAAGTATTGTAGAGGTGGGGCGCGGTGAAGAGGGAGCAAAAGCTCGAGGTCATTTGGTGAGGGTACGACCTTAATAAACTAGTGCGCTTTACCATCAACGATTGCATCACTGCTTACCATCAGGCGGGATTGCAGTCAAGCACTAGTTTATAATTATTAAAAAAAAAAACATTTTGGTTGTCTGTAACCGGCAAAATGCAAATATTCACATCAGCATTCGTTAATGCGGAGCTACCGCATAAATTTGGTCATATGCATTCTGCATCCTCAATAATCAATGCGAACGTTCATACGGATGCAAATGTCATACAAGTAGGAAAGAAAGAAATTAGCGTTTCTGTCTGTGAACACCAAAGACTAAACAAATGTCAGAAAAAATATTCAGAATCACTCTTGAAAGATCAGAATTCATGTACTTTATTCATATATCAAATCAAATCATTTATTTCAAATAAACCAGTTACAGGCACTTTTGAATTGTCAGAAGGTCGGTCAGTCAGTAAGGTGAAGCTAGTCGCCCATTCCAAAGAGTAGGTACCTATGGAGAAGAACGGGCAAGAAACTCCATGGACACTCTTTTAAATTTTCAAGCTATTGTTACAAATATTTGATTACATCATTCATGTTGAAATCAACCGTGTGAGAACGATGCAGAAATATATTGTACGCTTGTATAATATCCGTATGGATGGTGTTAATAACGGTATAGGGATACCGTTATTAACACCACTACGATCCGGACGAAGCGTTTCGCTTCTTCTTTTATATCGCGTACATTAAGGGACTCGAACAATTTGCCAGCGGCGGTGTTTCCGTCACACTACAATTTGAGTGTCTTCAAGGCTAGAGTGAATAGGCTCTTAGCAAATAGCGCGCTTCACTGCAACGATCGCATCACTGCTTACCATCAGGCGGGATTGCGGTCAAGCGCTGGTTTATAATTTACTAGCGGCCGCCAGCGACTTCGTTCTCGTGGAGTTAGTTATATTCCACTCCTATTGGTCACAGCGTGATGTTATATAGCTTAAAGCCTTCTTCGATTAATGGGTTATCTAACACAAAAATATTTTTTCAAATCAGACCAGTAGTTCCTGAGATTAGCGCGTTCAAACAAACAAACAAACTCTTCAGCTTTATATATTAGACACAAAAATCACCACGCTTGCTCAATACGGGTTTGCGATTTCAGACTTAAAGTCCAGGTTTCCTCTAGATGTTTTCCTTCACCTGGTTATCAGTCATTTGTGTCCAAGATACATTGGTACTTCCCTGACCTGGACCTCTTTCAACAATGCTTAGTAGTATATAATTAGATGGATGTTTTTAATAATTATAAACTAGTGCTTGACTACAATCCCGCCTGATGGTAAGCAGTGATGCAATCATTGATGGTAAAACATACAAGTTTATTAAGCCTATTCACTTAAAAATCTTAGTGAGTAGGAAGGAAGACGGCAATTGAGCGAGGTGATACAATGTTAAACCCAACAACACGACCAACGCTGCTGCACCAGAGTGAGATTAATCTGGAGACCCTCCACGATCAAACTACCGACACAATAACATTAGGCGCATCGTACCCGGCGTACATCGCAATACAACTGCTCAGACCCGCCCTCCGTATGGCCGGAACACAACGAATCGCTTGGCGGCAAGACTTTGTCTAGTGGGTGGTAACTTCTGCCGGTAGTCGATATTATGGCCTAGCACCAAGAAACTTGTGGGCAGTCTTTGTGGAACAACTAATACGATACCACTGATATCGCTATCAACGTGGCTATCAACCATGCTCAGAGCTTATAAAATATTGAAGACCACCGACAAGAAAACAAATAACCTTCATTATTTTCTCTAGACATAATATTTTATTTACATTGCCGTCATTCATCTTGCCTTTTCCCAAATAAATTGGTTTCCATTGAACTTGATATGACGCAATGTTAATATTTTATACTAGCTTTCCGCCCGCGGCTTCGCCCGCGTGAAGTTCGGTTATATTGCGCTTTTTAGATTTCCCTCGGGACCATCATTTTTTTCCGGGATTAAAGGTAGCCTATGTTCTTTCTCAGGGTCTAAAGATTCTCTGTGCCAAATTTCATCAAAATCGGTTGAGAGGTTTAAGCGGGAAAGCGTCACAGACAGACAGACAGACAGACAGAGTTACTTTCGCATTTATAATAATAGTATGGATTCACTGCCATTATCTAGTACACTGCCCGATCTGAGTAGTGTCTGAAGGATTGGCTGAAGGTAGTCTTCTACCTGTCATCTGCTGATCAATTCTGTACAAATGTCACGGTGAAATGTTGAGTGATAATTTTTTCATTTTTATTTTAATAAACTAGCTTTCCGCCCGCGGCTTCGCCCGCGTAAATTTCGGTTATATCGCGCTTTTTAGATTTCCCTCGGGAACATCAAATTTTTCCGGGATAAAAGGTAGCCTATGTCCTTTCTCAGGGTCTAAAGATTCTGTGCTTTCCGCCCGCGGCTTCGCCCGCGGAGAGTTCGGTTATATCGCGCTTTTTAGGTTTCCCTCGGGAACATCAAATTTTTCCGGGATAAAATGTAGCCTATGTTCTTTCTCGGGGTCTAAAGACTGTCTGTGCCAAATTTCATCAAAATCGGTTGAGAGGTTTAAGCGGGAAAGCGTAACAGACAGACAGACAGACAGACAGACAGACAGACAGACAGACAGACCGACAGACAGACAGACAGAGTTACTTTCGCATTTATAATATTAGTATGGACTAGTGCTTGGCCACAATCCAGCCTGATGGTAAGCAGTGATGCAATCGTTGATGGTGAAGCGCGCTAGTTTATTAAGATGATTAAGAGCCTATTCACTCAATCAGAACTGAGTGAATCGGAAGGAAGGCGACAGTTGAGCGAGGTGATGCAATGTTAAACCGAACAACACGACCAACAATGCTGCGCCAGAGAGAGATTGATCTGGAGACCTCCACGACTAAACTCCCGACACAACAACATTTGGCGCATCGTACTTGGCACAGATTATAACACAACTGTAGCTTGGGAGGAGCAGCGCCGTGTCCTCACAAATGAAGTAGGAGGCGACCTGTCGCTGCCGGCAGTAGTGCGGAGGATGGTCGGTAGCGCAGAGACGTGGGACGCGGTGGTCTTCTGCGAGGACTTGATGTCGCAGAAGGAAGCTGCGGAACGGGAGAGGGAGATCTCAACTCCCTTCCCGGGCCGCAGAAGACGCACCGGGCGCCGAAGAAGGGCGGATAACGCCCTCTTCCGCCCCCCATGAATGGGTCCAGGGGCGAGGGACATGGGGAAGTCCCCGCCCCCTATTCGATGGACCGCAAGGCGGAGGCGCGCGCGAATGTCGGCGCGCGTCTCTGACACGATGCACGGGGTAGTTTGACACCCCACTACCCCGTGCAGGAGACGAGGCCCGGACAGACCAGGCCAGCACGGGGGTGTGGGCCCGTGGAAAAATTTAGACTCCCGCGACCCCACGCGCGCTCGTGATAGAAGAGACACCGGGGTGGTTTTAGTCAGTAAGAGTCTGACAGACCCCGTCGCCCACCCCAGGGCGACGGACATCCATTGAGGATTTCCACACCGGAAAAAAAAAAAGATTATAACAGTCGAATGGTGGTATATGCCTATCTTCCCTTAATTTTCTTCTTTCAATGTGGGGTTTCTTTCCAATGACTGACTGCATAGAGCGTAAAAAAGTACTACAAAAGGCTAAAAACTTTTTTTATTTTAATATTATATACTAGTTCTTGACTGCAATCGCGCCTGATGGTAAGCAGTGATGCAATCGTTGATAGTGAAGCGCGCTCGTTTATTAGGCCTATTCATCTAAAAAAACTTAAAGAATAGGGAAGAAGATGGCAGTTGAGCGGGGTGATGCATCAACCCAACCACACGACCAACGATGCTGCACCAGAAGGAGATTGATCTGGAGACCCTCCACGACCAAACTTCCGATACAACAACAATTGGCGTATCGTACCCGGTATACATCGCAACACAACTGCTCAGATCCGTCCTCCGTACGGCTTCAACAGACATCATGGCGGAACACGACTAATCTCTGGGCGACAAGGCTTTGTCAGACTGCATAGAGCGTAAAAAAGTAGGTACTTTAACTTAAAAGACTAAAAAGTTTTTATTTCTTTTTTTGCCAAAAACGCGAATTCACAGAATAAGTCGATTATTGTTTTGTAAATTTGAGTTTGAAGGCAGAGATCGAGAGGGGCCCGAGGGGTTTTGATACTTTTAGGCCAAAAGGTACTAAACCGCTTTGGGGATCAAGACCTAAATAAATAAAATCAAATAAAGAAAATCAAAGCAAACCTTGTAATAAAATCAACTCATTGGACCCAAAATGTAATAGGATTTGAATTCCAAGAATCAACGTAAAAGATGAAGGTAGTCGGGCAGATTTTTACATCCTCTACGAATTTATGTTAAACATTTATATAAAATCAACAATAGACAGCCTCCGTGGCGTAGCGGTAGCGGACGCGGCCGCTGCGCAAGGTGGCGCGGTTTCGATCCCCGCACAGTGCAAGTATTTGTATGCATGAATATGAATATTTGTACTGGTCTGGTCGTGCCTCGGAAAGCACGTTAAGCCGTCGGTTGGTCCCGGTTGCCCTACGAACATCTAGTGGCAGTCGTTACGGGTTGTTGGAGCCCTCAAAAGTCCTACAATTGGTCTAACTGCAATGCTTCGATGTCGCCTTCGGGTTGTGGAGGTCAGACGGCAGTCGTTTCATGGAAAATGTCGAAGTTTAGCCATATCAGCAGTTGGACTGGTAAAGCGAACCCCAGACTCCAAAGCTGAAAAGGCTTCGGATGGGACTGGGATTATGATGATAAAATCAACCTAAAACGTTCATACTGTTGGGACATAGGCACTACCGACCAGACGAAGTCTTGCCGCCAAGCGATTCGTCGTGTTCCAGCATGATGTCTGGTGAAGCCGTACGGAGAACGGGTTTGAGCAGTTGTGTTGCCACGTGTGCCGGTTACGATGCGCCAAATGTTGTTGTATCGGAAGTTTGGTCGTGGAGGGTCTCCAGATCAATCTCCCTTTAGCGCAGCATCGTTGGTCGTATTGTTGGGTTTAACATTGCATCAACTCGCTCACCTGCCGTCTTCCTTCCTATTCACTAAGTTTTTTTAAGGCTTAATAAACTAATCCGCTTTACCATCAACGATTGCATCACTTGCGGTCAAAAAAAAGCCCAGTGCGCATAACTTCATGGACAACGAAATAAGTACCTACGGTAATTCCCGGAAACGGGTTTCTGGAAATTTCGATGTCGACACTTTGTTGACAAAACTGTTGAGACCTGTACCATTCGATAGGCCGTCCTAAGTCTAGCAATGCGTTTTATTATTGTACCTAGAAAATGTCTAGATCTGGGGATATAGGGCTTAAAAGTGACGCACTGCATGTCACGCGATATTGAACCTTATTGCCATCGACATAAGGTCCATTCGTAACAGTACTTTAAGCAACGTTTATGAATAAGGGGGTAATATGATTGAGTTTGAACGATGTTACTAATCCTTTGCGTTTTATGTTCGAAATATGTTTCTTGTTAATAACGTAAATAACGCAATGAATGTTGTTGAACTATCAAACTGAATCGCAATACTACTGATACCTAAAGTGTTACGTAAATTATTTTTTTATTTATTTATTTGGCTCAGGGAACAAAGGCCCATAATAAAATACAATAATACTATACTATAACATACAATAAAACCAAATATAAAATACTATAGGTACATATCTAACTTTATGAACTCTATATAAAAGTAAACTCATACACGATTATTTTGCAGTATCGGCGTCGTGTATTGCGCTATATCAGGTATCCGGCCACGGAATCGCCGGAAAATAACGCTTTTCGGCCAAAATTCTGGAGACATGAATTTCTCGAGATCCTCAGTTGGCACTCCCACCACAAAGGAATTAAAATTCACGGTGTGACGAGACTCCAACCTCGCAACCCTCAAAGTCCTTCTCGCCTTGATCTGTATGTACTCCACAACGTCCTCGGATTTTGTAGAGTATTGCAGCCTGGTCGGATGCAGCAAATGGTTCGCTCCGGTCGGGAAATTATCCAGCAGATTCAAATTCAAGACACGTCAGGTCCGAAGCATACCTAATACTGTCTGTAAGAGGTGTACTAGATTCACAACTCTGTCCGTTTGAATTTAGAACTTTCCCGATTCAGATTGAACTCGGAATTTAAATTCAGAATCGTCCCGGATGCAGTGCAGACTGCAGATTCCCGCTTAGTAATAAGGCACGTTGACAACTTTTGAATATGGAATTCCAAAAAAATGAAAAAATACTTCTGAGGAGACCTGTGCCCAGCAGTGGGACGATAAAAAAGGTTGATGATGATGATGATGTAGGTACTTACCACAATTCCGCCTGATGGTAAGCAATGATGCAATCGTTGATGGTAAAGCGCGATAGTTTATTAAAAGGCTCTTCACTCAGAAAAACTGAGTGAATAGGAAGGAAGACGGCAGTTGAACGATGATGATGATGAAATGTCTCCACGACCAAACTCCCGAGACAACACAACTGCTCAGACCCTTCCTCCGTACGGCTTCTCCAGACATCAGATAGAATTTAATGAAAATTATTTTGTAGGTGCAACATGTACCTATTTACATTTTTTTTTCTTAATGACTACTCTAGCTATCTTGATGACTACTTGCCCAAACTTGATGACTACCCTAGTCATCAAGTTTCCATTTAACAAATAAACTAAGAAAAACAACATACGAAAATTATATGATAGTATGTGATGAGAATATCTAGCTTTGCTAGAACCATTATATCTAGCACAAAACTATATTACAAGATCAACATTAATGCTACATAGGAAAATTACAATCTCACGCCAAACCAACATCTGACGCAAGTGTAAAACCAATAATTTTAATCCTTCAGGTTTATATGCAGTCACATACTAAGACTACACAAATGTAGAACGCTACCTAAAAATAGTTTCTTTTTTTGTAAAAAAAGATAATCGTTTTTTATCTTTTGTTGTAAAAAGTGTAATTTTTTGATAAGTGTTTCCGAACTGTCCTTTTCTTCAACTGTGCCTTGGTTTTGTTTTTGTTAAATTTTATTTTCTGTGGAGTTTTTTCTAAACTATGAATTCTCTTTCCATGCTTTCTCCTTCAAACATGGTAGGTAGAAGAGGTTGTATATGAACGAAATAGAAAATTTTACGAAAAAAACGGCGCAAACGCATTTGGAGATTCGCTTTTATTCACTTTTTATTTTTCAATATTCTAAGATGCTTTAATTTTTTCAGCGAGCTAGCTTGGTTTTAGCTGAAAAGCTTAAACATTTTGTAAATATTTGCAGCAAAAACACTAAATTTTAACTTATTTTTTTTTTAATCCCACACGAGAAGTGGAGTAGCATTTTTTTATTAAAAACTCACAAACAACAAGTTAAACTAAATTTTATTATTGAATTCACGGTTTTTTCACGATAAATCAATTTTAGATATAGAAAAGTAGTCAATAGGAATATAGACTAGCTTAGCACTTAACACCCAAAAGATATTATTTCAATTCTATAGTTAGAAATTTAGTAAAATAGCTACACAAAGAACATTGTGTGAGATTTCAAAAAGATAACATTTTTCTAATAAAAGATAATACATCAGGCATTTTCTTTTATTTCATTATTATTTTTGTAATCTCCCATTATTGTTATGAATTTTAAATTAATAATATTTTTTTTAAATTTTTAATTAAATAGTATAAAGCTATAGCATAAAAGTCATTGCAGCTGTCAATAATATTTACATAAAATAAATATAAAAGGAAAAATACTGTAGTATTAGATCGAAATAGATTAGAAATAGTTTTATTCGCTTATATTGCAAAATATTTATTTTGTATAAAAGGTCGTTTCGAAGCATATTCCATGTCTCATTCTTTCTGAAAAAAGTTAAAACTATCCCCATACTTTTTAGCAAAATCTTTTTATTAAAATTAAAGTCTAAAAGGCTTGTAAATTTATTAAAACAGTTAATTCTTAATAGAACAGAGAACTCATTTTAGTATTTTTTTCTCCAAAATATTTGCATGAACCGACCCCTTTGATTTGTGTGATGTCAACCCACATACAATATTATAATTAAAAGTATGATTTTTTTTTTCTTATATACCTATACCATTTTGTAAAAGATACGGTAATTAGTTTTGTATTGTATTTTTTTATAAAAAAAGAAAAAAAACATCACACGTTTAATTCAAAACTTATTTATATAAACAGGACCTGCAATTTTTTACTATGCACGACAAGTGGACGGAATTTTGATAGAAATCCAAAAAAAAATGTTTTTGGCATTCGATTTCTAATTCCTGGAATCTTAAGTCTTAACTACAATATTAAGGTATTAATATTAAAATACTTTTTATGTAATGTTTTAGATCTATACCGGGTCAAATTAGATTATCTAGTATAACTCCGCAGTCGTGATGGTTATCAATATCGAAACATGATAGTACAAAATAAACATAATATTCCATTCTGGGATCAGTTGGTGCTATAGTCCCTTGAAGCATCATGAGATTAAAGAATATTTGATCGAGCCCACGCTATACCTCAAAACATAACTAAAAAAATATTTGAAAGTACCTGTTAGCTCAATAGATGGCGTTGGGATCGAAATAGATTGCGCTATGGTTTCGCTACCTCAAAGTGTAGGCCGGGATTAACAGAATAAAATTGTGTACTCAATACTCTTGTATTCAACAAGTCCACCGCATCACTGAGTGTTCTTACGTGGCTTTTTTCACAGTTGTTATATACTTGGACATAGCGAAAGCTTTTGACAAGGTCTGGCACAACGGCATATTATATATTCTACACCAACTCGGTGTGCTTGATCGTCTCGTGCTCTTCCTACGAGACTTCTTGTCAAATCACAGCTGCCACGCTCCAAACCTAAAGGAGCGTTCTCTTACCCCATCTGTGCATGCAAGAGTCCCCCAGGGCTCTGTACTTGCTCCACTCATTTTCACACTGTTCACTAGCGACCCAAAATAAAAAGACTCAGCTCGCTCTGTTCGCAGACGTCAAGCCATTTATAGCTCGGGCTACAGCCTAAATCAGCTACAGATCCATCTCCAAACCCCAGTCAACTTGCTGACTGGTTTAAGAAATGGAGAATAAAAGCCAAGCGGTTCACAACTCGAAACTAGGACGCAACCCCACCCCTTCCTGACCTATCAGCATGAACCGCAAGCCGATTCCTTATGAAAAGCGAGCCAAATACCTACGTGTAATCTTAAACCAAAACCTCACCTTCGCAGAGCACATGCGTTCAGCGGAAGTTCAGCTCATGGGCTGCCTACGCTCTAGGTTATGTCCACACATTCATGCAGCAAGCTGCACCTCAAGTGCAAATTGAGCTTGTACAAAGCGTGCATTTACTCGAAAGTGGCATACGCCTGTGTGTAATCTTCGCACAGACAAAGCCCCATCATATTCATAAGATGCAGACCCTACAGAACCGCTTCCTCCACAAAGCCAGGAATTCCCCTTGGTTCATTCAAAATTAGATCCTCTATCTTGGTCTCAAAATCTTCACTATCCAGCATTTCATGAAACGCCTTCTATGACACTGCCGTCAAACATTCCAACATTTTATTTGCATCCCCTCCAAAATCCGTAAACTTTGCCATCCCAGGCACATGCCTAGCTAGCCTTCTTGCAAGAAACCTCTAGCGTAGTAAATAACTACAAGAAACCGTTGTTCCGTCCTCGCCGCCGAGGTCCCACGTGACGTCCCCAAAGTAATTATCTCATCCGTCCCTTGCCCTATCATCCCGATCATCAAACCTTTTCCAGCCCGTCCCTTATAGCCCTCTCCAGCAAAGCACAGTGCCAAAGCCCCCTCCCCCCCCCCCTCCCAAAAAAAAACTAAGCCACAACACGCTAAGGGAGTGCCCTTAGCGTGTTGTCGCTTAGTTTTTCTTTACTAAGTTACTGCCTCGGGGTGGAGGCTTTGAGTTTTTCTTAAGGTAACCACAGTTAAGTAGTCAAGAAGTAGTAGCAGTAGTAGTCGAGAAGTCTCTCAGAGTCAAGTACGAGATGCCATTACCAAAAAAAAATTGTCATGTTCTAAGGTACCTATTGCGTTTTAATACAAAAATCACAGACTCCAAGGCACCGTGTACCGATCTCGAACAATAGTAATAATTCTATATTTATTAGATATGTCTGTGTTGGGAGAGGCCGAAGTGATGACGTTGGCTCTGTGAAGCTTATAAAACAAAGCTGTCTTTTTAACCTGAATACCAATTCTCGTAATTCCAAAACTTCAAAAACATTCCAAGTCTGGTCACAATTTCGTCTGAATTGTGTCGCGAACTTGTCAAAAATGTAGAGAAATTTGAAGTATTTCAACAGATTGAGATTGTGAATAGACTGTAGATTTTCTCAAAATTACTAAAATTGATCCTGTTATGTAAGAGCACAATGATCCACATGAAACTAAGCCCACGAAGTAGAACCCAGTTTAATACTTGCCACAAAAATTTTCGGCGAATAGAGTATATGACTAAAAAAAACTAATTAGTCCGTCAGACAGATTTCCAAAAAATATTAGACACGTATTTTTTTTTCTTTTTTCATATAAAGTAAAATGAAGACGACACTGCATTGACAACTCGTGCGACGTCACTGCACGCTACAGTTTTTTAGCGACCAGTGACGTCACTAGCCACCACTCCTGATCTTTGATGCCTTTTATATTTGTCATTTTTTATTGATTTGCTAAAACAAAATATACATTATACGTATCCAATATTTATCTATAATCTGTATGACGGACTAAATATATTTTTTTACCCAGGAAACATCCCTATTAGGTTTTCTTTATTTCTTCCTGTTCTGGTATTGATAGCCATCACATCTATGGAACGACGCCAGCTAATTTAAAATTGGCCTTGTATTTTGTGTAGATTTTCATATAATTATAGAATTTACATAAGAGTTTTTTATCAAAGTTCCGTCGAACACTCCGCTTCATGACGGCGCCAAGCCAACCATTGCTTTAAGTATCAAATTTGTGCTGACAGATGGCGTTTCTGCAGAACCGCTCCATCTCTCTGGTGGACATGTACATCGACAACTCCGAACCGTCGGAGAACGTCGGCCAGATCCATTTCAGCCTGGAATACGACTTTCAGAACACCACTTTGATATTGAGGATCATTCAGGTAAGTTAAAATGTTTGTCACTATCCTCCAAGTAACTACCATACAATCTTGTACATTTTTCGTTACATTTTCAATAAACTAACAAGTCATCCTAGCGTAAATCCCAGTCGCATCCGAAGCTTTTTCAGCTTTGGAATCTGGGGTCCATTTTACCAGTATAACTGCTGATTTTAGCTAAACTTCGATATTTTCCGTGAAACGACTGCCGTTTGACCTCCACAATCCGAAGGCGACATCGAAGCATTTCAGTTAGATCAATTGATGGACTTTTGAGGGTTCCAACAACCCGTAATGACTACCACTAGATGTTCGAATGGCAACCAGGACCAACGGCTTGACGTGCTTTCCGAGGCATGACCAGACCAGTTCAAATATTCATATTCATACATACAAATATTTACACTGCGCGGGGATCGAACCCACGTCTCCTTGGGCAGCGACCGCGTTCGCTACCGTTACGCCACGGAGACTGGTTATTTTCATTAAACTAATAACAGATAATAACGAATAAGATAAACTAATGTAGAAGTGTAAGATTTAAAAATCATACATTCTATTGTAATAAATATGTAGGTATGTCGGTCGGTCCGGTCCGAGTTGTTGTCGATGGATGCTCATCGGAGCCCATGTCGACCAATGCCGGTGTTCCTCAGGGGTCTGTTCTCTCTGCAACTCTGTTCCTGCTGCATATTAACGATCTGCTGAGGCCCGGTATCTATGGGTATGCAGATGACAGCACAGTTGTGGAGCCGGATACCTGCCGGAAGCTCGGGCTAGTAAGGAAACAATCCGGTCCGAAAGAGAGGCTATGGTAGAGCGTACGAGTGCTGCACTACAGGCAGTCTCCGAATGGGGCAAAGCCAATCTTGTAGCATTCAATGACGCCAAAACACAGGCGTGTCTTTTCACCGCCAAAAGGAGCCCGATCATCTTGGCTCCTACTTTTCAGAATGTATCCTTGGAGTGCACCAACCGCCTTCAGCTTTTGAGAGTTGAGATTTCCTCGAACCTTAACTTTGGACGGTTCATTGAGTCCAAGGCTAAGGTGGCTGCCAGAAAACTTGGCGTTATCGCAAAGGTCCGGCGGTACTTCACACCGGGGCAGCTTCTAATGTTGTACAAAGCACAGGTCCGCTCGTGTGTGGAGTACTGCAGCCACATTTGGGCTGGTGTTGCGA
Source organism: Sesamia nonagrioides (assembly GCA_017933935.1). Taxonomy (NCBI): domain Eukaryota; kingdom Metazoa; phylum Arthropoda; class Insecta; order Lepidoptera; family Noctuidae; genus Sesamia; species Sesamia nonagrioides. The sequence goes on along the minus strand of JADWQK010002334.1, from coordinate 615,824 downwards.
AATGGCACCTGGCTACTTTGGATTCAGTGGAGAGGCGTGCGAAGAGGCTGATTGGCGATCCAGACTTAACTCGAAACGGTCTCCAAAGCCTGGAGCACAGGCGTAGAGTAGCCAGCCTTTCGGTCTTCTATAGGTTGCATTCTGGTGAGTGTGCAAGGGAATTGCATGATTTAATTTCCCCATCTCCGTTCCACCATCGGACGACCCGTCGTACGGCGAGTTTCCATCCTTACGTTGTTGACACCACTGCGACCCGGACGAAGCGTTTCGCTTCCTCTTTTATACCGCGTACATCGAGGGACTGGAACAATTTGCCGGCGACGGTGTTTCCGTCACATTACAATTTGAGTGTCTTCAAGGCTAGAGTGAATAGGCTCTTAATAAACTAGCGCGCTTTACCATCAATGATCGCATCACTACTTACCATCAGTCGGGATTGCGGTCAAGCGCTAGTTTATAACATAAAAAAAGGTGTGCCGAAAATAGCCAGACCCGGAACAACTACTTGTAGGTCATACAAAAATTTGATCCGTGCGGGAATCGAACCCGCGACATGCAGCGCAGCAGTCAATTGCTTAACCACTACGCTAACCGTGCAGTCAAAGAAAAAAAAGTTGACTTCAGGGGTCAACTTCATACGTACAAACACGTACGGCGGCACGCTTGCAACGTTCAAAGGCCGAGATAACATTTTTTTAAACTTTTTGATTTCTATAACCCCTCATTAACGACATAAATGACTATCATAATTTTATTAGTGGCATGCGGTCTAGCCTTTTCACGTAGTTTGCGTTACGATGTCAGATATACTCTGTATTTTTTTTTGGGACAAAACCCGCCACACTGTTCCCAACCCACTGCAACTCCTGAAAGCCAGAATCAACAGTGGAGACCGCCAGAAAAACGCCGAGAAATGAAGCTCGACGAGTCCCGGAGAAACGATTCAACTGTCTTGGGTCCTGCAACGAAATTAATCAGAAAAGAATTATAGCGGAGGAGTAAGAAAAAAGATATTTTTTCCACTTCCCTCCATAACAAGCAGGAGACAGAACAGAACTAGGCCAATCGGCACAAAGGGACATTATTGCAACTGGGAGAAGCCCAGATTGCCAAGAACCACGGAATAAAATTTGATTAAGTTAATGGGTCCTAAGTAGGTATGTGCTGTTACAATTGATTCCAATAATAGGTATGGCAAAAGCGCCTGCACGCACGGAAATTGGTTCTAATTTCTACAAGGTCCGTATAATAAACAACTCCAGATGTAACTTGTACACTATCCAACATAGTATTGCGTTCATTCTGCCAAAGAATACACTCCCACAAGATGTGATGTGCGGACTGTTCAAATTCACAGTTCGATGTAGAACATTGACACAAAGGCGAAGGAACAAGTTTAAAAGAATATAGTTTACTTTTAAAGTTGCCATGAACTGTCAGAAATTGGGCATACTCTGTATATGCGCTGTCTGAGGTTTTCTGCTGACGCGTTTTGTTCTGATGGCGCGGGGTGTCAACATGGGTGGCATCCCACTCCAAAGGCCTACACAACTTCCAATGCATTACTTCCACACAATCAATCAAATTTATTTATTTAGGATTCTAAAATTCCAAAGTATATACATGCTATACTATTTCGGGTTAACGGGAACGCCCTCTGTTAGTTAACATACTGTATATTAGTATAAACTAGTTGGGCCCCGCGGTTTCGCCCGTGTAAGTAGTAGTAACATAAAAATAGATAAAAACCTATTCCTGGCCTATAATGATCCCACTCTTGAGACACAGGCCGCCTCCCAGTGAGAGGGAGTGGGCTGTAATCTACCAAGCGGGCCCTGTGCGAGTTGGTAGATGTCTTCGAAGTTTAGCCTCTAGGACATTGCCACATGCCGGTTTCCTCACAATATTTTCCTTCACCGTTTTGAGAGTAGTGGTGATGAAATAATTTAAACAAAGTAAAACGCTTGGGGGTTGCCATAATCCCCACGCTTGGCAGGCGCAGCGTAGGGAGGTCCACAATAAGGTGGACCGATGACCTGGTGAAGGTCGCAGGAAGCCGATGGATGCGGGCAGCACAAGACCGGTCAGCGTGAAAAGCCTTGGGGGAGGCCTTTGTCCAGCAGTGGACAAATGTCCACAGGCTGAAGAAGAAGAAGAAAACGCAGGGTTTCAACCTACCACCTACATGTCGATACCATTACGCCACCACTGCTCTACGTGTACCTAACGAATATATATACGAAATTGTATTAAGTGTGTGTTGTGTTCGGCCGTTTTGGAGCAGTTCGAGGACATATACTGTGACAGGTGAATTTTATAAAATAGATAAAGCTGAGATTTTGTTTATTTGAACACGCTGATCTCCGGAACTACTGGTTCAAATTAAAAAAAAAGATTTTTAGGAAGGCTTTAAGCTACATAATATCACGTCGCGACCAATAGGAGCGAAGAAGCAGTGGAAAAAACAGGGAAAATTATCCATCTCTGAGGGCTTCCCATAAGAAAATGTGATATAAAAGTTCTTAAATACGATCATAATGACAGAAATTGACGAGTACAAAGTCGTGGGAAACAGGTAGTATAATTTATTTATATATTTATTTTATAATATATATTATAATATGTAAAGAAAACCCCGTCCGACCCATAAGGATAATAAAGGTTAGGTAAACACATGACCAAATAAAATATGAAATTTTACATAATCATCAATACTAATGAATTTTGACAACTTCCCCAAAATTTGGTATTTTTTTCAAAAGTGACAACACGACGGTATTATTATGAGCGATGCGACCGCGTGCCGCGTGCCCTGTCCCCCCCTTCGCCAGCGCATTTATTGCCTACCGCACATGTATTAAGTTATCTCCTTTTGCGAAATAGTATCAATTTTTTTAGGGGGATTTTTTAAAAGTTTTCTCGGCTTTGTAGGCATTAGAATCATTTATCGATACCTAACAATACCTTCACGGATCGGACAGGGTTTTTTATTTACATCCTTACTAAAATTATAAATGGGAAAGTGACTTTGTTTGTTGGTTTGCTTGTTTGTACCGCTTTCACGCCGTAACTACTAAATCGATTGCTTCGAAATTTTGCAGACGTAAAGTTAGAAGTCCGGATCAAATAATAGGGTACTTTTATCCCGGAAAAAAATGACATTCCCGCGGGAAACCTAAAAAGCGCGATATAACCGCACTCCACGCGGGCGAAGCCGCGGGCGTAGAGCTAGTATTGTATAAATAATCAGCCTGTAATGTTTCCAATACTGGGACCCAGGCTTCCTCTCGGCGAGAGGAAGTGGCAATCTCGTCCCCGCGAAAAAAATCACGAATATCGCGGGTGAAATCGCGGGCCCGGGGTTTTCCTTCACCGTTTTGAGAGTAGTGGTGATGAAATAATTTACGTAAACTAAAGCGCCTGTCGGGGTATGAATCTACAACTGATAAATCGCGGCCGATATCATTAGGCCACCGCTGCTCTCATACTATACGTATAAGTGCCAATATCACGATAAATATCTTCCGTGATTCTGCACGCATAGTATCGTAGTAGCCAACCGCAGGCGGTATTCTTTCTCATTACTACCGAACATGTAGATATAGGATTTAAAAACCCTTCCAATAAATATTGTTTGATATTTTCCAAAAAGCCGTGCCTGAGTATATATTGATTCCATTACACCCTGTATAATTTTAGAATCCTAAATAAATAAATTTGATTGCTTGTGTGGAAGTAATGCATTGGAAGTTGTGTAGGCCTTTGGAGTGGGATGCCACCTATGTTGACACCCCGCGCCATCAGAACAAAACGCGTCAGCAGAAAACCTCAGACAGCGCATATACAGAGTATGCCCAATTTCTGACAGTTCATGGCAACTTTAAAAGTAAACTATATTCTTTTAAACTTGTTCCTTCGCCTTTGTGTCAATGTTCTACATCGAACTGTGAATTTGAACAGTCCACACATCACATCTTGTGGGAGTGTATTCTTTGGCAGAATGAACGCAATACAATGTTGGATAGTGTACAAGTTACATCTGGAGTTGTTTATTATACGGACCTTGTAGAAATTAGAACCAATTTCCGTGCGTGCAGGCGCTTTTGCCATACCTATTATTGGAATCAATTGTAACAGCACATACCTACTTAGGACCCATTAACTTAATCAAATTTTATTCCGTGGTTCTTGGCAATCTGGGCTTCTCCCAGTTGCAATAATGTCCCTTTGTGCCGATTGGCCTAGTTCTGTTCTGTCTCCTGCTTGTTATGGAGGGAAGTGGAAAAAATATCTTTTTTCTTACTCCTCCGCTATAATTCTTTTCTGATTAATTTCGTTGCAGGACCCAAGACAGTTGAATCGTTTCTCCGGGACTCGTCGAGCTTCATTTCTCGGCGTTTTTCTGGCGGTCTCCACTGTTGATTCTGGCTTTCAGGAGTTGCAGTGGGTTGGGAACAGTGTGGCGGGTTTTGTCCCAAAAAAAAATACAGAGTATATCTGACATCGTAACGCAAACTACGTGAAAAGGCTAGACCGCATGCCACTAATAAAATTATGATAGTCATTTATGTCGTTAATGAGGGGTTATAGAAATCAAAAAGTTTAAAAAAATGTTATCTCGGCCTTTGAACGTTGCAAGCGTGCCGCCGTACGTGTTTGTACGTATGAAGTTGACCCCTGAAGTCAACTTTTTTTTCTTTGACTGCACGGTTAGCGTAGTGGTTAAGCAATTGACTGCTGCGCTGCATGTCGCGGGTTCGATTCCCGCACGGATCAAATTTTTGTATGACCTACAAGTAGTTGTTCCGGGTCTGGCTATTTTCGGCACACCTTTTTTTTATGTTATAAACTAGCGCTTGACCGCAATCCCGCCTGATGGTAAGTAGTGATGCGATCATTGATGGTAAAGCGCGCTAGTTTATTAAGAGCCTATTCACTCTAGCCTTGAAGACACTCAAATTGTAATGTGACGGAAACACCGTCGCCGGCAAATTGTTCCAGTCCCTCGATGTACGCGGAATAAAAGAGTACACGTAGAGCAGTGGTGGCGTAATGGTATCGACATGTAGGTGGTAGGTTGAAACCCTGCGTTTTCTTCTTCTTCTTCAGCCTGTGGACATTTGTCCACTGCTGGACAAAGGCCTCCCCCAAGGCTTTTCACGCTGACCGGTCTTGTGCTGCCCGCATCCATCGGCTTCCTGCGACCTTCACCAGGTCATCGGTCCACCTTATTGTGGACCTCCCTACGCTGCGCCTGCCAAGCGTGGGGATTATGGCAACCCCCAAGCGTTTTACTTTGTTTAAATTATTTCATCACCACTACTCTCAAAACGGTGAAGGAAAATATTGTGAGGAAACCGGCATGTGGCAATGTCCTAGAGGCTAAACTTCGAAGACATCTACCAACTCGCACAGGGCCCGCTTGGTAGATTACAGCCCACTCCCTCTCACTGGGAGGCGGCCTGTGTCTCAAGAGTGGGATCATTATAGGCCAGGAATAGGTTTTTATCTATTTTTATGTTACTACTACTTACACGGGCGAAACCGCGGGGCCCAACTAGTTTATACTAATATACAGTATGTTAACTAACAGAGGGCGTTCCCGTTAACCCGAAATAGTATAGCATACATACATGCTAAAAAAAAATATTTCCATTCGAAAACAAAATATTTTTTAAATTTTTCCAATAAGAAAATATTCAATAAAAATTTTAAATTGACATGTAAAAGAAACACACTGTACACGCGAACTTGAAAGACGGCAAGGTCGCAGTTTGTGTATGATACTACGCTACTATTTTGATTTAAAACAGGAGGTTTCAAATTTATTTCCAATTAAATCTTTTTTTTTTTCGGATTTTTTTATGCTTATTTTTCTATGCTGATATTTTTATTTTAATCTATTAATGATATATATTAACGAGTTTAAGGGAACGCCCTCTGTTATATAACATACGTATAAAGCTGAAGAGTTTGTTTGAACGCGCCGCGTACCGAGTGCTGCACTACAGGCAGTCTCCGAATGGGGCAAAGCCAATCTTGTAGCATTCAATGCCGGCATAACACAGGCGTGTCTTTTCACCGCCAAAAGGAGCCCGATCATCTTGGCTCCTACTTTTCATAATGTATCCTTGGAGTGCACCAACCGCCTTCAGCTTTTAGGAGTTGAGATTTCCTCGAACCTTAACTTTGGGCGGTTCATTGAGTCCAAGGCTAAGGTGGCTGCCAGAAAACTTGGCGTTATCGCAAAGGTCCGGCGGTACTTCACACCGGGGCAGCTTCTAATGTTGTACAAAGCACAGGTCCGCTCGTATGTGGAGTACTGCAGCCACAGTTGGGCTGGTGCTGCGAATTGTCACCTGGCTACTTTGGATTCAGTGCAGAGGCGTGCGAAGAGGCTGATTAGCGACCCAGACTTAACTCGTAACGGTCTCCAAAGCCCGGAGCACAGGCGTAGAGTAGCCAGCCTTTCGGTCTTCTATAGGTTGCATTCTGGTGAGTGTACAAGGGAATTGCATGATTTAATTCCCCCATCTCCGTTCCACCATCGGACGACCCGTCGTACGGCGAGTTTCCACCCTTACGTTGTTGACACCACTGCGACCCGGACGAAGCGTTTCGCTTCCTCTTTTATACCGCGTACATCGAGGGACTGGAACAATTTGCCGGCGACGGTGTTTCCGTCACATTACAATTTGAGTGTCTTCAAGGCTAGAGTGAATAGGCTCTTAATAAACTAGCGCGCTTTACCATCAACGATCGCATCACTGCTTACCATCAGGCGGGATTGCGGTCAAGCGCTAGTTTATAACTTATAAAAAAAAAAAAAAACTACTGGTCCGATTTGAAAAAATATTTTTGCTATAGATAGCCCATTAATCCAGGAAGGCTTTGGGCTTTATAACAACACACTCCGACCAATAGGAGCGGAGCATTACTTATTCCACGCGAACAAAGTCGCTGGCGGCCGCCAGTATTAATATATAGTTCTTTAAAATACTTCTTAGTACTGATGTTTATAACGTTTGTTTGCTAATTCCATAAACAAACAGCAATCGTGTAAAGTCTATTGTACCATCACGAATGGTGAATGATAATTGTTTTAACAAATAACTTTGTATGGAATAGTCTATTATAGTGCTTATTGTTTATCATACCTTACCTGCTGAGTCAATTTCTGTTATTATGATCACAATTATGAAGGTTTTTACCATAGTTTTAGGTAAACTAAAACCGTTACGCAGTGCACGCAAAAGAACCCCTTAAAAATGATTAATTTTTGCCGTTTTTTCCACTTTCCACTGATTCTTTCACATCTTTTTCTTCTTCAGCCTATAGAGGCCCACTGATGGACAAAGGCCTTCCCCACGGCTTTAATTTCATTGGGGAGGTATGTCATAAGCCCCACGCTTAGCAGGCGGGTTGGGTTTCGCAGTAACTTGATATTCCACAGGAAAAGCGCTGCTGCCCGCTTCCCTGGTGAGAGTTCTCTTAGTCGCCTCTTACGACACCCACGAGAGACTATGGGATGGTACTATTCTAAGCCCGGTACCACACAGGTCGAATAATTCCATTGCCTGACTTAAATCAAGGTATTTGTAGTCGCCATGTTTTAACCAGTCTAAACTGGTCTAAACCAGTTTAAACTATCTATGGAGTATCTTAACTTGACAGGACTAAACTAAAGAACTATATCTTCTGTCCTTTTCTCATTGAAATGGAAAGAAAAAGATGCGTTGAACTTACATTTAGTTTCATCATCATCATCATCATCAGCCCCTACTCGTCCACTTCTGGACATAGGCCTCCTTCATGGCACGCCAACAAGCTCGATCCTGAGCAGTTCTCCGCCAGCCACTACCAGCCACATTTTTGATGTCGTCGCTCCATCTCGCCCAAGGGCGTCCCACGCTACGTTTGCCGAGACGCGGTCTCCACTCCATATTTAGCTTAGTTTGCGAATATGGGTATCGGCTTCATTATAAGACAATACGTGTATTGATAAATGCAATAACCAGGCCATAACATCCGCTGCCAGCAGAAGTTACCAACCACCAGACAAAGTCTTGCCGCCAAGCGATTCGCCGTGTTCCGGCATGATGTCTGGTGAAGCCGTACGGAGGACGGGTCTGAGTAGTTGTGTTGCGATGTGTGCCAGGTACGATGCACCAAATGTTGTTGTGTCGAGAGGTCGTGGAGGGTCTCCAGACCAATTTCCCTCTGGCGCAGCATCGTTGGTCGTGTTGTTGGGTTTAATATAGCATCATCTCGCTCAACTGCCAACTCAGGTTTTTTTGAGTGAATAGGCTCTTAATAAACTAGCGCGTTTTACCATCAACGATTGCATCACTGCTTACTACCAGCCGGGATTGTGGTCAAGCACAAGGTTATAAAAAAAAATAAAAAGCTAGTTCCAATTGTGAAAAAACTTTGTGTCTAATGGACATTAATTTTTTGTCAGCCTATAATGTTGCCACTCCTAAAACAGAGACCTCCTTTCGGTGAGAGGTAGTGAGTCGTAATCTACCATGCGGGCCCAGTGCGGGTTGGTAGATGTCACATGTCTTCGAAGTTTTAGCTCGATGATGATATGCCGGTTTCCTCACGATATTTTCCTCTTTGAGAGCAGTGGTGACAAATTTTTTTTTTTTACATATTATAAACCAGCGCTTAACCGCAATCCTGCCTGATGATAAGCAGTGACGCAATCGTTGATGGTAAAGTGCACTAGTTTATTAAGAGCCTATTCACTCTAGCCTTGAAGACACTCAAATTGTAGTCCGACGGAAACACCGCCGCTGGCAAATTGTTCCAGTCCCTCGATGTACGCGGTATAAAGGAGAAGGCGAAACGCTTCGTCCGGATCGTAGTGGTGTTAACAACGTAAGGGTGGAAACCAGCCGTACGACAGGTCGTCCGCTGGTGGAACGGAGATGGGGGAATTAAATCATGAAATATAGAACACCGAAAGGCTGGCTACTCTACGCCTGTGCTCTAGGCTTTGGAGACTAACTCGAGTTAGATCAGGGTCACCAATCAGCCTCTTTGCACGTCTCTCCACTGAATCCAAAGTGGCCAGGTGACACTTGGCAGCACCAGCCCAAATGTGGCTGCAGTACTCCACACACGAACGGACCTGTGCTTTGTATAACATTAGAAGCTGCCCAGGTGTGAAGTACTGCCGGACCTTTGCGATGACGCCAAGTTTCCTGGCAGCCACCTTGGCCTTGGACTCAATGAACCGCACAGGTAAAGCGCCTGATGGGCTTCGAATCTACAACCTACAAACTTATCGACCATTAGCACTAGACCAGCTCTGCTCTTAGTTTTTATTTAGTAGGACTTTTTTTTCTTTGCGTGTTTCGCACAGCGGTAGTGAACGCGGACGCTGCGCAAAGAGGCGCGGGATGGATCCCCGCGCAGTGCAAATATTTGTATGCATGAATATGAATATTTGCACTGGTCTGGTCGTGCCTCGGAAAGCACGTTAAGCCGGTGGTCCCGGTTGCCATACTAACATCTTATGGTAGTCGTTATGAGTTGTTGGAGCCCTCAAAAAGTCCAACAATTGGTTTAACTGAAATGCTTCGATATCGCCTTCGGGTTGTGGAGGTCAGACGGCAGTCGCTTCGAGGAAAATATCGAAATTTAGTCAAAATCAGCAGTTAGACTGGTAAAGAGTACCTCATACTCCGAAAGCTTCGGATGCGACTGGAATTAACGCTGAGATGATGGTGATGACAAATATTCACAAATAAATATATACGGACAAATCACACAATCTTGCTGTACATCACACTCGTCTCCACAGAGTAGCCAACTCGTTCATGGGTCAATGTATACACTTTTACAACAAGCTTCCCATGGACATTCGAAACTTACCCATTAAATGATTTAAAAACTAAATAAAGGCCAAACTTTGCAAAAAGGGGTATTATAAAATTACAGATTATTTAGAAGACAAAAAAGCTTGGGACTGAGCGGCTCGCTCTGTTAAGCATTGTTATTAAGCAATATGTTTAATTGTAACGTAAAGTATTGTAAACACTTTCATTTTTAATGTCTGGACTTGAAAAAAGATGATCCCTGAGTTTGTTTCGGCTATTTCTTCTCAGAGGTAGTCAGTTAGGAGATGCCGGCTTAATCTAGTTAAAAAAAAAACATATGACGTGTAAAAGTGATCAGTGATCCTACTTGCTTAATCAACGATATCATTTCATTTCACACAGATTGAGCTAGCCCCACAGTAAGTTCGAGACTTGTGTTATGGGATACTAACTCAACGATACTATATTTATAATAGATACATATATAGATAAAAATCCAAGACCCAGGCCAATCAGGATAAGATCGTTTTCCATCATGACCTGGCCGGGGATCGAACCCGGGGCCGCCACGTCGCAGGCAGGCGTGTTGACCGCTGCGCTACGGAGGACGACATAACTTTAAATGACAACCACAGACGAGTAACTTCACCATCTTCTTCTCCTTCCAGGGCAAGGAACTTCCCGCGAAGGACTTGAGTGGCACCTCAGACCCATACGTGCGGGTGACCCTCCTGCCAGACAAGAAGCACCGGCTGGAGACGAAGATCAAGAGGCGTACTCTCAACCCTCGGTGGAACGAGACCTTCTATTTTGAAGGGTTTCCGATACAGAAACTGCAGAGTCGGGTAAGAATTGAATTGAATATTTTGACCGCGATCCCGTCTGATGGTAAAACTGGTTGTCATACTTTAGGGCTTCTGATTACCCAAATCAAATCAAATCAAAGCATTTATTTCAAATAAACCAGTTACAGGCACTTTAGAATTGTCAGATGGTCGGTCAGTCAGTAAGGTGAAGCTAGTCGCCCATTCCAAACAGTAGGTACCTATGGAGAAGAACAAGCAAGAAACTCCATGGACACTCTTTTAACATTTTACCCGTAACGACTATCAAAGATCTACTCAAATGACAGCCGGGACCAACGGCTTAAGAGGGGACTCTAGTGTCGAGGAATTTGGAAAATAGGTATTTGAAGAAACTATTGCCGTCGCGCTGCTTCCAACCTCTCCCGGTAAAGTGCGAAAAGGACGGTTGCAACTCAGGCTGATTTTACCAACAAAAACGTTGACCAAAAGACGTTTCGTATTCCGCTGTTTTCTTTTTCAAAACACGACAGATTTCAGTTATGTTTATATCAAAATTTAGAGGAAAAGTAATAGGTATACTTTTCCTCTAAATTTTAATATCAATCATATTAAATTTTATCATCTTTTATTATTATTTAAATTTTATATTTTTCTATAATTTGTTTGTTTTCATCTACATATTTACACATAATTTTATTCGACAGAAAATTCATATCTTTTTCCATACAGACACGTAGAATAAAATACATATATTAATTGCGACAAAAAACACATTTTCAATTTATATGTAAATTAATAATGCATTACAATATGTACGCATGATGTCTGGTGAAGCCGTACGGAGGACGGGTCTGAGCAGTTGTGTTGCGATGTGTGCCGGGTACGATGCGTCAAATGTTGTTGTGTCGGGAGTTTGGTCGTGGAGGGTCTCCACATCAATCTCCCTCTGGGGCAGCATCGTTGGTCGTGTTGTTGGGTTTAACATTGCACCACCTCGCTCATCTGCCGTCTTCCTTCCTATTCACTAAGTTTTTTTTAAGTGAATGGGATTAATAAACTAGCGCGATTTACCATCAACGATTGCATCACTGCTTACCATCAAGCGGGATTGCAGTCAGGCGCTAGTTTATAATTAACTAGCTTTCCGCCCGCGGCTTCGCCCGCTTGGAGTTCGGTTATATCGCGCTTTTTAGATTTCCCTCGGGAATATCAAATTTTTCCTATAAAAGGTATCCTATGTTCTTCCTTACGTTCTAAAGATTGTCTGTGCCAAATTTCATCAAAATCGGTTGAGAGGTTTAAGCGGGAAAACGTAACACACAAACAGACAGACAGAGATACTTTCGCATTTATAATATCAGTATGGAAGTCTGGGTAAAAAAAATATCAGCTAAGCAAAGAAAAAATATATTATTCCCTTGTAACGTGCAGACATCCCTTGCCAATGAATTATTGATACTTAAGTTCCCACTACAGTAACAAACAACTCCAACATCCATTTTAAAAATTGGTCGTAAGACACCTGTGGAGCCTCGCCGCCGTGGGAGAGTACTCGTTCATTATTTAGTACTTTACATACCTAGTATTGAATATAACAGTCAAGTATTTTCACTGAACAGACAGCTGTGCTGCTGGGGAGTTTGTTCCGACACTTCTACTTTCCAACGAAAGCACTAGGAAGTGAAAGGCGAACGATTTTGGGACTGTCTTATGTAATGTTGACGTCCAAAAAGTGCTGATATTCAGCTTAATTTGATGAAGATAATTTTCTTTAGCAATCATGACAAAAAATGTATATATAACTAGCTTTCCGCCCGTGGCTTCGCCCGCGTGGAATTCGGTTATATCGCGCTTTTTAGATTGCCCTCGGGAATATCAAATTTTTCAATAAAAGGTAGCCTATGTCCTTTCTCAGGGTCTAAAGATTGTCTATGCCAAATTTCATTAAAATCGGTTGAGAGATTTAAATAGGAAAGCGTATCAGACTGACAGACTGAGTTATTTTCGTTTTACCATTTAGGCATGCAATTTTTAAAACATTCAACTTAAAACTAGAAAATACAGTTTAACAAAATATGTTGTTCAAATAACATTATTCTAACTTTAAAAAAACACTTTTTCAGTAAGGTAATAATATTATAGTATGCTTTTACCACTAATAAGCTTCGGAGACTTTTAAATAATTTTAACGGAAGCCCTTTCCAGTTCTATGGTAACTTATCTATACTAATATATAAAGCTGAAGAGTTTGTTTGTTTAAACGCGATAATCGTAGGAACTGCTGGTCCGATTTGAAAAATTCTTTTTGTATTGGATAGCTCATTAATCCAGAAAGGCTTTAGTCTACATAACATTACGCTGCGATCAATAGGAGCGGAGCATAACTAAACCACGAGAACGAACTCTTACCAAAACACTTACCCAAATTACCTTCCATAACCATGAAGTCTTTAAATAGTCTCCAGAACAAGTTAACAGTAGCAAAGAAAACCAGGTGGAGATTCATAAACGACACCCTCTTAGAGTGTAAATGTCCCGCGTCTCCTGTTAGCTGCATATTACAGGAACGATTGACGCTGGTAATGGCGCCCAACAAGTAGCCGAATTCTGGGCCGAGTAAATTTAGAATTTTATCTACCCACTAAGAATACAAAATGGTGGTCGCCTTCGCGTATTTGCTCCTACTCATCGTAACAAAATAACATCAGACGGAATACCGTCTGATGCTGTCTGATGTTTTATGAACTAGGAATAATAATTCCTAGTTAGCTTGGAAATTATACTTCATCAGGGGTGCGTCTCTTCTTCTTCTTCAGCCTGTAGAGGTCCACTGCTGGACAAAGGCGTCCTCCAAGCCTTTCCACGATGATCAGTCTTGTGCTGCCCGCATTCATCGGCTTCCCGCGACCTTCACCAGGTCATCGGTTCACCTTATTGGGGGCCTCCCTACGTGTTTACAAAGATACAAAAATATAAAACGCAACACAGCAGTATGCTTAACTACTGCCTCAAACTGTGTCTTATTTGAGTAGGAGTGGGCCGTATTTCCACCATGTGGGCCCAGTGCGGGTAGGTATGCAGTGATGCAATCGTTGATGGTACAGCGCGCTAGCCTATTTACTCAAAAAAAAGATGATGGTGATGCATTGTTAATCCCAACAACACGACCAGCGATGTTGCGCCAGAGGGAGATTGATCTGGAGACTCTCCACGACCAAACTCCCGACACAACAACATTTGGCGCATCGTACCCGGCACACAACTGCTCAAACCCGTCCTCCGTACGGCTTCACCAGACATCATGCCGGAACACGACGAATCGCTTGGCGGCAAGACCTTGTCTAGTGGGTGGTAACTTCTGCCGGCAGCCGATGTTATGGCCTACCACCGAAACCACCTTGCACAAAATTAAGCTTCTTTCCAATATCGCGTCGTAAAAAGTCACGGGCATTACCATTGAGCCACCATTGCTCACCATTTGGTGGGTGACTACACAGAAAATAATTAAAATGGCAATGAAGGGTGGGGTGTTGACTGCCAAGCCCCTCATTACAAATTGGACACTTGGCATTGTGCGTGACGACCAGTCGTACACCTCTGGAGAATACTAAATACCATTTCTTAGTTAACGTATTTTAATTAAATTAGAATGGTTTATTTTTGTTGTATTTGGGAATAGTAGGAATAATGGAAAGTGTGACAAATTAATTACTAAGACATGCTGTGTAATGCGTTTTAATGTTAACAACACCCAAATTGCGTGACTCACTATTAGTATCAATTATAGTATTAGTATTAAAATTATAATCGCTTTGTGAAGCATGTTACTAATCCATTTCTCCGTAGTTAGTGTGTTGTAAGGTTGTCTGTAAAAGATCGCTAACAGCGATAAGAACGCCCATTGTGTCACCCTTTGTAAAATCTTTAAAATCCTATATAAGTTCTGTAATCTATATCTTCTTTTTCATCTCAGCGTTAATCCCAGTCGGGGTCTAACTGCTGATTTTGGCTAAACTTCGATATTTTCGGTGAAGCGACTGCCGTCTGACCTCCACAACCCAAAGGCAATATCGAAGCATTGCAGCTAGACCAATTGTTGGACATTTGAGGGCTCCAACGGCCGCGTTCGCTACCGCTACGCCATGAAGACTGTCAGTAATCTAGGTATAAGTATAGTGTATACAATATGTAAAGAAAACCCTGTCCGATCCGTGAAGGTATTGTTCGGTATCGATAACTGATTCTACTAATGCCTACAAAGTCGGGCTAAACTTAAAAAAAAAAAATCCCCCTAAAAAAATAAATATTATTTCGCAAAAAGAGGTAACTTAAAACATGTGCGGTAGGCCATCCAGGCGCGGGCGAAGAGGGGCAGGGCACGCGGCACGCGGTCGCATCTCTATTCGCTCAGAATTATACCGTCAGAAATCATGTTGTCACTTTTTAAAAATTACCAAATTTTGGGAAAGTTGGAATTAATTCGCGGGAAAAAAAGATAATTTCAGAATTCACTAGTATTGTTACTATGATGATTTTGTAAAATGTCATATGTTATTTGGCATGTGTTTACCTAACCTTTACTATGCTTACGGGTCGGACAGGGTTTTCATAACATATCAACATATAATATTTCTCCAAGGGTCTGAAACCGTTTTCTCCCTTTTTCTCTCTTTCTATCGAACCAATCTGAACGTCCGACCCACCAATCGACAGATATTCGTCCCTGGTACCATGGAATACAATTTTCAAATTATTCCGCGTCACTGTTTATTTATAAAAACGACTTAAAAATTCTAATTAGTATAGTGCGAATTTTTCGCACGGGTCAGCTAGTTGTATAATAAAGAGTATTCTATTCTATTCTCTTCTTGACCTAGTGCTTGTACGTGATCACAGCCTACAGGTATTGTTCCCACCGTTGGGACACTGGCCTCATCTCCATGAGAGGGAGTTGGCCGTTATCTACCACGCCCAGTGCGGGTTGGTACATGTCACATGGCTTCGAAGTTTTAGGCTCTAGAACATGTCTGTTTCCTGACGATGTTTACCTCCACCGTTTTGAAAGTTAATTTACACAAAGTAATGTCTTATGTGTTTGAACATATCTCTACAACTTGTAAGTCCTGCCAATTTATTAAAAGCCTATTCATTCTAGCCTTGAAGACGCTTAAATTGTTATCAGACGGGAAGA